>OX456524.1:96427692-97027692 GCA_949748255.1 Eustalomyia histrio | reverse complement strand
TAAATTCGAAAAACATGATAAAAGTACTGCAATACTATAAAATTTATTTGTAAGATAATATTTCCCCTTATCAAAAACATACTTTGAACTGTCCTCAGTTTTTTTTTTCCATTTTAAATATTGGGTTAAAAATAACAGAAAATATGAAATATCAAAAGTATTGGAATTTAAAAATAACAAGTCTCCATTTGAAATAAAAATTCTCTGATGTTTCATACGCTAATAGAAACATATTTTGTCTAATGTTTCTGCATCTAGTGGACTTGAAAATAGAAAATTGCGTTTTTACCTTAGTTTATTAAATGGGGTTAAAACAAAAAAATATGCGAAAAACTCAAAAAATAACTACATTTTTTTCATACTTAAGGTATGAAACGAAAACTCAAAAATGTTTAAAATAAATAAATTTGTATATCTAGAATTTCGTTACTTACCAAATCAAAGCTTAAGTCACTTAAGGAAATTGCAGTTGGGCCTTTACTTTTTTAAAGCACACAATGAAATAATTTTGTATATAAAATGAAGAAAAATAGTACTAAAAAAACGTTTTTACTTTATTTTTTATTATTTCAAAGTTATTTTTTGAAATCGGCGGGTTACTTAAAATTAGGTAATTTTCCAAAAAAAATAGTCTCAACCCAGCTATGAAACTGAACAACTTTTTAACGGGTTACAATGAATCGAAATTTTTTGGGTCATTTTCCTCACCTCGATATACTCGTATGACGAGTAAATCGCACTGTAAAATTTACAGTGCAGCTATTTAAAAAGCTTTCAATCCCACTTTACTATTTTTGTACTGATTTTTAGTACAAAAATTATTATTTATCAAATCTTTTTGCTATTTACATTTTACAAATTACTGAATTTTTACAAATTTTTGTTGCTTATTTCAGAAATCATTTTACAAATTTTTGAAAACCGAATTGCTAAAATTAGCAAAAAATTTTAAAAAAGTGGATATTGAAGGAAATGTTATTTCTAATTAAAACTTACACCTACAAACTTAAATTGCCTTAAAATGTTACATAGATTAAAAAATGGATCGGAAGTGAATTTACCGACATGCATTTAAAATAGCACTTAAAAATTTTTTTAGTTCTAAAAATCAACAATTAAAATTTGATCTTAAGGTAAAAAAAAAATTTACTAAAATATTTTTCAAACCAGAAATTACCAAATAAAAACAATTAATAAATTCGTGCTCGAAAAAAAATTTTAATTTAATAATATTTAGTAATTTTTTTGCTGATTTTAGTAAACAGATTTTAAATTCCACTTTGCAAAAAGTAGCGGCCACTATTTGTTCTACTAATTTCATTTTACTACACGTCAGCAGACATGTGCTGCTAAGATTAGCAAAAAATACCGCTGGGCTCAAATTAGCAGAATTCCCCGTAATAACAGCAACATTTTTAGTTGCCATTACAGACTTTTTTTGGTGAGTGTAGTGAATTTGGAAAAATTAAAAAATTTGCCAAAATCAGCCAGATATAGCCCCCCGGGTTATTTTCAATTTCTAAACTTAAAAAAAATAGCTTGTTGGTAAAAGATTTGCGGTTGATGACTTTTTTAAAGAGCTAAAGAGTTCTCTCTATAAACAGGCTATCGAAGTTATTGAATATCGCTAGGAAAAGTGTATCAATCTAAAAGGAGATTATGTTGAGAAATAAGGAACATTTTTCTCAATTTTAATGTATTTCTTTGTTAGGTCGGCTATTTTGAGACCACCATCGTACATTTATTTTTCAATTATTTATTTTTTTTAAACTATTTTATACATTTTACGCAAAACGGTAATTTTTATTGTGGTTTATTTGTTTCCATTGCAGTTATAACAAACTTAAATTTTGTTTGCTAACTGTTTCAAAAAACAAAAAAAAAATATTAAAAAATAAAATTTTGTTTTTTATTTAAATTGTTTGCTGACATACAAAAATATTGTAATTAGAGTTGCAAGAACTTCATTAACACACTCACACCTATAAAAGTTCACACAACACATGTTAATGGACTGTCTACAGTTTGCAGATTAGAAAACAAACCAACATACAGAAAACAAACGAAACAATTTTAAATAAATAAAAAACGAAATTATTTTTTAGAGAATTGGTAGGTAAAAAAATTTTAAAATTAATTTATAACTGAATAATCATTTATTTTTACTGATGTGTCAGTTGTTTAAACACCATTTAAAAATAAATAACAAAAAACAATTTGATTTAATTGAAAATGTCATTTCTTTCTTTAAAAACCAAAATACAAAAAAAAACTAAGCAATTCCAAATAAATAAAAAAAACAATAATTTTTTAGAGAATTGGTAGGGAATATTTATAATTTATAACTCATTAATCATATGTTTTTACTGATGTGTCAGTTGTTTAAACACTATTTAAAAATAAATTACAAAAACCATTTAATTTAAATGAAAAGTAAGTAGACCAGTTATTAAATGAAATATCAATTATTTTATATAGTAGTTTATATTATTTTAGCTTACAAGCTATTTTAAGTGAAAAATGCATTCCCTTCAGAATTTTTTCATTTGTCCAATGGTTCCAAAAACACAAACTTGACATCTTTCAATATAAAGTTCCTTTCGTTACATATCCCTTTTTTATTATTTATGTTAAAACGATTAATTTTTCATCACTTTACATGGATCAATTTCCATATAAAAAAATCCTTAATCTAAAGGAAATTGATACACTAAATTTCAATTAAATATGTTTACATTTACGACCTGTAGAGACTTTTGACCCAAATATAAAAAAAAATTGTCGGCCCAGTGTGCCATTTATTGCCAACGGAGTTGTTTTATTGTTCATTGAAAAACAACAGCAAACAAAAATAACAATCATTTAGTTGCAGCTGCTGCCGCTGACATTACTGATGTCGGCCTGTCAACGCATCATCGTAATTTGCAAAAATATTGTAAACTTAATTTCCTAAGAGATCATGTGTTCGTTTATTGTACGTTGATTATGTGCGATCATTATTTAGTTTTATTTTATTTGCAGAAGAAAATACTTACGTACATACGTATAAAATGCCATAGAAGTCATCAGCTGCACATAAAGTGCCGTCATAAATTGAACTTTTGCTGATTGTTGTTGTTGTTGTTGTTTTATGTACAAATGCACATGTGGATTTGAAATCAACTATTCATTCATCCTAAACAAACTGGACATAGGCTAGAGAACTTCAATAATAAATATTACAAGTCCGCGTTATAACTTATTTGTTTTTATATCCTACATTATACAGAGAGTATATACAGTGTGACCTGGTTTTATGCAACTAATAGATATCGAACTAAAATTGAGTCAAAAGTGCTGATTCTACGGATTTACAATCGAAAATTGTCTCCTATACACTGTATTTTTATACCCTCCACCAAATATGGTGAGGGTATATATCAGTTTGTCATTCCGTTTGTAATATGTCGAAATATAGGTTTAAGACCCCATAAAGTATATATATTCGTGATCCTTATGCAATTTTAAGTCGATTTAGCGATGTCCGTCTGTCTGTCTGTTGAAATCACGATCACGACGCGAAGACGCAAGCGGGGGTGCCTATTTTTGGACATTCTCCCGAGCAGTTTGGTATTTAAAATGAGCAAAATCGGTCAAGCGGTTCAAAAGTTATGAGTGAAAATGTGAAGCTACCTCTAAATCTTCCATACAAATTTGTACAATTTTTTTTATCTATTTTTTTTCTGTTAAGTAAGTAAAAATGTTTTTAAGTCTTCTTATTGTTCTATTACATTTATTGTCTTACATACTATGATAACTAAGTTAACGTAAAAATGAACAATGTTAAAGTCGCTAACAGAGCAGACCTCTGTAAATAACATTGCTAAAACTAAATAACAAAAGTTCGTTACATAAATTGACAAAACATATTCATATTACAGTTCATGCAAAATTTAGTATATACGTATATCATCTTCATCCCCTTTGGTGGAGGGTATTCAAAGATTCGGCACAGCCGAATTTAGCCCTTTTTTACTTGTTTTATTTAATATTGTATTGTACTTAAAATGGTTTAGATTCCATAAAACAGTACGATAGTTATACAATTTCTAAAGCAAAAATACCCAAATAACATTTTTGAAGAATGGTCCACAATCAACAAAAAAATCCTTAAATAAGTATTTGAGACTTTAATACCAACTGTCCACTACATTTTACATTATTTATTGTCATATATAATTCGAATAAAACATGAAACAACTTTATACATTTCTTTAAATAGTGGAAAAATAAATAAATTTCGAATTTGTATAATAGATTTTTTATTAAGCTGCCCACAGACGAAAGCACATTAGTAGAAACAAGAGCATGTTCCACTTAATGTTCCATCGTATGTAGCAATGTTTCCTGTTGAAATTCATGTTTCATTTTTGGTTCCTCAAATATCATTTTTTTTTTTTTTTGATATTTTATGTTTCCAAACACAATGTTTCACCGTCTGTATCGATGTTTATTATTTCTATCTTATTTCATTAAGAGTAGTCGTTGTGTGCAGTGCTTTTGTAATTTGAAGAGTAAATAAAATAAAAGAGAGAGAAAATTGCGACAATTTAAAATAATAAATATTAGATAAATTGTTAAAATGAATATAAAAATTTACCAGAATTATGGGACATAAAATGTGATATCTATAAAAATAAAAGTAAAAATTGCAGCATATTAAAAATTAACAAAAGAATATTGAAACATTTTTGAAAACATATTTTAAAAATTTGCTTTTCTCTCGCGTATATTTGTTTAGTATAGGGTGGGCCAGGGATGGAACACATGGTACAATTGTACTTTTTTTGGTACATTTTTACCTTGGTTGGTACCGTGGTACTACCGCAGCTCATTTAGTACATTTTGAAATTTTTTCAAATTTTCAATTTATAACTTGATAAAACAACATAACATAAAGTCGACTTTTTTTAAAAGCAGTTTTTATTTATTCAGCTACTATAGTAAAAAATAAAGTCAGTTTTAAGTTGAACCGGCTTTAAATTGGTGTCACCTCAAATGTATCAAATGTTTGCATACACATTGTACTTTTTAATGTTCGGAAGTGGCAACATTGAACAGCTGATTTTAAATTACCTCTCAAAACAAAAAAAAAAAAAAAGAAAAAAGTGTATTATTGTTAAAAAGCAATTAAATGACTTTAAATTTTTTAATAGCAAATCCTGAAAAAGTTAAATTGCCCTCAAAGTTTTGTGGTAATTATACGACTACATAAAATTAACGATAAATTTTGTTTCACCCCGTAAATTTAAATTTTTTTAAATCTTTTTAGTGTCTATGCAAATCTGACTCAATACGATAAAATTGTTAAAAAAAAAAGCGGAAAAAATTTTGGTACCGTGAGGATCGAAAAAGTACAATTTGTCTGTCTGGTTGGTACAATAACAGAAAACATATTTTCCTTCCCTGGGGTGGGCCATTTAAAATTTTAAATTTAAATCGGCAATATAAAAAAGTTGTGATTGTTTTTTCAAATTTCTGGTTTTATTGGAAATGTTGAACTTTGTCATTTCAGAATAGAACACAACAACATTTAAATGACTACAACGACTGCGCCATTTTTCTTCGAAAATGTGCAAGGAACCGCCGTGACAAAAAATTGTGTTCAAAGGGCGAAAAGTCTCTCCTTTACGCCTTTGATGAAATCGCCGGAGCTAGGAAGATTAAATTTGGTATCATGTGTAGACATCAGCTCAGTTGGAATTTTTGGAAAATCGTACTGGGAGGGTCACAAAAAGGGGAACATTGTCCTCCACGACAGCCTGACAAAACCGCTGGAGCTAGGAACTTTAGAGTTGATGCATAGGTTCTTTCTCTGGCGTAGACATCCACCCAGACAGGGTTCTTGGAAATACCTACGGGGAGGAGCAAAAAGCGGAATCGTCTCCCTCTTGGCGGGTTTGGAAACCTTTTGGCTGGAAATCTGAAATTTAAAATATTAATTCACTGAAGTATGGGCTTTCATAGCTATAAGCTACACTTTGGAATTTTCGCCAAGGACGTAGTAAAAATGTGGTTCAAAGGGTAAAAGGTTTCATCCTTAATGGCGTGCCCAAACCGCTGGCGTGGATATCATCCAAGAGGGAGGGGCTAGGAAGAGGAAAATTCTCCCTCTAAACGGCCTACCCACAACCCTTTGCCTAGAGACCTAATTCATTGATAAGTTATGTTCAAGAATTTTCGCCAGTGGCTTTTTAAAAAATGTAACTTACAGTTTGTAGATTAATAAAAAAAGTTTTCCGTTCCATTTAAAAATAAAGAAATATTTAAATATAAGAAATATTTTTTATAACTTTTTTATACATTTGTTCAATTTACTGTCATTCACCGATTTTTTTAGTTATTTTTTTCATCTGTTTAAAATTTAATAAAATTTAACCACACAAAGGAAATTTGTGGTTTATTTGTTTCCGATACAGTTATTTCAAATTTCAATTTTGTTTGCCGTCTGTTTCAAAAAGAACTTCCAATTTGTTTTTTATTTAAATTGTTTTTTTATATACAAAATTATTTCAATTCAAATTACAAGAATTTCATAACAGGCAAATATGTCTATAGACTGTGTGAGTATACATTTTGTAGCTTAAAAACAGAGAAAATCTGAAATACATGTTCGCTAGAGTAAGCCCATACTCTTACTGGAAATGTTTAGTTTTCGAACATCCATATATGAAGAGGAAAAAGGGGAATTTTCCCTTTGACGGACTCCTCAAACCCCTTTCGCAAGATGCCTGAACTTTGATGTAAGTGCTTCCTGAAGTATGGGGTAACTAATGAGTTTGAAAAATTTCTACGAGAAAATTCAATATACAGTCACAATATACTTTCCGTTACTTAAAGTTTGTTTTTAAATTAAGAATCAATTAAAATTAATAGAAATATATTTTTGAACTTTTTGAATCAGTCATTCAAAAACAAACTATACAAATTAACAGGCATTCAGTAGGAGTTGATATTTTCTCTTAAATGTAAAATTTTATGTTTGTTATGTTTGTTTTTAAAAAAAGAAATTCATATGATTCCTTTATGTTTTTTTTTACCAAAATAATTTGTTTATATTCAAAATTAACGAAATAATATTGTGAGTGTATGTGTTCTTCAAATTAGAAAATAGGTGTTTCCCTACTTGTGTTATAATTCTCTTATAAATTACTTTTAGAAACATTTCCAAATGGGGATTCGGGCAACGTTTTAACTACGTTAACAAACTTGTGGGCATTTCCCCCCACCAAAACATATTTGTATTAAATATTTGCGATACAATATCTAACAAATATTTTTTTTTTTTTTTTTTCAAAATCCACTTCAGCAAATTGATTCAACATTTAGGGTGTCTAAAATTGTCTACTTTTGGGCACCTACGTAGGTAAAAATATAACAAAAAACGAAGCCATTATCATAGATATTCTACTGAAACAAAAATGGAATATTTAAAAAAGTAGTTTTCCTTTGTTTTTATTTGGTAAAAAAAATGCAAAAAAATCGAACTCAAGAGAATACAAATAAATATTATTTGGTTGAAGCAATCAAATGTATAAAATTATGTTTCCGCTGAGATTAATCAAATTTTTAATAAAATTTTTGTCCCTACAACCAAAGATATCGATTTTTTTGCGTTTGGCCCCTTGGCATAAATTTTGTGTGTATAACAGGTTTTTACTAAAATTGAGCAAAATTTTTTGCAGATTATTTTTTTATTTGCAATTAACTACAATGTAGCACAAATATAATAACAATTTTATTTTTCTCCTTTTTATCTTACTAATTTTTAGTAAGAATATTTTGTTAATTTTACTATTATTTCTGCTGGATCTTTTTCTTATATAACAACACTAACATTGAGTGAAAGAATAGCGTGATCGCCTGGCTAACTCACCCATCATCGGCTGGCTCACACAGATTTCACTAGAAACCTAAAATTTTAAATATGTGTTCGCAGGAGTATGTGCTGGCTCACTAATGATTTACTTTTTGGTAAATGCCTTTATTTCTTTTCTGCAAATTCTGTTCTGAATCTGTTTTTTGTAATTGGAATTCACACATCCAATGCAAAAAATTTTATTTAAAGAGAATATTCTTTAAAAAGATAACTAAATTTAAAACTACCTCTAACGAAGTATCCGGCTTTTAAGCTAGTTTTATAAAAAAAAATTGTGATAATTAAAATATATCATGCATATATCAAAACAGACAACTTCATATAACCCAAGTGGAATTAAGAAGATTTACACCTACAACCAATTGAAAAAAAAAACCAAACTCAGAGAATACAAACATTATTTTGAGTTTTGAGACTCTCAGCCTGAGAGTTGTACCAAAATATGTTTCCCATTGTTTTTGTTTTTACCACCGACAAATATGTGTTTAAAACACAAACTTGACGATTGTCTTAACTTCATCTTATAATTACTTGAAAAATAATTAATATGGAACAGGTAATAATGCAGGCATGTTACTGGTAACACTTCAAAAATATTTCATACTTGCAGATAAATAATCTTAAGAGTTTTAAACATTGTCGTATGCATAATAAGCTCATGTTTTTATGTATATTAATTAATACAAATAAAACCGACTCATGAGACCTTTTTAAATATCCATACAAAAATAAAATTTAAAGTTAACAAGTATCGTAATACACCGTACTAAAAAATTATATAGAATAAAGACGATAACAACTATTTAATTATGTATATTGCAAAATATTGCACATCATATATTAATTATTGCTGTCAATCCAATTTGTTGCCAATAGACACAAAATTAAAATAGTTAAAATTACAAATGATGAATGTTTCAATATTTATATTTTTTTTTAATGGAATCAATTACAGAATTAATTGATTATGGATTCCTTAGTTAACAATTAGAGGAAATTAAGGAACATTTTTTTCTTCGTATAAATGGTTTGACTGCGGCAACAGAAAATCAATTGAGACAATGACAGATTGAATATTTTCGAAAACTTTTGATGAGATTTGGCATTTGTAAACCTTTCAAAATCAGGTGGGATGATTGGTTCCAGTGGCAGCTCACGCCCTATTAGAAATCAAATAGAGTCAAAAAGCTACTAGACCCAACCGGAAAGATTCAGATAACAGACAAGAACACTCAATTACCGAAAGGTCGTACAGTGTATTATCGCCAAAAGTTTTATGTCTCCGGAAGGTCAACTACGACTAATTTAACGGTTTTTAGTGATTATTGTATGTCAGCCTTGGAGCAGGGTAATCAAGCTGAAGCAGTGTATACTGACTTCTCTAAAGCCTTTGACAAAGTGTCTCATTATATTCTTTGTGCTAAGTTGCAGGCAATAGGGTTTCATTCAAATATTTTAGATTGGTTAAAATCGTATTTATCAAATAGAACTTGTAAAGTTGTAGTTGATGCTTTTCAATCTTCGACATACTTGCAAACATCTGGTATGCCTCAGGGTAGTATTTTGGGCCCGCTTTTATTTAATTTGTTCATTAATGATGTGACAAATTGTTTTTCTAAAGCCAATTTTATTATTTATGCGGATGATTTAAAAATATTTCATAAAGTATGCTCCATTGCTGATGTTTTGGATATGAAAAATGAATTAAATAATCTCCTTAACTGGTGTGAGCTCAATTGCCTTAATTTAAATTTATCGAAATGCTTTCACGTTTCTTACTCCCGATCTCGAAATCCAATTCGATCAGTTTTTAGGTTGGGGAATTATATTTTGGAGAAAACTGACACAATTACTGATTTAGGTGTTGTTTTTGATTCCACCTTGTCATTTATTCCACATATTAATTACATAATTCCGAAAGCTTATGGAATGCTTGCGTTCATTAGGAGAAGTTGTTGCGATTTTTCTGATCCCAATATGTTAAGATTGGTATACACTTCATATGTTAGATCGATATTGGAGTATGCATCTGTAGTATGGAGTCCATATTGTAGAATTCATATCTCTCGTATTGAAAGAGTGCAACGAATATTTCTTAAATATGCACTTTCATCGTTTACGTTTGATAACCCTTTACCTTCTTATAGGTCAAAGAGTTTATTTTTATGTTTAGCAACGTTAGAAAATCGACGTTGATTTCAATCTGCATTACTTATATATGATATAGTTACTGGGAGAATTGACTGTCCTAAGCTGTTATCGCTGATATCGTTTTATGTGCCACGTAGAATACTTCGCTATAAGCATTATATTTTTAACATTCCTTTTCATCGCACTTACTATGCCCAAAATAGTATTTTAAATCGAGCGTAATTATATAAATTCTTTAAATGAGATTGCTTTCAATAAAAATCCAAACCATGTAATTGAATTTTGCACTTCGAAAGAAACCTTTAAATTGTTACTTTTTGAATTTTTTAATTTGCAATTTTTTTTTAACTATTATACATGTTTTATCTAGTCTGTAAGGAAATTTTATATATTCCATTGACTTAATAAACTGAAATAATAATAATAATAATAATAATAATAATAATAATAATAATAATAATAATAATAATAATAATAATAATAATAATAATAATAATAATAATAATAATAATAATAATAATAATAATAATAATAATAATAATAATAATAATAATAATAATAATAATAATAATAATAATAATAATAATAATAATAATAATAATAATAATAATAATAATAATAATAATAATAATAATAATAATAATAATAATAATAATAATAATAATAATAATAATAATAATAATAATAATAATAATAATAATAATAATAATAATAATAATAATAATAATAATAATAATAATAATAATAATTATAATAATAATAATTATAATAATAATAATAATAATAATAATAATAATAATAATAATAATAATAATAATAATAATAATAATAATAATAATAATAAAAATAATAATAATAATAATAATAATAATAATAATAATAATAATAATAATAATAACATTATAATAATAATAAAAATAATGATAATAATAATAATAATAATAATAATAATAATAATAATAATAATAATAATAATAATAATAATAATAATAATAATAATAATAATAATAATAATAATAATAATAATAATAATAATAATAATAATAATAATAATAATAATAATAATAATAATAATAATAATAATAATAATAATAATAATAATAATAATAATAATAATAATAATAATAATAATAATAATAATAATAATAATAATAATAATAATAATAATAATAATAATAATAATAATAATAATAATAATAATAATAATAATAATAATAATAATAATAATAATAATAATAATAATAATAATAATAATAATAATAATAATAATAATAATAATAATAATAATAACCTACAGTGCCGGGCAAGCACAGAAGAATTGACCTACCGCTTCCTTCATACCTCAATAATATGAGTTACGATAACCAGTCTATAAAAAAGTACCCAAACAATTAAACAAAATGAGCAACAACATAAATGTCAACAACGGCATTGACTAGTCTGCACGGCGATCAGTCTCGAAACATCTCTCATACTCCTAATGAGGGGAGATTTAATAGGCCCCAGATCGTAGTCTTACAAGTGTTTGCTCCACGCCATCTGACCCTCGTTTTCCGAGGATCCCACAATTAATGGTTTCCAGTAGTAGTTGACAGAGCTGTGAAGACATGTAAGTTAGTAGAAAAATTTGTAAACGGTTTTCAATCCCACTTTACTACTTTTATACTGTCTTTTAGTTTAAAAATATTATGTAGTAAATTTTTTACAGAATATTTAAAAATTTTTGTTGCTAACTTCAGTAATAGTTTTACAAATACAAATTTTAAAGAAGAAGATATTAAAGTACATGTTATTTCTATTAATTTAAACTCATACATACAAACTTAGAATGCCTTAAAATGTTACAAAGGTTGAAAAAAAAGTGATCGAAAGTGAAGATACTTTTCACAACCGACTCATGTCCAAAAACAGGACGTCGATTTAAAACAGCACTAAAAACCTTTTTAGTTCTAAAAATTAGCCCTTAAAACAATTAAAATTTTACCTTAAAATCCAAAATATTTACTATAAGTATTTTTGAAAACAAATATTAGCAAATTATAATAAAATGATAAATTCGTTTATGTTTAAACTATTTTTTAAGCCTTTGATTTTTTTTTAATAAATAAAAAAATGTTCGATAAAAAAAGTATGAATTTGTATATTCGAATTCGTAAGGCAATTTCAAAAGAAATTTCAAACTTTAAAGTGTAACAAGTGTATCTACAAATAATTGAGTCAATTTGCGCATTTTAATATTTTATTTTTTTATAAATTAAAAATTTGCCATATTTTACAATTCATTGAATTTGCAGCAACTTACTTAAATTTAGTAGCGCTTACTATTTTTTATACCGATTTGATTGTACAAATATTAATAATATTTAGTAAATATTTTTGCTGATATTAGCAAACGGATTTTCAATTCTACTACTTTACAAAAAGTTTACTAAAATTAAGGGGCGGATACTAATTTCATTCTACTACACGTTAGCAGGGGCTACACGTTAGCTGGGCCCTAATTAGCAAAATTTCCCGTAATAACAGCAAAATTTTCAGTTGCCATTACAGACTTTTTTTTGGTAAGTGTACCATTGCTTATTCGTCTGCCTCATCACCGGTTCTTGCTTCCCCTCACCGACGAGAATATAAGATCTTATATATGAGTTTAGGGACATATGTGCCACTTGACTATCGACGAAGATACACACGGTTCTCGGAACTGCAACAGCACACAAGAGTGCAAGGTTTTCTGCCTGAAAAACATTAGCATAAACAAACAAAGAATTTCTGATTGTTCCACGAAAGACCTAATGAAATTCCTTTCGGAGCGTTGGAGTCGGCTCATTATCTGCTTTTTATAAATGACCTTGCAGATGACATAAACATTTGATCTGGTTATTATTGGTTTGACATACTGACTATATTTAAAAAAATAGAGTTTGTAATACATTATATATAATGTCAATATCCTCTTTTCGATTCCGAAACCCGTTTTTCGATATTCCGTATCATATCTGAGGTATCCAGTATCAACTCTGTTCTAAATACCAGACTTGCATACAAAATTTAAACAAATTGAAACCTTGTTTATTGTTTTTCTAGATAACTACTTTTTGGTTTATAGGTCAAACCAATAATAAGCTGACGATTTGTCATTCATATTTCTTCAATCATGGGTCAATTCTTGTGGTGGTTGGGGGCTTGAAGCAAAATATGACGTACTTAATGTGCACGTTTCGACAATCTCTAAGAGAAGTCGTTAAATGCCATCGATTTAAATGCACTCAAGACCCAACGTTTTTATTGACCCATTGACAGACAGAGCAAGAACAATTTCACAGCTGATCTTCCCATTATCTGCAATATTTGTCTGAGAATGGAATACAACTCCCATATATGAGCAGGGGCTTCAGTGTATATTTTGGAGCTTGGGTCCGTTTCAAATTAGGGTATGGACGCTAATCAATGACAGTGGGGTAACCAGATCAATTGACTTATTGTAGCATCGTCGGAATGTGGGTTGTGTTACACTGTTTTCTCGATATTATCATGAATGGTCTTCCACCGAAATAAGTGAACTCATCCCCGTGGTCGGGTTAACGCTATTTACAAATACAGGTTGGTTGAAAAGTTCCTGCGCTCACCAAGAGTTGGCACTGCTAGCTCCATATTTTTTTTTTCTCAAGTTGGTATAACTGTCCTAAGAACACATGCAAAGTTGCAAGTCATTCTGTCAATTCTTTCTTTGTTTACAAGACATTTGAAGTTGACGTGTCATTGATTTTTTTAATATGGAAAAATTGAATATCGTGCAGTCATTAGATTCTTTGTTTTGAAGGGTTTAAAAGCAAAGGAAATTTATGAACAATTGTTAGAAGTGTATAAGGAGTCCTCACCTTCAAAACGCACCGTTGAATTTTGGGCTGGTGAATTTAAACGTGGTCGTACCAGCCTTAAAGACGATCCACGCGAAGGACGACCAAAAACGGCAACCACAGCAGAAATCATTGAGCAGGTACATAATATGGTTAGTGAAGATCCAAGTTTGACTAAGCGTGAAATTGCTAATGCCATAGGCATCTCAGACGAACGAGTACTCCATATTTTACATGAATAATTACGTATGAAAAAACTTTTTGGAAAGTTAGTGCCGCACATTAACATTAACAATTCAACAAAAACTGGATCGAAAACAAATTTCTCAGCGTAATTTGGAGCGTTTTAAGCCGAATAAAACCGACTTCTTGCGTCGTTTTATAACTATGAATGAGACTTGGATCTACCACCATGATCCTAAATTGAAACAAGAACGTTTACAGTGAAGCTGGTTGTTCAGCTCCAAAGCAGGTGAAGTCACAACGATCAGCAAAGAAGGTTATGGCATCAGTTTTTTGGGATGCAAAAGGAATTTTGTTGATTGATTATCTTCAGAAAGGTAAAACAATCAACTCTAAATATTATTGCAGCCTTTTGGATCAGCTGGATGAAAAATTCGTGAGAAAAGACCTGGTTTAAAGAAGAAAAAAATCATTTCTTATCAAGACAATGCACCTGCTTACAAAAGTGTTTTGACGATGGCTAAATTCAAAGAATTAAAGTACGAATTGTTGTATTCACCAGATTTGGCTCCCAGTTACTACTATCTCTTCAGAAATCTCAAACAATTCCTTCGTGGAAAGCATTTTTCGTCGAATGAAGAGGCCATAGCAGCCGTAGACGGTTATTTTGCAGAGCTTCCGGAAAACCATTATAAGGATGGGAATAAGTTATTGGAAGATCATTGGAACAAGTGTATTAAGCTTCTAGGAGATTATATTGAATAAAAAAATATATTTCGTAACAAAAACAGTATTCTTTCATTTCGAGCGCAGGAACTTTTCAACCAACCTGTAAATCTCATTTCCGTAAATTACAGAAATACGATATTAGATCTTTTTCCTTTACAACATACCCCAAGTTTACTAATTTCTGCGGGTCCGCCCAAGCTAACTGTCGTCCAACACAATGATCGCCTGTGGATTAAAATATTACATTAATATTATATTTTTTGCATAACTCTGGATAACATCCGAACATAGAGTATTTTAACCAAATTCCCGTGAGCTGTTTAAAATTAAAAAAAAAAAAAAAACTTTAACAATGCAGTGAAAATGATGATGGTAGGATGCTGGTGATGATGACTGTGATACTGCTGTTGTTGTTTTTTCATAGGTTGTCTGCTTGTTTGGCAATATATGTTGGTGGTATGACAGTATGGTGGTATAAGTATGAATGGCTGACAGTCTAAACTAAAGAGATGGCTCATTGCACATGGCATTCATTATACTGTCAACGTGAGCACTTATGACGCGCTTAACAATTTGCACCTTGTTAATTAACGAGATTGCAACCTATGCGATCTATTGCGAACGTGACAACAACTTACACACACACACACACTCATACAAGATTCTGAGTAAGCACATACAAAAGATACTTTTGACTAGTAGTGCAGGTGGTGTGATGATGGTCGTGATGGTGTTGGTGGCGGTGATTATGGTACGAGTAAGTGAAAATTTTCAAATGTACTTTCTGTAAGTAATATATGAGTTAGATGATGATAATAATCATAGAATGTATGAGTATGAGTTCTTTTAAATGTCTCAAGTGCATACCTTTAATACTTTCTATGAAGCACACTTCACTTGTTTCAGTAGATGTGATGTAAGTACATTTATTAAGATTGTATGCAATAGTATATGCGCGTGATATTTACTCCCTAACATTATAATGAAACATCTTTTTTGTATTATTCATATATGAACGTAAGAAAACGAAAATAATAATAATGCCTTCATGGAATTCAGTTTTAGGCATAAAGCCACGTTCTTGGGGAGTTGTTGGTAAGTACAAAGTGTTAGAAAACACTTTTAGTTTGTGATATTACATACATCACATCTAATGAACTTGGGTAAGTTGTAAACTTCCAACTCAATGGCGAACAAAACAATGTCATAATACATACTTTATATGTGGAATTTAGAATATCTTATATGTATCATGATACCAAAAAAAAAAAACAACTTGTCCTACCATATTTTTAAAAATTATTAAGATACGAATGAGAAATGTTTCAGAACACATTTTATGGTAAACATTAAATTGTTGTTTTTTCTTTTACAATAACCCAGCAAAAATAAATAGAAGTGATTCGTAAGGAATCAATTTATCATTGATTCCAAAGTATCATTTAGTTCTGATTTTCCTATTCTAAAGCAGTTCTTTTTCACAACTTCCAAAACTGTGTTTTTTAATGAAACTTAGCTCTTTTCAAATCTATGACAGGTAACTTATTTTAAAAATAATAAAAGTTAAACGTTAACAATAGATATTTTCATATAAATTTGATATTAATAACAATGGTTAAGTACTAAACTTTGGTTGTTTTAAATCTAGTGATCAAGCTGATGTGATTTGTATAAATTTTTAACTTTGAATTTCGAATAAAGTAATTTAAAAAATAAGCCTCGATTATTGAATGTGCCGTTATAATTTACCAACAGTCAAACTTAAACTTTATATGGGAAACAACAAAAAATGTGTCAGTTAAATTCCCTGGAAGAAGCTAACGGCACATTGAGAAAATGAGGCTAATGCCCGATTACTGAGTATCCCGTTAAAATTGAAATTAAAAATTCAAAATTTTTCTGAGAACATCAAATGATCTCATTTTTCACTTAACCCTAAGAACTGCTTTAGATGCAATGAAAAAGGATCATAAAACCTATTGCACCCTTATGTAAAAATCATTGGTTCCGATCCAAATTTTCAAAACACCGGCATCAAAATCACTGCTTCTTTTTCCCTTCTTTTCCAATTTTTTTGTGCGAATGTATTGGATGTATATTTGTTTCTAATGAAAATATCTCACAGTGAGAATATTTGGAATTAAAAATCCGTCTTTACAAAATTAAACTAACTAAGAAACCCTGTATAAAAACCACTAAAGATGCACCCACAAATTAGTTTCAGTTGTGGCTACCGAATTTGTTGTTAAAAAATTCTAGCGGTAAAGACACTACACATAAAATAGTTTGTAAGTTAAAATAACAGCAAAAGCCATTTAAGATAAATGATGTTTCTACTTACTTTTTATTTAAATCAAATGGCTTTTGTTATTTATTTTTAAATGGTGTTTAAACAACTGACACATAAGTAAAAACAAATGATTAGTCAGTTAAAAATAAATGTTAAAATTTTACCTACAAATTCCGTAAAAAATAACTCTACAAAATGTATACTTACTCAGATTATAGAAATATTTTTTCTATGTGTGTTTATGAAGTTCTTATAATTTGCATTGAAATTATTTTGTATATAAACAAACAATTAAAAAAAAAACAAATTGTAGTTTTTTGAAAAAAAATTGAAACAGATAGAAAATGTAAATTTGTTGTAACTGTAATTGAAACAAATAAATCACAAATTTCCGTTTTGTGGATAAATTTTTATTAAATTTCAAACAAATGAAAAATATAAGTGAAACTCAGATAAAATGGTAAATTTTCCATTAAAAATTAACAATAAGTATTCGAAACTAAAATTATAAATATAAGCCATCACCAGTGTATTAGCTATTATACTGTATTCAAATGTTCATCAGCTGCCTAGGTTAGGATGAGACCGCCGCGCCAGACCCAGGGTGTCTATTCTTCTTAGTCTCTGGTGTCCTTCGAACTGAAGCAGATTCCGGGCAAGAGAGTTGGGATGAGCTATTAATTCATTCACATACTTAATTGAATACTTCTCAATTTCCTGCCGAACCATATGAATGTTAAGGTCTCTGTGTATGTTTTCGTTTCTTATGTACCAACACACATTTTCGCCAATTACACTCACTTACAGTCGTAAAAGCTTAGATTGTCTTCTTTGTTATTTCTGAACGTTAGATGCACACGCAGTTCCCCATAGCTGAATGCCGAAGGTCCATATTGGCTTTATAATGGATTTGTACAACAAAACCTTGTTTTCCAAGTCAAGAGATCAGTTAGGGCCTGTTAGCCAATATAACTGTGCAGATTTTAGTTTAATAGCTGTTATTTTGGCCTCAATATGTCGGGACCATGTAAGTCTTCGATCTAGATGTATGCCTAAGTATTAAACATAATTTTCCACAGCAACACTGATGTTGTTTATTTTAATTGGTGGGCAATTTTCCCTTCTAAACGTGAAAGTTACATGAACATATTTCAATGGCTTTACTTTTATTTTCCATTTATTTAGCCAATACTCAAGTTCACTAATATGATTTTGTAGTTGTTAAGAATCAGCCTTTGGGCCTTTATTAACATATGAGTGCTGTGTCATCTGCAAATGTAGATGTTTGTGTATTTGAGTTAATTTGCATATCTACTACTATGTAGATGGTATATAGTAACGGCCCCAACATACTGCCTTGGGGAACTCCTGCTGAAATACGCTGTAAGTTAGAGAATTCTTCTTTCGATCGTATTTTGAAGGTCCTATCAAATAAATAACTCTTGAAAAGCTTATGTGTGTTTTTTGGTGAGTAGTTAATCATGCCAAACTTTATCAAAAGCTTGTGAAATATCAATAAATAAGGCAGAACGGTAAATGACAGTAAATCATTTTGAACAAATATATAAATTAGTCAAAATAAATATTTCTTTGAAAAATGTTCCTTCATATTTAACTGAAAAGTTTTAATTATTTCTGAAGGCACTTTTTTATTATCCATTGAAGAGAAATTAAAAATTAATGATTTCAAAAAAATATATTAAATATGCATAAACAGTGTAATTGGCGAAAATGTGTGTTGGTTTTTTCTCGATATCACTCATATAAAGGATGTTCCAAAAATTACGCAAAATTTGAATTAAATAAGAAACATAGTTTTTTTCTATACATTGTTATTTTTTTTTATTGAATCATAAGGTGTACCGGAGAGGTTATATATGAAATTGCACATTGGGCAAATTACTGTCACAGCTTTGCTGGCCTCTTTTGTCGAAATTCTCCGTTACCATTTTGGATAAATGTGGCTAAATTTCGTTGATACAGCATTGAATTTCCTCTTTCGATGCACGGGTGGTTGAGGACTTGTTGTCATCGACATTTGATTGCAAATAACGGCATAAAAAAATCAAATGGTGTTTAAACGTATGAACGAGAGAGTACACGATCAGGAAATCGTCAATGATGCGTATAGCTCAAAATCCTTGTTTTTGGGCGATCAGTGTGTTTAGCATCAGCAATGGATCCAGTCTTCCTTAACTTTTACTCTCTTCTCAGTCGACGAAGTTAGATCAATATTCCGACAATATTTTAATGCAATTTTCGAACTGCAGCCGCCAAACTTTCATTATTACTGAAATATTGATCAACAATGAAAACGCGTTGTTCTACCATGTAATGCTCATTTTTTATTAAACTTTAGATGTCACACTGTTTTTTCCTCACTTTTGGTTGACAAGTTCAAATCACACGTGGATTTTGGGACACCCTTTATAACATTCGCTACCCAAATACATCAACATACTATTTAAGATCAATTCATATAGCACCTTTCTTTCGGAGGTCTTAATTCGATCCCAGCCTTGCAGACAAACAGGCTGGCCATTTTAGAAATACAAGCAGAAAAGAAACATTACTGAACATATTTACAAGCAATTATATTGGGTATATGACTTAAAAATGCGGTATTTATGGAAAATTTTAGACGTTTATTATGAAGCATCGATACAATATATGAATTCTGCACTAAAATAACGGCTCATTTTTTTAAGCCAACAACGAATCAAGCCAATTTCTGCTGCCCTGCTCTGAAGTGAAACGCATTCCATTGAAAGCATACTGCATCGATCAAAACAAATGGTACTCGCACGGGGCATGGTCTGTTGCCATGATGGAATATTACGGCCTCATGTCTGGTCGCATGTTATGGACGTTTTTCGGCCAATGTTCTCTTTAAACGAATCAATTGTGTTCGATACAGGATCATCTGGACCGATTTCAACATCTCATAATAGATAGGAACCTTCTATTCCCACCAAATACAGAGCATTACCCCAGCGCTATGAATAGTCGGCTTTGGCGTTGATTTATCTGATTGATCGGACTTAAACGATTACTTATTCAGGCTGTCGTAATGGATCCAGTTTTCATCGCCAGTAATAATTCAACGTAAAAATAACATATTTTTATGGCGTTCAAGAAGCATTATGGACATGCAAAATCGTCCTTTATCGTCCCTCGGTTTGAACTCGTCTGGAACCCAATTTCCTTTCTTTTAGATGAATCCTGCTGCTGGAGTGACTACGAATGATTTTGTAAGTTCGTCTTGAGTTTCGCAACAATCTTTATCAAGTTATGCCTCCAATTTATCATCTTCGAACTTTATATAACATTGTTTTTTACACTATTTGGTTCAATGGCTAATTAAAATATATGATGTTTACCCTCCAATCCCCGAATTTTGTAGTTGTACACCAATATATGTTTACAAAATACTATATAATATGTCCACCCAGAAAAAAGGTTCGTGCTGACAACCGAGCACTCACAATATTATTTCGTTAAAAATAATCTAAAATACATATTAAATTAATCGAAAATACATTCAAAAAGTGGACTGCTAATCTCTCATTATATTCAATCCAATTTGTTGTTTATTTTCAGTCATTGTTTAATAATCGGCAAAAGTAGTAAAAGCAATTGAAAGTCGTTTAAAATAACCATCAATTTTAAACTGACAAAATGTAGAAAAAAAGATTTTTATGGTTTTTTTTGAAATTGAAATTTTTGTTACTTGTATATAATTTTACAAAACACAACACACACAGATGTTACATATATATTTTTATTTTCTGTATGTATATGTATATTTAAATAATTTCTTGAAATTTTTATTGAAATAATTTTGTATATAAACAAGCTTTTTTGGTAAAAAAGCAAAAAGGAATTTTATGAATTTCTATTTTTAGAAACAGAAAACAGAAAATTTTATATATACCAGAAAATATCAACTCCTACTCACGGGTGCCTAGAATTGGGTTTTGACAAAAAAAAATTCCCACACTATATTTATGATTAAAAAAATCGCAATGCTAGGACGAATTAAAAAGTAATGACCATTTTAAGTTTTTTGGCTTATAAAATTTGGCGCCATTTGAAATCTCTTATAAAAACAAATACTAAAGTAAATATTTTTTAAAAAATGAAAATTAAAAATAATACTGAAAGCAATTTTTAATTAAGTCAACACAATTAAAAAAAATTTTGAAATTTTTGCATGAAAGTGTCGTCTAAATCTCAAATTAAACCAACTATTAAACCCTCCCATTTAAACTTATTAAATTGATACACACATTTTTAAATTTTTTATTTATTTTTTATTTTATTTAAATACACTGAAATACAAATCAAAGCAGAAGCACATGAAATTAAACAATTACAACACCAAAATAATGAAATTCCGGCCCTCTTACAAACCCCACGACCTTAAATGGCGCTTCAACCAGTAAGAGGTTTTTGTCAAAAATTTCGTCTGCTGTAATTAATTTGATATATAAATAAATAAATAAATATATTTTGTAATATGAAATTAAAACTGCTAATTAGTCAATATTGACTAGTTGTAGTCCTTAAGTAAAAATAAAAAAAAATAAATTTAAAATACACTGTACATATAATAAAATTTAAATATGATTCGAATTATACTAACAAACGACTCTTTGTAGCCATTTTCCGTAATGTGGTTCACTAGTTGTTCGTTTAAACCTGTTCCAAACCATCTTGAAGTCTGAGTGAAGAGATTCGGAAGCCTATTCACTCCAAGGTCCTAATCCGGTATCTGCTTTAGTACAAAAATCCAGTATATGGTAAAATACTGCATGCACTTTGGGAGTTACTGACAATTTTTGGTTAGTCAGTGAACTATGTTGAAGGTAATTATTTTTGAATGTTTTAATATGTTGCGCTGCATTTTCATCTAATGTTTTGCCAAAACATGAGCTTACCACAATATTGAAACTGTCAAAAAACCTCAACAAAGAGTAAAAACTTTAATGGTAGATTTTCTTCAAGAAATGACACATTTTTTAAGAGTCTTCTTGAATAATTACCATTAAAAGCTCTTTTTGAACATTACAAAACTTAGACCATTCAAGTGAGATTTCTGAAAACATTCTTTCCAAACACTCGAAGAGTTTATTTAATACACCTAATAATAGGTGCAGCTCAGGTGGTAGAAATTTGTCCAAAACTAATGTTTCCTCTAGCTCAGATGTAATTGGATTGTTTACACAATTTTTAAAATATTTTTTTTACAAAATCAAAAGCTTCGGATTTTAAATATTCGTCAAATATGTGACTTTTTTTGTAGTTTATTATTTATATTTGTTTCAATAGATTTATTACCTACAGTTTTTCTTAAGAGTGATGTAAGTTTTAAGGTTTTTTATTACTAAAATTATGTGTAGATTTTAAAACTGAAATATCGTGTGCAGAGTTAATTGTTTACCAAGTTCAGAATTTTCACAAGTGCTAGCAAGAGAGACTTTTAGAGGACGTCTTCCACGATTATTCTCCAAAGATACTTTTAATGAGCTATTGGTAGCTAATAATTTTTCTGTTATCGTTTTAGATGATATTTGTTGCAGCATTTTTGCTCCAGTCATACTTAGAACGTTTCTAAATTTATTTTGCTTATTGCATTTGTGGGATTTTCCTCTACACAATGGGCTTAAGCAGCTAGTGCAAAGCACCCCTATTTTTGGAGTTGACGGACGACTATTTAATTTTATTTAACTTAACATCTGTACACTGTGCATTTGAACAAAAGTAACACATACAATCTTTACCTCTGATAGATGGCTTAGGGCGTTCAACATTATTGTAATTAAAATTGTATATGATCTTGCAGAGACAATTTTTTTTAACGATTTGTTAGCGACTAGAATCACATATAGATGTAGGAAACATTAAATTTGATAAGTTAAAGTTAGAAATAAAGAACTCTTCTATATCTTGTGACATTTGAAGAGATATCTTACAAATAGCGCATAACATTTTTCTGTATTTTTTTTTTTATATACTTAAGCATAGACATAAAAATACATATGCTTAAATAAGCTCAATTTTATTGGAACTTTTAATTGAAACAGTGAAATACCAGATCAAGTTGAATTTAGATTATATTGTTGTCAAAAAATTATGGATTTGAATCTCTTGATCCAAAATAAAAAAATAAGCAGTAAGCGCGAAATCTGGTTTAAGAAGGCGTAATTGCTTTAAATGTAAACTAAATTAAACTCAACAATTCTTTTTTTTCGTATTTGCTAATTATTTGTGTACTTAAATAGTCATGTGTGATCATAACATGTCCAGCTATTAATTTTTTTAATTGAAAATTTTGGAATACCATAACTTTTGATTTCGTTGTGCGATTTTTTTAAGGAAAAATTTGTTTGGGAGGAAATTTAACGTACTATAAAGCCTACTATGTTCTCTTTAAAAAATATTTATTTTGAGCAGTTGTATTTTCAAGAGTTTGCCAAAGGCTCCAAATTTTTTAAAACCAAAAACTTAAAAATGCGTTTTTTTAAATCATAAAAATAGTGCTTTCAAACCCCATACTCACTTTTTGTGGGAAATTTTTTTTGTTAAAACTCTGAATGTCTGTCAATTTTTATAGTTTGTTTTTTGAATGACTGATTCAAATAGTTTAAAAAATATATTTTTATGAATTTCCATTTATTCTTCATTTAAAAACAAACTCTACGTATTACTTTTTAAATAAACTACAGTCGGTAACGGAAAATATATTGTGAGTGAACTTGTTGCCAATCGAATGATTCAGTTGCAGCAACCGAATTTTTCCTGAAAACAAATCGAAAAGAAGTCGAACATTACAATATTATCTGAAGGTAAATAATACAAATATTAGAGTTTGCAAAACATTTTTCATTAATACTTTGGGCATTGGTCGACAAACTGTTATCGATTGGGCTAAAAAGCCTTTAGCATCAAGTATTAGTTTAAAGAAAACGGCTCCCAAAATAAGTAACATAACAGAAGAGAGACAATGCCTTAGCCTGTTTTTTGATTCTTTGCCATCATTGGAATCGCATTACTGCCGTGCTAGAACTAATAAAAAATATCTGCTCGCAGAGTGGGGCTCTAAACAAAAGCTTTACGAGTTTTATGTAAATGACTGGTGCTGCAAAAAAGAAATTCGACCTCTATCAATTTCAGTTTTCTTTGAAATGTTTGATGTTAAAAATCTAGCCTTATTTTCTCCCAAAAAAGACCAATGTGAAAAATGTGCAAAATATTCAGTTGGAAACCTCTCACAAGAGGAATATACAATTCACCAAAAAAAGAAGGAAGATGCAAGAAATGAAAAAAACAAAGATAAAGCTGAAGAAACACATGTCTACACAGTTGACCTTCAAGCGGTTTTAATGGCTCCAAAATCCCAAGTGAGCAGCTTATACTACCGCACAAAGTTACAAGTACACAATTTAGTATTTTATAATATAAAAAACCAAAAAGCTTACTGTTTTTTATGGAATGATTATGGATTAGGTGCTGAAGAGTTTGCAAGTATTTGGACTTATTTTATTGAAAAAAAAAGTTCTTTGTGGAAATGAAAATCCAGGAAAATTAATTTTTTATAGCGATGGTTGTACTTATCAAAATCGCAATTGCGTGATGAGTAACGCCTTGCTTAATATAGCAATAAAACAAAACATTATGATTGAACAAAAAATTCTTGAAATCGGCCATACACAAATGGAGGCAGACAGTGTACACTCCTCCATAGAACGAGCTATAAGAAATAGAAATATTGATGTCCCCGCTGAATATATTAGTATATGTAAAACAGCAAGAAAGAAACCTGAACCCTATGATGTCACTTATTTAGATTATTCGTTTTTTAAAAATTTTAAGAACGTTCAATTTTTTAAAAGTATTCGGCCCGGAAATGGTAAAGGAGATCCTAAAGTAACCGATATTCGTAGTATTAAATATACTCCAAATAGCGAAATATATTTTAAACTTACATTTTCTGATGACTGGAAAATTCTTCCTCAAAGAATAAATACAAAAATAAGCGCTTTGGAGTTTTCAAATTTGCAACAACTCTACTTGGAAAAAAGAAAGATAACTGCTAAGAAATATGAAGATTTGCAATACTTAAAATCAACTCTTCCTAAAGACCACCACCAATTTTATGATAAATTACCTCATCAATGATTTTTTTTTTATTTTTATTACTTTATTCTATAAAATGTGAATTAATTTAGTTATTTTTGTCAGCGGCAATGAAGTAAGTCTGCATTATGTTGTTATTTGTTTTAGAATAATAAAAAAATAATATAAAAAACCACAAAAATCATTTAACAATAAAAAATCAATACTAAACATATTTACAGAAAATCTGGTAAGTCCATAGAAACTTTTGAAAAATATAAACTGTAAATCTGTTAAGTCACAAATCAGCTTATAACTCAAAAACTACTTTATTTTAAAAATTGAAGATTATTGGTATAAAAGCCATACAAATAGAGGAATAAAATGGTGTTTACGGATTTTAAAAATATTAACAACAAAAGAAGTTATTAAGTTTTTTGTCTCTCCTGAACAATTTGAATTATAGGACTTACCAGGTTTTTGGACTAAGGTAACGATATTTATTTTAGTCCATGTTTAAGCGTTAACCCTATACGTCATCTGCTTTTTTCAATCGATGTTTTTTCTATATAGTAAAAATTTAAAATTCTTTATAGAAACCCTTGGTAAAGTCGGCTGCAAAAGGCAGATGTCATATCGGCTTTAGCAATCAAAATTTATTTTTTACATTATACTATGAATATTAGTAAGGCTTCTTTAAATAGTTTTTAGTTCATTTAGTAATGAATTAGAATTTAGGGAAACGGGGTAGAAACCAGTATTTCCAAAATATCAAAAAAAACTAGATTTTTATAATTTATTTTTACTGTCATGTGTCACAAGTTCAAGAAAGCGATTTATAAAAAAAATTATTTTTTACAATTTGTCTTGCATGTGAATAACTTTTCCGATCTGCATGATTTAAAGATTCCGCCAACATATGGTGCGGGGTATAAAACAATAACCTTTAAATTTTGTTTCAAAAATCTTGATTTGATTTTAACTAAATATATTTTTTTCTCACTTTTTATATGCTTATGAACAAACCGCTTTTGCATGCTTAAGAAACCTCATTCTTTTTCGTGGATTTTTTTTTTCATTCTTACTACCACTCTAAACAATGAAAGTATAGTTAAAGTACTTTAGTAAAATGCTTTTCAAGGATGTGTACTTGTGTACATTTTTTTTCTTCCACTGAAGAGTACTTGCTGTGTTAGTAAAACCACTTCAAAATATGGCGCGTTTGCTGAAGTATGCAAAATATGTTGTACTCGTATATGTTAGTATGAATTTCAGAAGAAAAAAAAACATATAGAAATAACAATATAACCATATGAATATAAGACTTGAAATCCAGATTTTTTTGATATAAATTCCGATATGCAATACTTTGTTGACAAATCTCAAAAAAGGGTTATTGAATATTTTGTATACATTTGCAGATGAAAGTATATGGAAACGAACAAACCATTATAACCAGAGTATTAGTAGGGATTTTAATCGTCCCTGTAATTGTTACATAGTAACTGTTAATACATACTTGTAGACTATGTACAAAACCATTATATGTAAATGTTTTCAAAAAGTTAAAAATCTCTTAAGGATTTATACCTAAGTAGTTGATGTTTCAACAGTAAACTCGTAGAAAAAGTATTTTAATTAAAAATTATTGAGAAATGTTCCTGTAGAAAAATGTGCTATTAATTGATGAATTTCTGCTAAATATTAGTTGCAATAGTTAATTGCAAATGACAGTCTATTGTGCTGAAATCAGCAACAAATTTGCTGAATGTTGGTAGACTAATAACATAATAAAGTAAAAAGTTGTATAAAGAACATTTTAATGCAAATTATAAGGAATTTATTTTTTATATTTTTCCCACGTAGGTGCCCAAATGTAGAAAATCCCATACACCCGAAAGTTAAATCAACTTTCTAATGTGGGGTGTTTTTTTTTCTATCTTTCTCATATAACCAGAAATATTTACTATTTTAAGTCTACTAATATTTAGCAATTATTTCTGCTTATTTTAGCAGGATAGATTGAAATATGCACTAAATTAAAATTTATTACTCAAAGAGCGTAGTTGTGTTTTCTATTTTCCGCGTTAAGTGTTTCTTAGATAATGTCAAGAAAGTGCTAAACTCATCCTGACAAGTATTGTTTAATTTGTGCGACATTACTTTTAAAACGCAGCGTAGAAATTTGACGAAATTAGTAACTAAGTTTCTAAGATATTGCGATCGAACAACAAGACAAAGCATGTGTTTCACACGTCTATTGTGTTACTTGCGAGATTGTTCTTACAGCCCTTTTCGAACTCCTATGATTTGAACGGAGCCAACGCACCTGATTGTTATATTTATCTTACTGATAAAAAAAAGGTGTAATATTTATAATATAATGTACAACTATGTATCCTGACCGATCCCTCATTGTTAAGAACTACCTATACCAAAATCACCACACAGTTCCTGTATATCTACTACGCTAGAAGCAATCGAAAACGATACATTAGCTCATGACTTTTAAAAAGCTTCCTCATCTAATGAGCCACATCTACTATCTCAAGCCGATCTAAATGATTTGGTACGTGACTTATATTTGTCGAAACAAAAAGCAAAACTTTTCGGCTCTCGATTAGAAAGATAAAATTTATTATAACCAAAAACAAAAGAATGTTAATTTTGCAATCGGGATGAAGAGCTTAAAGGTTTTTTTCACAACATGATCAATTGGTATTTTGTAATAATGTATACGGCATAATGGATGTCCAGGGTATATATATAAAGCAGAAGAGTGGCGTTTATTTATCGGTGATTCAAAAGTAAAGGCTGTTGTTTTGGATAACGGGAATGAACTTCCGTCTATACCATTAGGTGAGGCTCCTATAAAACTATTGAATTTTTCTTGGAAAAATTTAATATAACGAACACAACTGGAAAGTTTGTGGAGATTTTAAGCTTATTGCCCAATTGGTTATCAAAGACTAGCCCGAATGGGAATTTTACCACATTTACATTTAAAATTATATATGCTGGTACTTCCCCATATAGTATGATGAGCATTAGTGTCGTAATAGAGAATCCAACTAATCTCCTCTTCGTCAATATTCTACCAGGGCCGTGACTCCAACAGTTGGTATCGTGTCCGTATCGCCAGGTAAATATCTTGAGGCCAGTATTACCACATGTTCCCCGGATAAGGAGGAAACCTTTGCACAAATTGCAACCAAGTTCCCCAAGACAAATTCTTGGTTTGCGTTGAGGTCTTTTATGACTCCGCTACATCCGGGGCATCAATTGTTATCTTCTGTTGGCGATATCTGATGCCGCTTTGACATGGTGAAGGTTTAACTGTATGTGTTTGTTGCCACCTTTTTGCTCGTAGGAGCAACTGGAGAAACTAGGTTTAATAGTTACTTTCCTCGGTTCTGCTATCTTGTATAGCACAGCCTTCTGGATAGAGTAGAGCTGCTTATCTGTCCATATAGTTGCCGGGAAATCAGATGGGATAACACCAATCTTCGTGGTGGCAACAGCATCCTTGTAGGATGCAACTTATTTGTGCTGCCCAGTTGGATCTGGTGAGGTCGGTTTTGGCAGTGTTCCGCCTTAAACATTGCAAGATGTGCCATCTGCAACCATTAAAGCGGTCCGTTTTGCAGGATGCCTGGTGCAGGTGGTGTTGAGGTATCCGAAAGCACCCTCTTTCTACTACCTGTGAGTTATTTGACCCCTTTTCGCACCTCGCACAAAGCAGCCGTGCTGCCTCTAGGTTAATGCCTTAATCCAGGTAACATACATCTTCAGGTATTCGCGAGCAGCCCCGCAGAGCTTAACTCTCGGCTCGGCGACGTTGGGACTCATAGCGTTCCTTGTCAGCTCAGCCAAATAATTCATATTCTCAGAGCCTTTTAGGCTTGAGGACTCTTTTCACCCAAAGAGACACCTGAATCGATCTGCACTTGCTCTCTATTTATATCCTGGTAATTGCCATCCTGAAGAAACCGATTCATCGTTACAACCTAATTTTTTCCCAAACGAATGAATTAGTTGGAGCCATCGACATATTTGTTTGTCGCCACCGCAATCCGGTTAATACAACAGAATTTCGTTTGAAAACATATATTTCAATTGTATCATTAATATATTTGGTTGCGACAACTGAATAATTCGGTTACTGCAACCAAACTATTCATTTGACAAAAATTCTTTATGTAAATAAGAGAAAGTAAGGCATTAAAACATAACACCTTTGCTACCAGTTGGCTAATGCAACCAGAGTTCACTTCGTCCTGGAGGCCACAGTTCAAAGACACACTAACGTAGAACCATCTGTCACATGGGCATCGTGTGTCCGCTCTAGATGCGCCATGTTCCATAAAAGCAGAAACACCTCAAGCAGGGTATAGATTAAAGCATGAATTACCCAGACGCAAACGCATCCCCATATCACACTCCACACCGAGGCAATGTTTACATCTGGCTTATACACTCTTAAGCACCACTCATGGCCAGTCATTGGAATTCTCATAGACTAAGGCATTATCAACAGATTTGCTGTGCATATGCTTCAAGAACTTCTGCAACACTCGCCACTTCGACTCCAATTTGCTGGATATTTCATAAAAATATTAATAATTGGATAATTTCAAACTTTTTGTTTATTCAAAAAACTGCCAGTCTAATGAAGCTACATTAGTTTATTTCTTATTCTAATTAATTTATGCAATAAAAAACTAATAAAACAAACTTTTAATATTTATGTATTTGTTACCACTCAACAATATCTACATCAAGTGTAAATTGATTGAAGTAAATATACAATAAATTATACATCTAACTCCCAGACTACGTGTTGAACATTATTTAAAAATAACAAATTTTCAAAACACAAAAAATTAATTGAAAATTATAAATAAATTAAAGCGAAAGCTGTTTCCCAAAAATGTTGCCTTTACAAAAGTTTTGTAAAAGAAAATCTAGATATAGCCAAAGAAATAGTTCCGAATTTTTCTTATATTTAAAGTAGATTAAAAGATTGTTGAATAATTAATAGGAAATAGTTTTATTAGAAAACTCCTTTGACTTGCTGTAAGTAGAGGTACAAGTGTTTAGTAAAACTAAAAGTAGTTCAATCATGATAAGTTAAGCTTCGTTTGCTTATTGAAAGTGTTGTTTTAGTGGACAATGCCTAATAGATTTCTTTTTATTTCTAACCCTAACTGATAGCTTTTAATAATTGTTAATTGATTTTTAATGGGAACATGTTGATTATAAATTTAATGGAATTTTTATTATACCGTACGATACTTCTTAAATTGGATTTGTGCAAAGTTTTTACACTTAGTGGGAAAAAATTTCATCATATCGATAAACGGTTTCATAAATCGTTTCTTATCAATTTCTGTATCATACTCAGTATACATATATATAAAATTATTTCTCATTATTTTTAATGAAACTCATTACCTTCTGTATAATAAAATGTGTTAAATTACCTTTGTATTACTTTTAAACATGAAATAATGAGCTTAAAATAACGGTTTATTTTTATCATTAGTTTAAAATGTGAAACTATATGCTAAAGAAAACAATTTTAAATAAATTTACACTTAACTTTTAAGGCTCTTTCTCCAGTTATCGATAATATTTATACAACTTACTATGGCAAAGATACTATAATAATATATTGATTAAAGACGAATCATGAAATTCAGTAATCAAATAGTATCGATTTTTCCCATAAATAACACTATCAGAAGTTACAGCGATTTTCGCTTTTTAAAATTTGCGAAAGTATTAGCTGTGCTTAATTTCAAAAAAATCTGTTAACTGGCTTTTGAGTTAGGGGAATTTTCGTAAAAATTGTCCTGATGGTGTCCTGTGAGTCCTGGACCAAATTTGTAACTTATTTTGCAAGTAAAGACTCTTAATTTCCTTTTATACTATCAATTATGTAAACATATTTTTGATTGTAACAACCAAATAATTCGGTTGCAGTAACCAAACCAATCGGTTGCAAAAGTTTGGTTGTAACAATGAATCTGTTTCGTCTGTGTTTAAGGTTAGATCATGGTTGGCAAGTCCTACCTTTTCAATATCACGGTAGTTGTCTACCGTGATCTGATCAATACAGCTACGAAAATTTTAAAAATGCGTTCGAATAGTGGCATGTGCCTTCTAATATCACGGGATTTATTTCTTTATACAGGGTGATTCAGTCAAAACCTGCCGAATTTCACCAGCGTATTCCTTGGCTCATTTCATTAAAATATGTCTATTACGACCATCACCGAAAATGCAAGTATGCGAAATGGCAGCGGTTTGAAAATTTTCGGATTGGTGGTCGAAGGGTAGTATGGTAAAATTGCTAACTTCTGAACCAACGGTCGGATTTTTTGTTTTTGGGCTTGTTGGAAAGGTCTTTGGGAGACCTTTCAGAATCAATAAAGAAAAAAATTCAAAAAATGTGAAATCGCCGAGATAAATCCGACCACTTGTTCAGAAGTTAGCAATTTTACCCTACTATCCTCCGACCACCAATCCGAAAATTTTGAAACCACTGCCATTTCGCAGACTTGCATTTTCGGTGATGGTCGTAATGGACATATTTTAATTAAATGAGGCAAGGAGTACGCTGGTGAAATTCGGCTGGTCGTGACTGAATCACTCTGAATTACCTGTTAAATTTTGTTATATCTGCAAAATACTTTTATAAATCGGTGTTTCGGTAGTTTAACGTGATTATAACGGCAGTTTAAGATATTTCAAAACTAAACCGGTAAAATAGCGTAATAAACCCGGTTATACAAACAGACACATGCCTTTAATAGAATCGCAATTTTAAAATTTTAATATCGGACTTAAAGTGGCTATGGTAGCCAACTACCGTTGTTATGAAAAGGTATTGAAAGCGAACCATAGCTTAGATTCGATTCTTACTGCTATAAAAAAGGCGTTTTGTAATCACAAAGTCTCTGGGTTCTTTCGAAAGATTTCGCAATAACATCTAAATTTTTAAACGATGCCGAATGCGATGGCGAATTAAGCTTTTTTAAAGTTTTGGCTTTGGAAAAATCTTTAAATATTGCTTATTTTTATATGCATTTGTTTTATTGGTCATTGGCTTATTATTTGCATTAATCGTTCGCGGAATTTTGTTTTGATACATTTTCTTTTTTGTATATTTAATTAAACATTTAAAGAATATTATTACAAATAAATTTTTGGCAAATGAAAACATACAATAAATACTTTTTCTTAAATATTCCGCTTTTAGTTTATTGGAATCTGTACACTCAGAATATTATGTGGTTTACTGTTTAATAAAAATGTTTTCCGTTTTATTTAAAAATAAAGGAACATATGAGTATATATATTTTTCAAAGAAATATCTATATTGACTTTTATTCGAAATGATTAACTGTCATTTACAGATTTTTTCAGTTTCATTTATTTTTTACAGTATTACAAAATTTAAACTTTGTTTCAAACAAAAATATTAAAAAAATCCATTTTGTTTTTTATTTAAATTGGTTGCTTATTGGTATACAAAAGTTTTTCAATTTAAATTACAAGAACTTCATAAACACACAATACACAAACACATTCACACAAAAAATGTCTATAGACATGCATACATACATTTTATGTTTTTTTCGAATTTTATATCTATAACTACTAGTAAAGAAAACGTCTATCCCTACTAACTTGACTTTTCTTAATTTTTTTGTAAACAAATACAATATGTACATTTGGGGCTGCCTTTGTACAAAAGCTGTTTTCGTATATGGACTTTGCGGGAACTTACAAAAACATAATTCATTTGTAAGCTTTTGTTGTTTTTAATATTTTGTCAAATTGAAAATACGAAAATTTCAAGTATTTTTATCCCAAGTATTTTTGTTTACATTTAAAAGAGAAAAGCCAATAATTTCTAAGACTTGGCAGCATTTTTATACATTCTTAATTTTTAAGTAGCAAGTTTATACTACTTAAATTTGTATGGAGTATTTATATAATATTCGAAAAAACAAACCTTTTGTAAATTTTAAGAAAAAAAAAAAAACAAATACAAAAACGGAAACGGAAACAATTTCAAAAAATTATAAAATAATTTATTTTTTAAGGAATTGGTAGGTAAAATTTTAAGATTTATTTCAACTGATTATATCATTTGTTTCTTACGGATGTGTCAGTTGTTTAAATAACATTTAAAAATAAAAAACAAAAGCCATTTGATTTAAATGAGATTTTCTGTTATTTTAACTAACAAACTATTTTAAGTGTACACTCTAATTAATTTCTGTTGAAATTTGCCCAATTTATAGTAGGAACCTTTACTCCTACAATAAGTTGGGTAAATTTACTCTATGTGCGTATATGAATAAAAAAATACGCACATTATGCGTAAGTTGGTGGACACAAAATGCGTAAAATTACATCGAAAGTGCGTAAAAATTAACTAAAATTCTTAAATTAAAAAGTAAATTTACCAAATTTGTACGTAAAGAAACACGTTTTACGTGTAAATGTACACATAAAATGCTTAAAATCAATTTTAAATGCGTAAAAATCCTAAAAGTGCGTAATAAAACAATAAATTTATTTTTAATATGAGTTTTAATAATAATATGTTTTATGAATATATGTTGTACAGCGTAATCATAAGGCTTATTTCATTAAACACTTTAAAGTTGGCTTATAGTATCTTTTAATTTTTCGGGCACATCCGCATGTGCCAGTTGTCTAAGCACATTTCATATTTAAATGTGCCCGGCATATCACGTTATTAACTTGTCACATGTGATGTGTCGATCATATTTTTACTTGGCAGACTTTAAATGTAGATGTACCCAACTACTGACACATGGCACATCAAAACACATAACTTTTTTCACATATGGATGTGGCCACATGTGTACGCTAAAGCTCACCCTGCTTACTAGTAAAATCAATGGGGTATTGGTATTGGTTGGGACTTCCTCCTTTATGTCGTCAAATGTTTTTCCAAACTGTAAAAAAGATACAAATGTACAAAAAAAAAAAAAATTTCAACCCTTACTTCAAGAGGTTTATATTAATCAGCTACAGTCGCCTCTTCAATAGCACTTTCTGTTACTGTTTGATTCCTGCGACTTAAGAAATTAGCAGTAGTTCATCTAGAATAACGTTTGCAAACGCATTCAATCGTTTGCATTTTTTTCATTTTTCTTCCAACATTTTCATCATATCGCCAGGAATTGAAAATAATTTAAAAATGACATAATATTACAAACTTTGTGTGTAAAATTTTTATTCAACAAAATAATACTAATTTTAGGCACAATGTGTCTAATTGTAAACACATAGTGTCTAAAAATACTTCGTGTACGTATTATTGTATATCAAAGTGTGTGCAAACAAGTTTTACGCATTTTGTGTTTATATTTACAGAATTTTCGTAATATTACATACATAGTAAATTTACAAACATTTTTTAGAGTGTAGATTAATGGTGTGTGGAGTTATCAAATAACCTATTCTCGGATGTATTGTATTAGAAACCGTTTCTGGGTAGTTCGGCATATTTAATATTATAGATAAAACTATTTTTCGTGGAAATCGGAAAATTTTTAAAATATTTTATTTCTAAAAAAAGGTAAGAAGCAGTGGCGTGCCCAGGGGGGCATACAATATAATTACTATATTTCGTAATCCGTCGAAGTCCATATATAAAAACCAGCAGTTATAGATATAGAGATATAAAAATAAAGCTTTTTTATAAAAAAAAAATACCCAGAAATGACAATTGAAATTAAAAAATAACCCGAAATAAAAGAACACAATTTAAATTCAAAAAATTACAAAAATATTAAAAAATTCACAATTGATACTTAAATAGATCAACTTAAGTTACCAAACGAATTCAAAAAAATTATTGAAATTCCACATGTATTTATTTAATTTAATTTGGTGTTTTTGAATTTCAATTGATGCTTTATAAATTACATTTGGAGTCATCCCAAAAGTTTTTAAAACAATCTAATCGTTTTTGAAATAGTCTTAGGATTTGAGTAAAAATTTGCACGTGGCTATTCCACGTTCCCATGACATCTGTGTTGTTTTTTTATTTTTAAAAATTCAATGAAGTTTACAGTGGTGGAAAATGGCCCCAAAAAATATGTCCCCAATCTGAAAATCTAATTAAGCCCCATTTTTTGCGGCAAAATTTCACAATGAAAATTAGCCCCAAAATTAAGTTTAGGGCATATTTTCATTTATTACAGGTTGGCTGAAAAGTTCCTGCGCTTAAAATGAAAAAATACTGTTTTTGTTACGAAATATATTTTTTTATTCAATATAATCTTCTAGAAGCTCAATACACTTGTTCCAATGATCTTCCAATAATTTTATCCCATCCTTATAATTGTTTTCCGGAAGCTCAGCAAAATAACCGTCTACGGCTGCTATGGCCTCTTCATTCGACGAAAAATGCTTTCCACGAAGGAATTGTTTGAGATTTCTGAAAAGATAGTAGTCACTGGGAGCCAAATCTGGTAAATACGGTGGATGTTCAAGCAATTCGTACTTTAATTCTTAAAATTTAGCCATCGTCAAAACACTTTTGTGAGCAGGTGCAGGTCTTTTCTCACGAATTTTTTCATCCAGCTGATCCAAAAGGCTGCAATAATATTCAGAGTTGATTGTTTTACCTTTCTGAAGATAATCAATCAACAAAATTCCTTTTGCATCCCAAAAAACTGGTGCCATAACCTCCTTTGCTGATCGTTGTGACTTCACCTGCTTTGGAGCTGAACAACCAGCTGTAAAAGTTCTACCTTCAATTTATGATCATGGTGGTAGATCCAAGTCTCATCCATAGTTAAAAAACGACGCAAGAAGTCGGGTTTATTCGGTTAAAAACGCTCCAAATTACGCTGAGAAATTTGTTTTCGATCCAGTTTTTTCATACGTAATTCTTCATGTAAAATATGGAGTACTCGTTCGTCTGAGATGCCTATGGCATTAGCAATTTCACGCTTAGTCAAACTTGGATCTTCACTTACCATATTATATATCTGCTCAATGATTTCTGCTGTGGTTGCAGTTTTTGGTCGTCCTTCGCGTGGATCGTCTTCAAGGCTGGTACGACCACGTTTAAATTCACCAGCGCAAAATTCAACGGTGCGTTTTGAAGGTGAGGAGTCCTTATACACTTCTAACAATTGTTCATAAATTTCCTTTGCTTTTAAACCCTTCAAAACAAAGAATCTATCTTAATAATAACATCTTAATGTACTCCTTATAAACAGTAAGTTACTTGGGCCAACCTAAATTGAAATATTTTTTAGAATTGGAATCAAAATCAATTTATAAAGTCCAACCATATTGCACGATTTTAATTGTAAAACAAACAAAAAATTTTCAGAGAATTGTCTTAATATTTTTATTATGATAGATGGATCTATGACAATTATTGACGAAACAAAGTATTGGGCAAATACTCCCCTCGGCTTCGGTAGCCTCATACCTCTATCCGATAGTCCATATTTTCAATGACTGTGAGACAAAATTGATGTTCAATGTCGTTAATGTGCCGAATCATCTCATCCTTTAGCTCTTGTCAAGTCACATGATCGTGGCGGCCAATTAAAATCGCCGCGAAGTGAGATACTACGGCCATATCCTCAATTTCTAGCCACAAGAAGTCCTTTATCATCTCGCAGCAGCGAACACTGACGACGAGTCAAGGTTGACGGCTCTTCTGGCACACTATCGCGAACAACAGTAATGCTTTCCGCACAACGAACTGGGCGAGCATGCACAGGTGTTTTCAGATTTCCTACAGACCCGGTTTGCTGAAATTCGCGCACAATTCTCCCAATTGTGGACAAATTTGGTCGATTATGCTGACCTAAAAAATTGAGAAGTGCATGAAATGCATTTTGATTTAAACGCCCATTTTCATAAGGGACTTCAACAATCTTGATCAATTGTGTACCTCTCTATAGTTGAATTTGTCAAACACTGAAATAAATGTCAAACTAAGTTGGGCAAAAAACTTGACGTTAAGGTGTGACTTACAATTAACATAGTGTATTATAGTTGGACCACTCTTTATTTCCCAGAAAAACTTTGGTAATGGGTGCGATATTCTCATGCGTTACTTTGTAATGATAGCTCGTTACCTTTTTCATTATTTGCAATCATAAAGTAATAAGTTACTCATTATTGATTACGTAATATATGATTTATAAATGTAAAGTAATAATTGACATATTTTTGAAAATTTATTTTTAGATACATTACTTTGTGTTTTTTAAGTTTAAAGCAATCAAATACTATATGAGTTGATAGCTCAGTGGGTAGAGTTCTTGGCTGGCAACCAGATTTCCCTGGTTCGATTCTTCCCATCATGACCACATTTTTTAATAACGTTTAAAATATTTGTAATAACTTTTTTTAATAAAAAATTCCTCTTTTTTAAAAATCTATTTTTAGACACATTACTTTTTCCATTCTCGTAACCATATAAGTAACCCCTTACATTATCACCTCTAAAGTAATGGGTATATACATTACTTTGAGGCTCATCGCCTATAAAATTCATCAATGAAGTAAGGTGTAAAGTAATCCATCGGGCCATAGGGGCCCTGTGGCTATACATTACTTTACCCATTATTTGGTAATATATGGTTTTGCTGTGTTGTTAAAGTAATTGCTTAAAAAGTTAAATAAGTTTAAATATTCTACTTTGAGCCGCTGAGGAGAAGTTTATTATTGAAGACTACTGAGGAGGAGTTTATTATTGGAGACTACTGAAATCGTAAAGCTGTATGGTAAAGAACCTGGGTTACCAAGACGAGTAGGAACACAAAAATACTATTGAAATTTACAAACAGATGATCCAACAGATTATTACGGATCAGTCTTATTCTATCCCTATTTTGATGAAATAATCTCAAGTATGACAAATAGATTTTCCGGTCTCTATAATGTTGTAAAGAATTTATACAATATAGCACCAAGCCGAGTCTTTGAAGTTTCATCAAAAAAATTTTTTAGCCTAATAGATTTTTATCAGAATGATCTAAAAGCAAAAAAAAGCTTTACAAAATAAAAAGAATCAAAACGTACTTAAGGAATTCAATGGGCGACGTAAGACTTTCTGCATTGGCTCGAATATATGTGTATCGTGAAGGGGTAGACCCAGACAAAATTGTTGACAGTTTTATGTAGAATATTTATTATTAATTATCATACATAATTACGTTTTCTTATTATTATTAATCATCGTTATCGAAGCTATAATATATGAGCAGCAACTACACTCGAAAAAAATAGATTGGTTGGAATTCGGCCAGAACCATTAAACCAATTTGTTAGGTCGTTATTTTCTTTGGAATTATGTATATTCGATTAGTAAAGCAAAATATTGCATTTGAAATTCAAAAAAGGGAAAAGGAACTAAAAAGCAACCCGATTATCTAATTACAGGTATTTTCAATCAACTTTAATAAAACTTCATTTAGTAATTGTGAATAGTAGATCTACAAAATTGGTACAATCTATAAATTATATTAAAAAATTGTTGCCAATCGAAATACAACTACGATAACCAATGCATATATGATATTAAACTATGGTTTCAGTAAAACTAACCGAAGTGTGGATTGTATTGATTGTAGATAAAACTTATGATTGGTATTGGTAAACGAATTTTAGACGAAAACAAAGTTTAAGAAAAACAAAGTCTAAGTTTTTTTCCTAATAAAATATTTAAAATCGAAATAAGCTATAAAAATGTTTATAGAGAGGCAGCCTACTACTACGAATTTCCGAGTTCAAATCTCGGAAAAGGCAAAGATTTGAATCTTTCATATTTTTTTTATTATTAATTGAAATAATCTATTAAAGGTTTACCTGCCTTTACACATGCAAGTAGTGGCATGCAAGTGTTGTATACATATTATCAACAAAAAATTCTTCGAAATAGTCGAATGTCTTGCCATTTGCTTTTGTGTCTACATATACAAGTGTTTATGTGCATTTCACGAAATAAATCATTATAATACATTTAACAAGTTAATACTTTAATTAGAATTTTACAGTAATCCAGTAATTTTGCATTAATCTCTTAAGAAGGTAGCATTGTTTATCGTGTTCACATTTAGTGGCACACAAACGCCAAATTTTACTCGCATGCAAATTTTGCTGCCACTGGAGCTGCCATTGCGAAAAATATGAGTGCATTAGTAAAAAGTCGTGAGTGTATTGAGTTTTTCAAACTACCAGTGGAATGTTTTAACGCTGGGTTAAATAGAAAATATACCAAAAAAAATTAAAAGCATTATTAAGAATGTGGGCTATGAATCTAAATGCAATTTTTGCAGGGACGTGTTAAAAATAGGAGTCAAAGGGCAAAAGGTCCCCCTTAACGGCTTTCCCAATCAGCTGGACCTAATAAATATGATATTTGCTCCTCCGGTGTAGATTTTGGAAGAACCTACGGGGGAGCAAAAAAGGGAAAATTTATTCCTTGACGCTCTGCTAAAACATTTGGAGCTAGGAAGTTAAAATTTTGTACATAGGTTCCTCCTCTGGTGCAGACATCCACCCAAATGAGATTTTTTGAAATTCCCAGGGGAGGAGCAGAAGGGGGAAGACTCCCCCCTAAGTGCCTGTGCAAACTCCTTTAGTTAGAAAATTGAAATATGTGGAGTAACTAATTGATAAGTAATATTTTTGAACTTTTACCAAAGACATTATAAAAATGGGGGTTGAAAGGTCAAAAAGTCTTCCCTTTAACGGCCTACCTAAAACGCTGAAGCTTGGAAGGTGAAATTTGGTTTGAAGGTTCCTCTTCCAGCGTAGACATTAGCTAAGATGGGATATTGGAAAATCTTACGGGGAAGGGATATACAAACGAAAATGTTCCACGTTGAGGGCCTACCAAATCCCCTGTAACTTGGAAGTTGACATTTTGACGGTGTTTTCGAAAATTCCTACGTAGAGAGACGAAAAAAGGGAAGTCTCCCCTCTTTGGCTAGAAACCTGATATTTTAAATATATTTTCGCTACATTTAGTCCATCTATACGGGAAAGGGTAAAAAGTCATTTGACTAGAAGCCTGAAATTTTATATATGTATGTTACCTGTTCCTTGGAGTATGGACCAACTGCAGATTTTTCGACATTTCTACGAGGAAGGGAAACTCTCCACCTAGACGTCCTTCCTAAACCTCTTTTGCATGTGTGCTACTTCTCTATTGAGGTACTTTTTTAACCATTTTCATCAGGAGAATCCGCCAATTTCGGGCTTTAGCCCGGGTTTCTATGCTAATAACATAGCTTTGCCTGCTAGGAGGTTTGATATACATAATACGCATGATTTAGCATAGAGTTGCTGCAAGAAGTACCTTAAAAAGGGGTTTCTCGAAAAATTTGTTTAAATACAAAATAAGACGAATATCAAAAAAATAAAAAAATATAGTGAATGAATAAATTGTGGCAGTAATGGCGCTATGTTTCTTCATATAAAGTACCCAATTTTATTAAAATTTTTAAAAATGTAAATTTATAAAAATAACGTATTACCGAAGTTTTATTAAGTTTTAGGAGTTTTTAATACATGATTTTTTACAAACATTTAGATGATTTTGTGCACAAGAAACTTGGCAGCACTGATCGGTACCAAAGAGAGTAAACCAACATGAGAATTCTTCTTCATTTTAAGAGAAAAATGTGTTAATACTCGTTACATTTATGGGAGGATACTTTTAGTTGGCATCACGCCCCAACTTTAGCGACATTGGTTTCTCTTGTTGGTATACTCTCTTTTGTTTAAGTTAAAAAATTATTAATTATTAAATTTAATAATAAATGTTTTCAATAAAACATTGCCAAAACTTTATTTACAAACAATTTTAAAGTATACAATTTCTATTATAAAAACAAATATTGACAGAATAACTCCTACACCATATAAAATAAGAGGTGAATAAAAGTATTCCAAAGTTAAAAGATGTTCACTATTGTTGTTAACATCACGCAGATAATGGATTTCACCACTTACAATACCTTGCCCTTCCAGATCATTTAATATCTTCACCAATAAACCAGAATCCGAAAGATATTTCAAATAACGATTAAACATTTGAATATACGGCAAATTATGACGCATTGTTAGAAAAATGGGGGAGCTGTACAAACACATATCAGCTACGCGTACTAATGGTACCTTTAGATACTTTTGTTGGTGTAAAAAGAAATTTATTTTATCTGTAAATCCGGCATGTAAAAAAGAGGTATTTAAATTTCGACGTTTATTATCCAACTCAATGCCATCTATAATTAAAAGATGTTCTAAAAGTTTACTAAATGTTATATTAGGTATTTGAAGATAATGATCAATATCCTCTTGAGTTGCCAACAGCGGTAAATTGGTCGAGTAGATATCATCTATGGTTTCCAATTGTCCTTCATATATTGTTAATATTAATAAACTGGATAATTTACATAAATAATAATTAATCATTATAAAGCCATACAGAAATAATAAAATGTAAACACAATTAAGAAAATATGCATGAATTGATGAATATTTTGAGATTTTAATATGATTTTGATATATAGCCAAACTTAGGACATACAATAAATATTTGAAAAAATCAAAAGTATCACATTCAAAATAATATTGTATGCTTATGATAATTGAAAATGTGCCAATAAGTAAGCAGTGTAAAATCCATAGACTGCTTCGGAACGGTCTAGCAAAATATTTATATTTATCAATAGCCTTAGAATGGGGAACCAATATTACAATATCCACATTAAATAAAACATCAAAGGCTGCAAACTTATCATTGTGATAATAGAGAAATGGCACCATATCTATTTTCTCAGACAATAATGCCTGCAATAGAATATCTTTATCATCGACCTTATAATCATTAGGATATTCAATAAATTTAAAATTATATTGCTTCACAAACATCATAATTATGTTGTAAAAATAACCGGTATACACGAAATTACCACGAGCATCGATATAACGATAACAACGTGGAGGACTTGGTGTTATTGGAAATGTTATGGGATATTGTTGATAATTTTGAATATCATTTCTTTCAAGATATTCTTTAAATGTAATCAATTGTTTTACTTTAACCTGTGGTAAGGCATTGTAAGTATACATTTTGTTATCAGTATAAAATATGACACTTATAAAACCATATTTCCAACATATATTGGATAAATATTTTAAATCCTTATAGGAGTTTTTAGGTAACACCCATACGATATGGCTTAAATGTAATAATTTTAAAATTTGTTTGACTTCATTAGTAATCAGTTTCAGTTGTTGCAATTTAACCATTTCATTATTTTCATCCTGCCACTCCACCGAAACAATAACCATTACTTGATGCGTAAAAATTTCATATAAAAATGTATTTCTTATTACATTATCTGCATTATCCTTTTCCATTTGTGTTATTAAAATTATTGATTTTTCTGTATATTTTAAATATTCTTCAATTTCTGTATTTACTCTTTTTTGGCTTATAATAAGATTCCATTCCATATTAAGATTTTTATTGCAATTATTAATTAGGTTAATTAAATTATTTGCTGCCAAATATTGTTTTCCATATAAAATTACAATCAGTAATAATAAAATTTGTCTACACATTGTTTTGTTAATTATAACCTGACTGTTGAATATTTGTTTTACTATTAGTTGAAAAATATATTTTGTATTTTACTGGAAGTTCAAGCTACATACATAAAATATTTAACCCTTTTTGTTTTGGTCAAATGAATGTATCGCTTTGAAAAAGGGGCATTAAATACAACTTTTCTAACAATAAACTTTAATCGCGAATTTATCTTCAACAGATCTTACTAAATTGAAACACTAGAATATTTCGAAAAAGCTGAGCAAGATTCAAGAAAGCTATTTTATCAAACTTCTTAAAATTTAAAATATTATTATACAACTTTTACTTATGCCATTTTTCTATTGAAGTTTAAACTTAACCGCAGTTTAAAACATTTTTTTTTCAAGTTTCTAATAATCCCAGTTAAATCTTAGAAATGAGTGTTCATTACTAATATTTATATAATAAGCAGTAGAAATAGTGTATACTGCATATAAATGATTCGGTGTCAAATCTCATTATCTTTTTCTACAGAGTGATTTCTCTAAGTAAATTTGTGCACCTGCTTACCCGCTGCATTTTAACAGTTTTACTTGTGCTGATAAGAAATTCGAAAATAAGTGGTTACAGGCTTATTCGTATACAACTCGAAAAAAATACGAGGTTCTGACAATGAATGCTGGTAGAGGAGAAAAAAATTATACGCGTGTCGGCATTTTGAAAGATCACATCAGTATTTTAGTTTATTAATCTGATGGGGAATTTCGAAATTCTCTGGTTGTTGGTGCTTTTGTTTAGTTTTGGGCTCTTGTGTCTTTTGACATATGTATTAAAATTTTATGGGCAACATTATTGTAGGACATTTCATTTCAGCCCTCCCCAAAAATTACAGTTATTGTGGAAAATATTTACCCTTTAAGTAAATATTTTCCACAAAAATATTTGTGTTAATATTTCCTACAAAGTTTCTGACAAAGTTTCTGAACATACCCTACACCTCAGATTTTCAGAACGCATATACCGATATGCTGCACGGACAGGCCCAAGGGGGTAAATTTAACCCACATGGGGGGGTTAAATTTAAATTTCAAAACGCCGCCACACGTATATTTTGTTTTGTCTCCTCTAGCAGAATCCAGTGTCAGAACTCCGTAATTTTAGAAAATGTTCGAAATTGTTGTACAGTGTAATTAAATAAGTAATTGCGCCTAAGCTTGGCTGCTTATAAACATGACTTCGTCTAACAAAAATAACTACTACTAACGCCAAATTATAAGCAGTAAAAAATTTAAGTTTCATTATATAACCACTTACAGGGTAATGAAAGATTTTGCGGGAATTTGATATATTGATTAAAATTTGTAATTTACCACAGATGTTTTTTTTTATTCAAGATAATAAAAATTATAATTTTTTGTAATAATGGGGAATGCACAGAAAGAGTGGTCAGCTAAGACCAGTGGCGTACCCTGTATTTTAGCTTGGATGTGGAGCAAAAATAAATATTTTATAAAATAAAGAAGTTTTTTATGTAATGTATCATATTCTTTATTTATAAATTTTGTTTACGCTTAAATTGTGGAACGCAACTATTGTTAGCTTAACGAAACTCATTTATTATGCTGTGAGCATTTTCCCGTAGCCTTGAGATGTTGGTTTGTTAGCTAACAAATTTTTTCTCGTTCAGATTTCCCCGATTAAGGTACGTTTTTAAGTAAAACAACCCCCGTTTTATATTTTTAATAAACATTATAACGTTTTAATGAAAAATATTTCCAATTTGTTTTTATATTTGTTTGATCATTTTCGGAGGATATTATACGTATAAGAAAAAAAAATTGAAACATGAAAATTTATAAAAATATTTTTGTTGATTCAAAAATATCTGATACCAAAAATATATAGCGTAATTATTTAGCAATTTTTTTTAAACTCTTTAGTTTTGATTTCAATTAAATAAGTAAAAGCTGGAGTAGAAGATAAAGAGACATTTTACCAAAAAAAAAAAACTTTCAGATTTTTAATTTTAAAAATGCATAAAAAATCACTTTTTTTTATTCTAAGATAAAGGTTAATCTGCCTAAAATCGATTGCTATAACTAACTAAATATTTTCACAACGAAAATCAGTTAAGACAACTGAATTTAAGTTGCAACAACCAATAAATTTAGGAATCAGATTTGAATATATTTATGTTAACTGAATTTATTGGTTGTATAAACCAAAATACACTATGCAGTTTTAGATTCTGAAACATTTTTAATTATAAATTCTGAGACATTTTAAGTAAAGGTATTTTTTACAGCACAAACAATTTGTAATTTGGTTCACTTTTTCTTTAGAAAAAAGCTTTCGAAATTTGTATTTTTTTAATTCTGAAACATGTTGACTAGAAAAAAATTTCTAATGTTACAATTAAATTCCGTTTACGGTGCGTTAGAAAACTAACAGTATATTTTTGGGTGAAACTGGAAATAATTTAGATGGAAAATAATTACTAACGATTTAAAACACTAAATAAAAATATCAAATCCTAGATATTTAAGGAAATATCCAAAAGATAAAAATTGCATTTTCAAGGCTGCCATAACTAATTTAAAAAATGTTTTTACAATTTAATATTGTATAAAAATAAACGATCCCAAATATATAAAAAATTTCATTTACAAAAAGTCTATATGTAGAATATTATTAAAATAAATAATCAATTGTTACAACAAATATTCGCAATATGTAAATAATTTTTGATCATTACAACAGTATTAAAAATAAATAAAACTGAAACATTTTTGCTACTACGAATATGTTTTCTGTGTGAATGTGGCGCCATGCAGAAGTAAGTGGTTAAATTTGAGTGGGCGTTTTTTTAAACCTTCAGTTTTCATTAGAAAGGCATAAACAACACAACTCTTATTGTTAGAAGCGCCATCTAGATAATATGAAAAGCATTACAACAAATAAACAAATACATCCCTCGCTTAATTCAACAACCCTTTCACTTTCCACCTCTATAAAAAGGTGAATTTAAAAACAACCCTAATTTATCAAAACAAAAAAAAACCAACGTCGATAAATAAGAAAATGTATTACCGATACATTGCATTGATACAATAGTCGATAAAAATATAAAAAACCTTTCCTATTAAACCTATATAATATCGATTTTTTAAACTGCATTTGGTACTAACGATTGCAAGGTGATTTCCAATCATCAAAAAAAAAACTACTTACAATATTAAAAGAAAATATGATAAAAATTACGCTACTATTCCTGAATTTATTTGACTACATTTCAGTTTAATAGATTGAAATTAGTAGGAAACGTGTTTTTGAAAGGAGTATGTTAGAATGTAGAAAATTAATTTGTAAATTTTGTGAAAATAATCCAAAGCAAACATGAACTATTTTTAAATTTTTTTGAATTAGAATTCAAAAAAAGTATTATTTATAATACAATTGGGTTCCAGCAAAAGTGTGTGTTGCAATGCAGCCGTGTTCGGCAGTAATCGATGGCAGAAATTGTGGGATGCGTGGCTCACCACTCATATAAAAATGGTGACCGCTTTATACAACAAATCAAAAGATTTCTGGAGAAAATAATTGCAAAGGGGATCGCAGAGGCAATGCGTAAAGCTCCTCAAAAAATAGGGAAGTCCCCTCGATATGATAAGGTTTTCTTTTGCAAATTGAGTTTATGCTGTTTATTTTAACATATATCAATCCTAAGTCTTAAATAGATCAGCACAAATTAAAAAAACAGAACAACTTTTTACTAACTCTGTTGTTAATTATTTTATTTTGATAATGTAGCTAAGGAAAATAAATAACAAACATAATTATACACTCTGAATATTATGTAGTTTAATAATAAAAATTTTAAGTTTAGTTCAAAATGAATGAATGAACATACATTAGTTTTTCTAAGAAATATTTATTTAAACGTTTTCATACATTTGTTCAAAATGATTTACTGCCATTTACTGATTTTTTCAGTTTCATTTATTTTTTTCATTTGTTTGAAATTTTATACAAATTTACCCACAAAATGGAAATTTGTGGGTTATTTGTTTCCGTAACAGTTATTACAAATTTAAATTTTGTTAACTTTCTGTTTCAAAAAAATATTCAAAAAATTCCAATTTGTTTTTTTATTTAAATTGTTTGTTTGTATATAAAATTATTTTAATTCAAATTACAAGAACTTCATTAACACACACATACATACACATATGTATATAGTTTCCTTGACCTAATCGTGCAGTATATCGGTATATAAAAATATGTGTTCTTTACATCTGAGGTGTAGGGTATGTATGTTTAAAAACTTTATAGAAAATATTAACAGTAATCACTTTGTTGAACATATTAACCCTGTAACTACACCACTGCCTCTATTCTAACAAATCCTAAAAAAATTCCCTAAAAAGGAGGAGGGCGGGAATGAGAAATTCTAGAAAAATGTTGACCATAATATTTTACTACATATTTCAGAACAAACACAAACACCAAAATCTAGACAAATTCGAGATTGCTCATTAGATTTCTAGTCAGATTTTGGGATAACCTACATATTATGAGTCAGATTTTAGAATGATGTGTAGTCAAATTATATGACCAACATTATTGTAGAATATTTGATTTTTTACCTCCCCCTATTTAGGGATGTGATTTGTTAGAATAGAGCCTAAAATTACCATAATGTGGGAAAGTTAGAGGGTTCTCCCATCTACTAGAATCCATTGTCATAACCCCGTAATTTTTTTTTATGTTGTACTGTGCAACTAGCATTTTCATATTTATATGAAAATTATGGAAGTTTTTTTTATCATAACTATGAAGCTTTTCATAAATATGAAATAGGGTTTTCACTGAGTGTACTGATACCCTTAGCATTTTTAATTTTTTTTTTTAACACACCAATTCAAATGACGATTTGTGCAAATATTTCTTTTGCTAACCATAACCAGAGAGGATAATGAATGAAATCCAATAATAGAGGGCGAAATTATTGCCACACTTAAAGCTGCATTTTAGCACACGTAGTAGATTAAGGATCTATTGATGTTTTTAACTAAAAAATGAAAACACCTGAACTTTTAACTAAAAATACAGTTTTTGCTATCCGCAACTTTGTGGTTTGTCGTGACTACTAAAGAAGAAACATTGACTGGCTGGCGTCTGGTATCACAGATAAAGGCGTAGACAACAACAGCAAAAAAAATAAATAAAGCAGAGAATCTACATACAAGCCTAAGACTATTGATGATGGCTATAATGGTTCGCTCTGTTATGTACACTGAGTTTCAATTAAATCAATATTCACGAGCTGGACCATCCTCAAAGTGCAATCTTATGGCAATAAAGTATGGAGTAACATTTTTGTATTTTTAACTATCGTAGCCTGAATGTCTTAGCAGCCAGCTGCTGTTTTTTACGATCATGGTTTATCTAATGTTCTTCAAAAAAAAAAAAAAAAACACAAAAAAATAGAAAAAACTTGAGTTGATTACCTTACAACGTCACCGAAATATTGCCTTAACTTTATAGCAATTTTGTCGTGGGAAAATATGTAATTTTAGCTTAAGAAATCTCAATATTTTTGGGTTTACTCAAATTGTAACGAAATAGCAACGCCTGTTGATTTTGGAAAAGACGAAAAATAAACAGACTGTATACCGCTGGAAATTGTTGGTAGTTGTATGACAATCACTGATAAGCTAATGCTGCCAGTAACAAAAAATAGTAATTAATGTTTCATCATAATCGAAGACACCTTCTGGTTTACCTATTAATTTAAAATCGTAAAAGTATTGAATTTGTTTTTTTTTTTTTTGTTTTTACATTTGCTTTTAGTTATGCAAATGTAATTATTTTTAAAAGAACTTTAGGGCGTGTAGCAAATTAAATATGTGTTTGTTGTTTTTTTTTTAATAAAATTACAATAAAAAAAGATTAGATATTTCTTAATACTCGTATATGCATTAAAGCAATTAAACATTATTAAGGAGTGTGAAACTAAATTTTATTATATTTTTATAAAACGTCTTCTTAATGTGCATAAATATTTGTACAGAGATGGCGCCATAGACAAAAAATTAAAAAATATCTGACTTAAATATTTAAAGCTTTTTATCATCTTTACGCGTATACTTAATATTTAAGTGCATTAAGTGCATTGTTACTTATACGTCTCATGCATTCTTTTGACACCCGCAAAGAAAAAACAAGGTTGGGTCAATCATATTGGGAGTGCATCATATATTTTTGGGTTTATGATTGTGCCAACCATAGTCGTACTGTATTATGGTTCATATTATGATAATAAAATAACCATATTTTGACTATAATATTGTCCCTACAGTTACATTATGATTCAAAAATTACAATATTATGGTCCTAAATAAACATGTTATAATGAATTTATCATAATATGATCGCATGTAATCATAGTATAATCAAAATTTTATCATATTATGGTCCCTAATAACTATATTATGATTCCTGGACTATCATTATATTATCCATAATTAAGTAAATTTCTTAAAGGAAAAGTTCTTAGAAACTGTGAAAAAGAACTTTAAATTTAAGAATATTTCCTTTAGAAATGTTTTTTCTAAAAAAAAAATAATATTAAGGACTTTTTGAAGAAAAATTGTTAAGGAAAAAATCATAGACTTTAAGAACTTTTCTTTTGAGAAAACTTTGATTCTGTGGACTTTTTCTTAAGAAAACTTTTTTAAATTTGTTTTTAAATTCTAATGAGTTTTTTAATAAAAAAAATCTTAACAAATTTTAAAGATTTTTTCAGAAAATTTTTAGAAATTTTTCTTTAAGAAAAAGTCTTTGGAATCTAAGAATATTTCTACTAGAAAAAGTCCTTAGAATCTAAGCATTTCTTCAGAATCTATGAATTTTTCCTTCAAAGAAAGGCCTTAGAATTTAAGTTTAGAAGTTAAGAAACAGTTTGGAGAATCGGAGAATTTTAGTTTAACGAAAAGTGCATAGAATCTAAAAATGTTTTTATCAGATAAATTTATAAATATCTATTATTTTGTGTAAGAAACCTGTTCGTACAAAAAAAAAAAACATGGGTTCTGCAGACTTTTTCTTATAAAAAACATTTTATTAATATTTTGTGAACTTTTTACAAGAAATGAGTTAATGAACATATTTAAAAAAAATCTATTTGTTTTTATTGAAAATAATTAAAAAATATAAAATCTTTCAATAGAATCTTTTTGACAATGAATTGATTAATGTAAATAATGTTATATGTATAAGGAATTTTCGAAAAACCACTTTAAAAAAATTTTCTAAAGCTAAAAAAAAATTAACTGGATCTTAATTCAATTGATAAATGTTTTAATGGCATGTGAAAGGTATTTTCAACCCATCTGATATTTGTACAGTTTTAGTAAACAATATATGATTCTTTTTTTAAGACATTTTGTAAAAAAATAAACTGACTGAACTGATTTTTATCAGTGACATGTCATGTTTTATTTGATGTATAATTAATTATTTATTGATTGTTGCCAGCATTTTATCGTTGTATAATTATTATATTTTTTTCGTAGTCAGAATTTTTGTTACCACAGTATGGTTACAGCCAATCATGATATAAAATAGAAGGTGCCAATAATAAAATAGTAAAATATTTACAAAATAATGATGGTAGCGATGATTGGTAGAAAACCAATAACTTGGTTGTGGCAACCATACCCGATTGCAGCAAGCACAATATAGTATCAGTGATCATATTGCATACATCTGCAACATTCTTGTGTAACTTTTGATGCTGTGCAATAAGGTATACATTTTTTCTTGATATATTTTTTTGTCAAATCAAAAATAAAAGAAAAAACCTTAAGAAATTTGTTTAGTAAATATTTTTCAAATTTAATTGTTTTAACGAATCAGTTTTTAAATCTCTTTTAGTCCAGGCTTCAATTACACAAAACTGGCTGAAAACTTCAGCCTTTGTTAACTTTCTGTGATTTACTTATAAAACTTAGAATACTTTGAAAATGCTTGTTTTTTTACCACAATATTTTCCCTAGTTTTTTTAAAATAAATTTTGGGGTGAAATTTATCACTTTTTATTTCAGTCGTTTCTATTTTCTTCTTTTTTAAAGCGTTTTTTTTCTAACATTTTGAAAAGAAATTATTTTTTGGCGATTTATATTGTTCTTTTGTATCTCAACCGCTAGAGCAGACCGAAAATTAAATTTTTTAAATTTGTGTTTCAAATTATTCGAAAGAAGACGAAAATTGATTAATAGGTTATAAAGGTTGATTAGTCAATCGATTAAACGTTTAATCTAAAAAAAAAATATCTTTCATCTTAAGTGTTTATTCAGGAAATTTCCAAGCAAGGGAGTAAATCTGTATTTTTCTATTTATAAATAAAAATTGTTACTTTATTAAGCAGATACTTGAATGAAACTGTGCTTTTAACGTTAAAAAATAATAGTAGAAATATTAAAAATTTCATAAAAAATTGACTTTTGACCCCGTCATTTGACTTTTGGCGTGGATTGATTTTAACCAAATTTTCAGAATTTTCCCCACACGCAAAGAAAAAACATGGTTGATACAATCACAATCGCAAACTAAAATTAATGTTTGTGGTTATGATTGTGTCAAACACGTCTTAAGTAACAATATATGTTCAGATATAATATTTATAGCTTATTATCTCAAACATATTATTATGTTTACAAGAAAAACGCAAACGAACTTTTAAACCATGTTTCTATATTTCCCAATACCATGCAAGATGTCTATGTCAACATGTTATATGGTTCTCACAATAAAACAAATAGAAAATGTAATTTCAAGTATTTATTTTTTATTAAATAGGTATACCTATATACATTAAAATATAAATTAAATAACTGCATTTATATATGCACACGTACCTTTAATTTCTATTATGAAATCGACTGTACCAATATATTGTTGAACTGCTATTGAAAAAAAATCGGGGCTAATCACAAAATTCTGCGTCAAAATTTCAATGGCGTTTTTAATGTTGTATGTTTTTTGGCTGCAAGAAAGGCAATGTAATTTATACGTATTTATACATGTATTAATTTAGGTAGGTATTTTTCTAATTATATGTATATAAATTACTTACCTGTTTCAATAAACGTATAATAATTTATATCATTAAATTTGCAAGGCAGCATGGCCCTTTGCTCCCCGAAAAATGTTTTTATTATTTTATACTCACTCATGTTATTAACTATAGCTGGCATACGGAAAATGACGCGGCATAAAACTTTATTTTTTTTATAAACACACACTGTTTATTTTGACAATAAATGTTTGCTCATTTAGAGAATGTGTTTAAAGGCAAACATAAATTTTTGTAATAAACATACACTTTTGTGTGCAACTAAAAATATGCTTAAGACAAAAAATTTTTGTTCAATTTATTCTAGGGCTATAATAAATTTATTAGGGTAAACATATTAGGCTAATATGAATAAATATGGTTGTAGTGACCATTCATTAATCATGTTTAGCAGGTTCATTCGGTTTTGCACAGCTTCCATTTACATACTTCCAAGCATCATTTTTTATAAGCAGCGCTTCAACTTAGATTTTCCATATATCAAAATTTTCTTTTCCCAGGGGTTCAATTTTAAAATTTGGGTAACTCATCGTACTATATTCTATTTAATATTCCGGTTTTCACTTGTCTTTATTTAATTTCCCGGTTTTCCGCTATTAAATTTAACGATTTTATTCAGTTTCACTATTCCGTTATTAAGTTTTATTTATTTAATTTTCCTGGTTTTCCGCAATTAATTCAACGATTTTATTCTGTGTCACTATTACTATATTCAGTTTTCTCTATTTAATTTTCCCGGTTTTCCGCTATTTAATTAAAACTATTTTAATCATTTAAATTCCGCGAGGTTAATGACTGGACACATAACGCAGGATCTTATCCGAAGACAAAAGGTAAACGGTATCAATTTTAATATTAATGAGAAATTACAGATTTGCGAAACATGTATTAAGGGGAAGCAAGTCCAGAAACCATTTACCAGATCGAATTCCAAATCATCTGAAGTTCTAGAACTAATACACACCGATGTTTGTGGTCCAATGAGAGTAAATTCTATCGGTGGATCGAGATACTTTTTAACGTTTATCGATGACAAGTCTAGATGGTGCGAATTATATTTTCTAAAGAAAAAGAATGAAATTTTTGAAAAATTTAAAGAGTTCAAAACTATGGTTGAAAAAAGTACTAATAGAAAAATTAAGACCATACGATCGGATAATGGTACTGAATATACAAACACAGAATTTAAAAATTATCTAAAAAAGGAAGGCATCAAACAAGAATTTACTGCAGCATATACCCCACAACAAAACGGAGTAGCAGAAAGAAAAAAACCGTACTTTAGTAGAACTGTCGCGTTGTATGTTGGGACAATCTGGTCTAGCTACAAATACGTATCAGCCAGAAGAAGATTATATTGATTTTATAAAAGAAGGTTTGGAAAATCAAGTTGATAGTAGTATTGAAGTCGCTTTTATACCAAAAGAAGAAATTTTTACAAAAGAAGATAAAATAGAGGAAGTGCAAAATGAAATACAGCTAGAAACTTTTATAGAAGAAGAAAATAATAGTAGTGTAAATAGTGATGATGAAGAATTTTATGGTTTTCAAGATCCTTATGAATATACCAAAAATGAAGATGAATATAACAATGATCGTGAAGAATTCCATACACCCCTAACAACAAAACGAGGACCAGGAAGGCCAAAGATGTTAAAAACTGGTAAAAGAGGTAGGCCAAGAAAATTTATTAATAAATTACAGAATGAAGAATCACATATTTTTGAAAATGAAATAAATACTGCAAATTTAATCGAACACAATGATCCGATCTCGGCTGAAGAAGCCATTAAAAGTCGAGAAGGTAATGAATGGAAAAATGCAATGAAAGCTGAATTTGATGCTTTGATTAAAAATAAAGCATGGGTGTTGGTAGACCGTCCAAATAACAAGAAGATTATAGATTCAAGATGGGTATTAAGAAATAAATATAAAGCAGATGGAATAATTGAACGATATAAAGCCAGACTTGTCGCGAAAGGTTTTACACAAATACCTGGTGTTGACTTTACTAAAAGGTTTGCTCCAGTCGCAAGAATAAGTTCGATACGATTATTGATGGCGTTGTCAGTTCAACTGAAACTAGATGTATATCAACTCGATTTTGTAACAGCATATTCAAATGGTGATATTGATGAAAATATTTATATGGAAATTCCAACCGGAATTAACAGCATCCTTAATAAAAATGAAGTAAATAAATACGAAGGTAAAGTTTGTTTATTGAAAAAGGCTTTATATGGACTGAAACAGTCAAGGCAATGGTATAAAAAGTTAGATAAAAAATTAAAACAGTTAGAATTGAAACCACTAAACTCCGATCCAAGTATTTATATGATGAAGTATGGGGAATTAATTACCTTAGTAGCCATTTATGTGGATGATTTAATCGTTGCAACAAATAATAAAACAAAATGGAATGAATTAAAAGACGAGTTGGCGAAATCATTCGAAATGAAAGATTTGGGAAGATTGAATTTTTGTTTGGGTATCGAATTTAAACAAGACCCAAATACAAGAAATAACTATGTCACAACAAAAAAAAAAAATGTGTTAATTCGTATTTTTCACAAGAACCATATAACATGTTGGCATAGACATTTTGCATGGTATTGGGAAATATAGAAACATGGTTTAAAAGATCGTTTGCGTTTTGCTTGTGAACATAATAATATGTTTGAGATAATAATTAGCTATAAATATTATATCTGAACATATATTGTTACCAAAGACGTGTTAGACACAATCATAACCACAAACATTAATGATAATTTGCGATTGTGATTGTATCCACCATGTTTTTTCTTCGCGTGAAGAAAGATAGAAAGGTACACATTTCGATTATTTTATCATTTTGTGTAAAACTTTAGTAACATTTAGTGTAAAAATTAAGTATGGACATTAGGGTGCTCCAACCTTGTATGGACCAAAAAAAATGTCAGTTATTGACTGGGAACCCTCTAAAAATATGTATTTGGATGTAAAACAACGTCTCCCAAAAAATTAGGACAATCGGATAAGAGGAACACGTGCCTCAACGGCCCTGAAGTTTGAATAAATTACTTGTCTTTATTAAACTTTTATCTTAACAATCAGCTGTACTTGTTTACAATGTGAAAACTAGTGTTGGCCTATAAAGAGGGCTAGAAAAATGTACTACATCAATGGGGATGAGAAACAGGTACTTTAATTTTATTTGCATTTTAATGAAACAAATAAAATAATTAATGAATACATTTTGTAATATAAGTTTTAGAGCATTGAATTTTTTTAAACTTGCGATGAATTTCAAAAAAAAAAATCCCAACACCTTAATAAGTGATAAAATTCGTTATTTTCTTGAAATCCGCTGAAGTTAAATCGATTCACTGGCCAAATTAAAAGAGGAACACCTACAATTTTTGGATGTTTTAGTCCTAAATATGTACTTTATTAAACCTTAAAGTACAATCGTTGATTTTTTTTAAAATTTCTTTAAAAAAATTTTTGAAACTTTAGAATTGAAGATTTGAAAACTGTGTTTAAAAATTTAGACCTTTTTGGCTTAAGTTTTAAACGAGTTTGCAAATCACATTATAAAATATACTTTTTAATTGAGTACATTGGAGCTAATAAAATGCGAAAATGTTTTTGCATTAAAGTATTTCCACAAATTTCAAAATTTGGACTCGAACTTTTTGATTAAGCGTTCAGTGATACATTAGTTGCCGGAGGCAATTGTTATAACTTGTTATACCCTCCACCATATATGGTGAGGGTATATATCAGTTTTTCATTCCGTTTGTAACATGTCGAAATATAGGTCTAAGACCCCATAATGTATATATATTTTTGATCCTTATGCAATTTTAAGTTGATTTAGCGATGTCCGTCTGTCTGTCCGTCTGTCTGACTGTTGAAATGGCGATCTCGACGCGTAGACGCAAGCGTGGGCGCCTATTTTTACTCAGTTCATTCCTCCCGAGCAGTTTGGTATTGAAAATGAGCAAAATCGGTCCAGCGGTTAAAAAGTTATGAGTGAAAATGTGAAGGAATCTCTAAATTTTCCATACAAATTGGTGTATTTTAGTACTATTTCATAGTAGCGACTGGTACATAATATAATTTCTCATATTTTTAACAGTCGCTTATAAATAAATAATATTTTGTATTCACCTCAAATATTTTTCACCTCAAACAATTTTTTTCACCACAAAATTTTTTTTTTTCACCACAAAAATTTTTTTTCGCCTCAAATTTTTTTTTTTCACCAAAAAATTTGTTTTCGCGTCCAAAAAAGTTTTTCGCCTTAAAAATTTTTTTTCGCCTCCATAATTTTACTTCAAAGAACATTTTTTTTTGGCATTTGGTGGAGGGTATTTAAAGATTCGGCACAGCCAAATTTAAGCCTTTTTTTACTTGTTTTTTTAACCAATTTATTGCTTTATAGAAAGATAATTTACTGTTTATTACGATTTTTCAATCTTTTTAATTCAAGATCAATTTAAAATATTAAAAATTTTAAGAAATTTGAAAAAAGTCATATTTTTTCGTGTTCCTCTTATCCGATTGTCCTAATTTTTTGGGAGACGTTGTTTAACACCCAAATACATATTTTTAAGAGAGGGCATAGTCAATAACTCACAATTTTTTTTTGGAGTACCCTAATGGTCATGCATGCATGTTTATGAGCATGCACGATCATACATTAAAATGATATGGATTCATATATGTCGATTTTAACCGGTTGGTTATTTTCTAAACGGTCCACCCTTTTGAAGTAATTTTTGGAACTTCAGCTTGATGGCAGCTGCAAGTGTTCCAAATTTTATATAAATCCGATTAACTTATTTAAAAAAAAAAACGAATATATTTTTAATCAGATTCGCGGGGTTTTGATAAAGGAGAAAAAAAATAAAAGACACGAATAATTTTAGCGGCCGAATCTCAAGTTTAGAGTTTTAAAAATGACCTCATTTGAACTTTTTTTGTTATTAAAAAATAATATCGAATAGAACTTTTGTATAGCAAATTATTTAAGGTTTGAGCTCAAAATAATACCTTTTCAATCGCTGATTTGTCTGGGCTTTTTTGATGTTCCTAGCCAATCGGGTTTTAGACGCCATTAAACTCCTAAACGTGAAATAAGACCTCTAAAAAATACAACACTTATATAGTTCCTAATTTTTTAACCATGTGTTGTAAATATTTATAATATTTTATTTAACCAAATGATTATAGAAAAAGGTCATAAATTTTTCTATTAACCTCATGTTTTACTCACTAATGGCCAGACAGAAGAACACCGCCTTTTTATTTTGTATGGGTCAAGCATGAACTGTCAAGATGTTAACAGATTTTTTTTGTTTTTTTTTTTTTTTTTGTTTAAAAGATCTATACTTTAGAGATATAAAACACAATTTAGTAATAAATCGCATCATTCGTTTTTTAAACAAATTTCCCATTGTTTTTACCAAACAAATTTTAAGATATGCGCTTGAATACCGACCAAAACTAACCAGACTATGAATGTCTAATGTACAATAAACACCAAATATGGCTGCAGGATGAACCCATAATCAACTAACGATGATCAGGAAAATACAAAATAAAAACAAAGATCATCACATTTTAAAAAGATTTGATATGCTTCAATATAGCACAGTTAATGATATTTTTAGTAGTACGGTGGACGATGACGGCCACTCAAAATGTTACTTTATTTTAACAGTATAATGGCAAGTGAAAAAAGCTATAATTCAAAGTTACCACTACAGTATATAGTGCTGGTTAGTCGGCATTTTATTTTTGGGTGAATAAGTTTAAATAGTAAGAAAATAAATAAAGTGACCATAGGAAAACATAAATTTTTTTATAAAATATTTTCGGATTGTTCAAAAATATCTGAAAACTTAAATATTTAGTGAAATTATACCAAAGTTTTTTTGAGGCTCCTAAGTTTTGGATTCAATTGAATAAGTAAAAACTGTGGTAAGAGATGAAGGTACATTTTTTCGAAAGAAAACTTTAAGATTTTTATTTAAAAAAAGTACAACAGAAGTCAAAAGGGGTTTAGGAAGTGCCCACTTTAACCCTATTTTTCCACTTTCCACACATAGAAAACAGATTAAAATTCGAACAGACAAAATTTATAGCCATTCGAATGGTTCGGTTACCCGAAAATTAATTGAGACATGAGAATGGTAATCGTGACAATATAATTTTGAGTGGCTTAATGATAATTGGGTTGAACCATTCAATTGCCTGCAAATTCAGTTGTCAGCACAAATCTGTTTTCTGAGTGTGGTTTCTGGCCAAAGCGTATTGGACAAGACGTTATGGGGAAACTTTTCCTCTTTTTATCACACGCGCAAAACTTTGCATTCCGCCTTAGTGGATATTTACCATACACGGTACTAATTATATATTATTCAGAGTACTAACTGACGATTTCATTACCACTGCAGTCATTGTAATGACGTTATTTTTAAAACCATTTTAAAACTTAATGATAATGATTTTATTTCATTTACAAATGGAGTTAAATTTTATAATCAATAATAATACCTCAATTAAAAAGGGAAATCGCTAAAAAGAGAAAAAATATGTTTAGAGTGATATACGAGGGTGGTCCCAAAATTAGCCGACTTAAAAAATAAAATACACTGACATAGTTTATTTTTGATGGCTCAAAAAAAAAACCCCTTTTTACCAAAGTAATTTTCGCTTCATTCCTTTTGTTTAGTGTTTCAATTCCACTTGTTTTCCGTTACAAATTCAGTTCGTTCCCTTGTTTGATGTTTAAATTCAACCCTTAACCCGTTCCATTTCATTGCGTTCCTCTTGTCTAGTGTTTAAATTGCACTCGTTACCCATTGTATTTCGGTCTTCTTGTATATTGTTTTGATTCCACTCGTTTCCCGTAGCATTCCATTTCTTAACTCTTCTTAATTGCTTCAGTTCCACTGCTTACCCTACCCGTTTCATTCAATTTCGTTTCCCTTCTCTAGTGCTTCAGTTCCACTTGTGCCCAGTTTCATTCAGTTACATTCCTCATGTCATTTTGCGTTTTATTTTATTTCCTAATTCTAGTATTTCAATTCCACTCGTTCTTTAAAGTTCAAATTGCTAACCAAAGCCATTTGAGCAGGTCGTTAAGGGAGAGATTGTTTCCTTTTTAAACCCCTACAGCACGTTTCATATCTTAGCAGTGAATTTCTTTTGATGACAGTGTTGATGAAAAAGAGTATTTATTAAAACTTCATATATAGGAGGCGAGGTCTTCTTTGCATCTGCACCACGAGACCTCTATTATAAGGTAGTGTTCCTACTTGATAGAGTCTCTTTATTAAGCTTCCAATGAAGGTACATGGTGGTGGGAAATGGGTTCATTTAATATTTTTATTAAGTAATCGGAGAAACAATTTTGACGAGTACGTTTTTTTTTTGCGGCTCAATATTTTATACATAAGTTTAATTTTTGTATTATATATTTAGTATTTTATTTTGTTCCATAGTGTAAATCCAACTTAATATGATATATTCCTTTCTCAGATAAATAAAGTTGTAAATCTTATTTCATATAAAAATCTGGCAATAATTTATAACAAATTTTATGTAGTCAACGATTTTACCTCACACATAGTTGAATACTTAATTTTTTCTGTAAATTGTTTAGGCCAAAACACTTTACAATTATCATACATCTTTTCCTTTTTGTAGTTTTTTTTAACTATTTTAACCTTACAAAAAGATCGTTTGTTTATGATAGTTGTACGTTCATATTTTCAATAAATAATTCTGTTAAATATCGATTGAATGATTTAGTGAGTTAGCCAAGTCATAAAGGTCTGGTGGGTAACTGATTGAAGGAATGACTAAACTGACTGAAGAACAGTATAACTGTTTGATAAAGTTATGAACATTTGTTAAATTGATTTTCATGCTTTTTTGATTCTCTTTTTTTTTTTTTTGATTTTAAAACAAAAGGAAATCATTTATTTATTGTCCCTTGAGGATATTTTAAATTGTTTAAGTGTTGCAAAATATTCCATAACTTTATAAAATATTGGATATATATAAATGTTGATGAAAACTTTTGATAAATCAAGTAGGAATATTAAATTTGTATTTTTGTATATTGTTAGGTACGGAATTGGTTTGAGCACATTTAGAGCCCAATTACATCCAATGCAGCAGCAAAAAGTTTTTTGGAAATCTATTAATTTTTTTTTTTAAATAATCAATATTATATTGCAATCCCAACATTCTGCAGCAGTATTGCTGTAGCGACAACAAAAAAGTAAAAATGGGGTAATTTTTAAACCGACTCTTTAATCAGGCTGCTAAGAAGTACGAGTCCCTTGTTTTATTATCCTTATCACATATACGTATTTTATTAAGATCGGTAGGAACCCATCAGTTTTGTGGGATCAAAAATTAATTTACTTGATTCTAAAGAAACTTTATGCAAAGGATAAAGATGCAAAAATAATTCAGCTTTTTTGGCAACCGATTTTGCTTTTAAAAAAAAAGTACCTATAATGAAATGACAGCAATGGCGTTTTTTTTTTCATTCTACCATATCCCAAAGACAAAAAAAGGAAGAAAAAGAAAGGAAGGCAAAGAAATAAATGGAGAAAAAGGATAATTTCGATCCCATTTCTCCCTGCCTAGAATTTCCCAGTCCTTTATAACATACATGACATACATTGCGGCATTAGCAATGCCCATCCCCGCCGTAAAATGAGCACAAGACAGTAAGTCTACGCCTGTTTAATATAAAAGGTGAATTTTCAAGTTTCTCGGGCTACGTGCATTCGATTAGCGATTTTTTTTATGTTGGCACTCGAACATTTGTTCTTAGTTGAGTTTGTTTGTGAGAAGCACAGTTGGACGTGTTTTGCTTGTTCGGCAATATTCTGCTGTAAAAAAAAATGGATCAAAGAATTTGCATAAAAATTTGTGTAAAAACTGATATAAAGTGCTGAAAAGCACTTGAAAGAAGAAGGTCGAGAAGATGGGAATAACGACGCTCGTTCTGGAAACTCCATCACATCAAAAACCGATGAAAATGTTGAGAAAATGAAGAAAATTGTTATGGATAATCGTTAAATCACTATTAGAGAAGTTGTATAGGGTGTCGGCATATCGGTTGGCTCATGCCATACAATTTTTTCGCAACTTTTGGGCATAAAGCGTGTGGCAGCAAAGTTCATTCCTAAATTGCTGAATTTTGAACAAAAAAACCGTCGCATGGGAATCGCTCAGGAAATGTTAAATGACGTTAACGACGGTCCAGATTTGTTTTAAAAAGTCATAACTGAAGAATCATGGGTATATGGTTATGACAATAAAACTAAAGTACAATCGTCCCAATGGAAGAGCCAAGGAGATCAAAGACCAAAAAAATAACGCCAAGTTCAAACTAATGTCAATTTTTTTCTCACTGTTTTAATTACCGTGGCGCAGTATATCATGAGTTCTTGCCACATGGTCTTGCGGTTAATAAAGAGTATTAACTTGAAGTTATGTGCAGCTTGCAAGAAGCAATACGAAAAAAAAGTCCGGAATTGTGGAAAAACAATTCATGGGTTTTAAATGAACATCTGCCCAAATCTTACACCGATAAGTCTAAGTTATTTTCTCCTTAAGACGATGAAGAAAGTTTTGGATCATTATATCAGAGATGTGTACCTCAGACATATTCCGATTCATGGACTACAATTTGCGTATCAGCAGGGAAATCCACTGAGATTGCGATCCATCATGTTGTCACTGGAATTGAAAAAGCATTTGAGGCGAAACAAATTGCGCTTTGTGCTTTCACTGACATACAGGGTGCCTTCGATAATACATAATATGATGTGATTAGGAGGGCTATGACTAGGAGGGGCATTGCTCCGATTATCATATATATTGATGGTTCATCTATGACCATAAGTGCCACCAGGGGCTGTCCACAGGGGGGTGTTCTGTCGCCTCTACTTTGGACTTTGGTTATTGGTAAACTACTAATGAAACTGAACGAAATAGGGTTCAGGACCTATGGCTACGCAGATGATCTTGTGATCTGCATCACTTGTTGGGATTGGAGAACAGTTTCTGACCGCATGCAACAGGCCATGAACCACACTCTCAATTGGTGTCAAGAAAGGGGGCTATCTGTGAACCCATTAAAGACGATCCTGGTACCGTTCACTACACGCCAACGATTACCTTGCGCTTCTCTGACGTTATTAGGTACCTTGGGTTTACACTGCATAGAACCCTTACTTGGAACCAACATCTGGATCCCGTAGTTAGAAAAGCCCTGGTACATTATATGCCTGTCAGAGACTTTTTGGTAAGTCTTGGTATCTAAGGCCCCGAATGGCATGGTGGCGCAATCACAGGCGAAGGGAGCGCTTAACAGGATCTATCGCTTAGCTTGTGTGGGCATAACTGGTGCGGGAAGGACGTGTCCGACTAGCGCCATTGGTGCCATGCTTAATATACCTTCACTACATATCTCGGTGAAGGAAGACGCCTGAGTGTTCTGCTTCTCCGGGAGCTTAGTAATATCAAGGGGGTGACCTACGAGGCCACATGGGGATAGCGGGGATGTTTCTTTAAGATCCACTGGCCAAGGTCACGGATAAAATGTTACCAAGGCAGATTTTTACTAGGACTTATGATGTGATCAGCTTCGAGAGACGCATTTGGGCTAACAAATCTTGGGAGTCCGAACAGGGTTCACTGATAGCTCGAAACAGATCAATGGATATACGGGTGCGGGCGTATATGGACCCAATTTTCAACGTGCCCTTCCTATGGGCAAGTATCCGTCCATATTCCATCTTTGTATGCGCATCAGAGTGTCTTATAAGTGCTACAAGGGGGGCTTTTATTTATATTCTTTCGGCACTCAGGGCATTGTTGTCCAATAACGTTTCGTCTAAGATTGTCCTGGACTGCATTGAGCATCTCAATATACTTGGTGGATCCAACAAATCGATTCTTACCTGGGTTCCTGGGCACGAGAGGCATGCGGGCAATGAACGGGCCGACAGATTGGCCAACCGCAGGGTCCGTCGTCACTTCTTTAGCCCTGAACCTTTCTGTGGTGTACCAATGGGTTATATCAAAGAAAAACTTAAGATTTGGTGGGAATCCAAGGTCATTGAGTGCTAGAAAGCTACCATTGGCCCACGCCAGGCTAAGAGATTTATCCTCCCATCTAGTAAACAAGAAGGACTTGAGGTCTTAACAGAATTTTTCACTGGACACTGTAATCTCAGATACCATTTGAGGATCAGAGGTCTGTCTGACTCAGATACTTGTAGATTCTGTGAATTGGACGCTGAAACAGCGGTGCATATACCCTGCGTGTGTCCTAGGCTTCGCGGAGGAATACTACAATTTCTTGGTGTATATACAATTTCTTGGTGGATTACATTAGTAAGGTGACTGCCTTCATTGGAAGTCTTAATATTTAGAGTAGACAATTAGGCTGCATATCAGATTATGGTAGCGGTGCATAGGGGCTTTCAAATCTAATATAATCTAATGGGCTTTGCATCACGATAATGCACCTTCTCACTCGTCATTGCTTGTTCGTAATTTTTTGGCCGAAAAAAATACCGTAATCATGCCTCATTTACCGTATTCACCAGATTTGGTTCCCTGCGGTTTTTCCTTGTTACCAAAATTGAAGAGACTCGTGAAAGGACGGCGTTTTGCGACGATTGAGGAGATAAAAACCGAATCGCTGAGAGAGCTCAAGGCCATACCAAAAAGTGCATATCAGAACTGTTTCGAGAATTGGAAAAACGCCGGCAAATAAATAAATATTTTTTGAGAAAAATTTAAATTCACCTTTGCTATTGAACAGATCTGTATAGCAGGCCGCTCTACTCAAACTGAGTAGATATCTTGTCACTTTCCCATCTGGTTTGTTTACAAAACCTATCACCGCAGGTAGTTCCGTCTGACCACGCCTCAATGAAAAAAGATTTCATATATGAGCCGATCACCGGTTTCGATGGGAGTCGAAACTGACACAATGATTGGCAACGATTTAAATATTTCATTGTCCGAAAACCCCATATTACCCGTTAACCTTAGAGGGCAGACACTATTTCCCATAGAAATTTCGTTAAGCCTGCGCCTGCACTCCTGAACAATGATGCATGAAATGATCGGAGATTAAAGTGTCTTAAGCGCAGCCTGACTTTCACTACACATACTCATGTTACTCCATTTATTATCGAAGGTCCAATTCGCAAGGTACAAAATACTAAAAATTTTAGTTTGAACTTATTCACATCTTCCAGATAACAACTGTAACCAGTGCCGTTAGAAGTATTAGATTCATGAGTGTAAAAAGTATCCGAATAATTCACAAATATTTCAATCCGCCCTACTCGGAATGATTTATCCATACATTCGGTTGTCATAGTATTCAAAGGCATTAAAAATATCGTGAAAAGACTCTTAACGAAAAGAACAAAACCTGTGTTGCAATTCATATTCCAGATCCCATATCTGTGAAAGTTTGTATATCGATCTCATAGCCCCGTCCTGTAAATGAAGACACAGAGGTATCATGTGATGTCCTAATCGCCTCCTTCGTAACTACCCTAAATGTTATGCATCAATAATAATGAGTTGTACCAACAACAGATAGTTCAGTAACATATCTCACAGGCGCAGTCACTTTGCATAATGGGAAAGTGTGTAGGCAGAATAAAATCAATGACTTCCTGGTGGTTGTTCGTTTAGCTTTGCTGCACTACCTCTCTCCTCCCTCAAAACTCCAATAATAATGCAGTTTGTCTTCCCTCAACTTGTTAAATTTATTTTGTATTAAATGGTCATTGTTGCAGTAAGCGTCCCTTGAGATTTCATAGCTCTATTTAGAAACCTCCTGGAGCTTATCCTAAACATCCCAAGTTTCACTAGGGAATAGAGGAGCTCGGTCTGCTTTTCCTAAATAGATAAACAGCCTCATAGCAATTAATAAGAATTTTGCTTAATTTCTGGGACTCAACGTCAATTATGATGCAACAGTTCTCCATATTCCTTCCAATCTGCTCTTCGAGGGTTTCGGCCAGCTGGAATAATTGTTTCGACAATTCGAAGCCTGAATTCGATGTATTGCATTATAAGAACAATAATTTGTTATCCCTGAAGTTCCACTTTGTGCTACCCCAGACGATATGTTGAGAATAAGCGTTAGAGAAAGTTATCAAACCAAAATTTTTTCCCTCTCGTATTTTAAAACCTTTTTTTTATTAATTTTGCGGAAAATTAAATGCATGGTCAGCGTTGTCTGATTTGGTTCAGTTTTTCAAAATATACATTTAATATTAAATGTAAAACAAATAGCTGCCACCCTAATACACATATAAATTAAATGAAATTGTTAAGAATGTATAAAATAAAAACGAATCAAATTGAATTTTACGATCGACGTGTGATAAATTATTTCCCGCAATTTACATAAATGATTTTTCTGAATGCATTAATTAAAGTCAAGTTGTGGGTTCGTTACAAATAAATACAGATCACCATAGAATAACAGCATTTAATATGGGGATCGTGATAGTTGCTGTTGTTGTTGTTGGTTGTGGTAATTGTGAAATAGTTGATGCAAACAAACTAAAATCAATCAGTAACAAACATTTGTATAATGAAAAACAAGGGTTTGCTAATTTCCCAAAACATAATGAAATAATTTCTTATTTTGACATTTTTTTCAAACTTCAGTCATAACTAGATTTTGTTTTATATAAAATTGTTATAAAATTGTTACTTATTACTTGTATTCCTTTAATTACCGTAATGCAAACCCTAGACTAAATTCTAAGCTTATGTAAGAGATACTGTGCATAAGATGTGAAGTCAACAAATTGTATTTAGATTTTAAAGCGATCAGTTTGTGCAAACACAGATACAAATCGATCGTAAACATTAAGTGTGAAGATTGTAGAATGCTAGATATTACAGAGCTCGAAATTAGTTACTTCTAACCATCTACTATATGTATAGATGGTTGATTGGTTACTTTTTTTTATAGTTGTTTGATTGTTTCACTTACACTATTCTACAAAGTTTTTGCTTTTTAAAATTTGTTGGTCTTCTAACTCCAGATCTGAAGTCGAAAACATTTCGTCAAAATTCTTATCCGATTGTGCGAGATGTATGCATAATGCAAAGGCAATTTTTAAGATCATTCGGTATTCAAATTACGCGTTATTGATCCATAAATTATTTTTCCTTGGCTAAGGGGTTACAGCCCATTTAGACAGCGAAATTACTCAACTTGATTAAAGTTAATCTACTTTTTCTTTTTTAGCGTTTAATAGAGAGTATTGATTACCCTCTATGAACCAAAATGCATTTTTAGCAGAGGCACAAAACTGATTTATGAATCAATATATCATCTATTCGCAAAAAATGGCTGCTAATTCCTACGTATAAATATAACATTTTACGTTATTTGCGATTCTATGGTTGATAGAGTGTATTGCGTGTGAAAAATTTAAATTGTTTTTGGCTGATAGAGGGCATTAAAGTTTAAGCGTTTTCTTTAATATGTTTTCAACATATAACAAGTAAATAACAAAACAATTGAAACTAAAGAATATATCTTACTATCCTTGAATTCATTTGAACTAAATTATCACAAAATTAATGATATTCTGTTATAACAAGCTTGAAATCTTGTTTATCTTTCAATTTTCTAGAGTGTTTTGGCTGTATTCTTTAATTCGGTTGGGTAAAATATTGTATTATTCATCAAAATTCACTTTAAATTTAACATTCACCTTGGGTAAATTCTTTAAAGACCTTAATTGCGCAACCTTTGCTGGTGAAGCGTTTAAGTTTGGCCATTGTAGCTTTAAAAAAAACTGTAACTTTAATATATTACATCGAATGGTTTATTGATAACAGTATCATTAATTTTCACTGTTTTCCGTTTGTCATTCTAATATATATATAGTTTGTGCACTGAATAAAGAAAAAAATAAAGTAATCTCTAATCTCCACATCGAAATCCATTGATTAAATGGTATTTCTTTAAGAACCCATAACACCATTTATTTTATAGGACTCACTAATAAACAGACATTAAGTAAAGTTGTAAGGAACAATGTATTTTAGAATGTGTAGTAATAATATATATTTATTAAGTCGATAATTTTAATGTGGTTAATAGTGGGTATTGCATTCAAAAATAGATCATGATTGATAGAAAAATAACAAATATTATAAAAGGCACAAAATTTATTTTTTTCTCTCTGAAATTTTTCTCAGAGATGTAGCTCTCATCCGTAAACTGCTTTTTTTCAAAAAGTGATTTTCAAGAAGTGATTAAAAAGTGATTTTCATAAAATGTGTTTTACAGGAATTTAAATGACTTTCATTATTAAGTACAGTTGTAAGAAACAACTTCCTTTACAATATTTCGTAATGTACATTTTTTATTAGTGGATAACATTAATGTGGTTGATAAAGGGTATTGCATTCAAAAATTAATCTCTCGATTAGAATTTTTTGAAAGTTAAACTTTTAACTTTAACTTAAAAATTTAAAAAGTAGTTTAAAATATCAATGCGGCATTGATAGCGATCCGGCATACAATGAACATGAAAAATGGCGCTAAAAAATTTAAATTAATTAATTTTGATCTGAATTTGTATGTGTGATTTTTAGTGTTGCCTATCGTAATCGTTTTTTTTTTATTATTGTTTTGCTTTATTTCAGAAGGGCTTCAAATATGACAACACCGTAATTGCGCGAGATAATAAATTGAAAAACATTTGTTGCGCGCCATCTGATAGAGAGTTGGTGAAAATTGTTAAAACTTTTTAGTTCATAGCACTGTTATATTACCGTTAGGTATTAACTGGGACTTTAACTGACAGCCATGTTGTTGCTTTCCTTATAAAATTTAATTTTCAACGGGACATTCCGTAATTGGATCTAAAATTTGTATTCACTTTTAATCGAATAGATTCAAATATGGTTTATTCGACTTGTTTAGTGTTCTATTAAGCAGATAATCCTATTTTCACTAGATTTGCGATTATGGGTGAATTGGGTATTAATCAAGAAAGAATAAAAACTTGTTTTTTAGGAAGCCAAAGCAATTTTAAAAGGTTTTAATAAAAGCTTATGCATAAAAAACAGTTGAATTTTGTTGAGTAGTGTTATTGATGGTTTTCATTTCTTTTATAAGTTTAATTACCAAGTTTAAGTTTTATTTAAAAAAAATCTGGGTAGGGTGGGATATTTTAAACTCTCCTATGATTGTGAGGTGCAGGCAAGGTGCGGTAATTTTTAAAGGGTGCTAATGTATTCGAATGTAAACTTATTGTGTTGTTTTTGTTTTTTTTTATATCTTTCTGGTGCATTTCCGATTTGATCAATTGATTTTTTATTATTTAAAAAAAGTATTTTATTACTTATACAAGTAGAAGTGATTGTTGTAAATTAGTACTCTTTTTGTTTTATAGTTGCTGCGGCAAACTCAACATAGAATATGTCATTTTAATTTAAAAAAAAAACTGTATTAAATATAAAATTAACTAATGTGTTAATAAAGGCCCTTCTAATATTATCGTATTAATATGTGGTAAAATTACATAATAATACTACTCTACAAGGATAACACTAACACATTTTTAAAATAATGTGAGTACGAGAATGCTTCTCATTTATTTTAAACTAGTTTTTAAGATGCTATTCTGTAAGAATAATAAGGTTGTTCACGGTAGGCTATCAGCTTATTTGGTTATAAAATTAAAAATAACCTCTGGGCACCGTGAACACCCTTTAATGTTGGTTATCTACTTATTTTTTTCAATCAGCTGTGCTTACACCAGTGGTCGGAAGAAAGAGAGAATATGAATGTATTGGTGTTTTACATCGTAAGAAATCATTTTATTTTTCTTGATAAATGAATAAATAAATTAAAAAATGTATTAATCGTTAAGAGAATATCCGTATTCATTAAATTAAAAAAGTTCATGTTATCTCTTCTCTATTATAAAAAATAAAAATAATTTGTAATAATAATTTTTTGATTGCATACAAGGCACTCTGCCTCATTTAATATATTTAAAGAATATAAAAATAATTCTTCCCACTCAACGTTCCGCATTTTTAATTTAAAATGCAAACGAAAAACAAAATAAATACCTTCAATAAAAAAAACAAATTTTTAGAATGTACTTTATTTCTTCAACAAAGCGGCATATACTCGCTCTATTGATAGTTAGCATGCTACTGGATGAAATACTTGACTTTTTTGTGCTCTTAGCTGTGAGATTTGTTGTCATTCGTGTTGTGTTCGGCCTCTGTGTGCTATAAGTGCCGATCACTGGCTTACATTCATAATAATCCATGCTTTCAAATAGAAATATATTTTTCGTACAAGATACACATATTTTGTATATAAATATTACAATACTTTCGTATATTACAAATTTCATAAAGTTATAAATTTTGTAAATAATACAATAATTTCGTAAATTATTTTTAGTATACAATTGTAACATCACAACATTTTCGTAATCAGCTGATGGTAATAACTTTCGTAAATAATATTTATTATTTATTTTATTTATACTAATCATATAATTACAAATTATATGTTAATACCCTAACCGAGCACTAGCAACAAACGCTATCGGCTCGTTGTAACGAAAACAGACCAGAGCCTCTGGTGGGAATTGAACCCACGACCCCCGCACTGATAAGCTAGCACGCTACCAACTAGCCTACCGGGGCGCTCCGGTAAATAATACAAACGAAGTTTTGTTTTTGCACAAAATTATTTTGAGTTTTAACAAAATATTTATATTTTTATAAAAATTTTTAGTATTTTTATGAAATTTCGTAAAATATAGAAATAAAAATTTGCTACTATTTGCGATGCCATTTGTATATAATACAAAATTTTTCGTAATGTCAAAATAATCAAATCTTTAGAAAAATGAACCATAGTTTCTGTGTATTTTACCTATGGATAATTATGAGTGTAATTACTGCTTCTCACTTTTATCAGTTTGTATAAATAAAAACCAGATGTAAATGCCAATGCTACCAACATTTAATACAAAATTTGAGATGCCATTTGCTGCCATTTTCTTGTGTTGCCAGTTAGTTAAATTTATACTATTTTCCAACACTACAAATAAGCACAAAACTACATAATCTGTAAACAGGGTATAGGTTACGCAAAGTTGGTTATTTTCTCTTAATTTTTTTGTTGTTGTTGTTGATATAAGCATTTAACCACATAACCTGATAACCAGCCGTGAACAACCTTAATATTGTACCCATAGACTGAAATAAATTAATAAAGAAATTTAAAGTTAAAAAAGTTCCATCAAATTTTCTTTCCTAGATATGGGTCTTTTATTCTTCAACCCATAACACCGAAAAAAAATTTAATGTCCCAACATAGCGCAAAAGTATTAAACCTTCATACCAACCTTTAAACTAAAAAACTTACAAGTCAGCAGGACTTTCAAATTAGTTCAAACACTCACCAAAAATAGTCGGTAATGGCAACTAAAAATGTTGCTGTTATTACGGGAAATTTTGCTAATTTGAGCCCAGCAGTATTTCTTGCTAATCTTAGCAACACATATCTGCTGACGTATAGTACAATGAAATTGGTAAAAAAAAATTAGTAGCCGCTACTAAATTTTAGTAAACTTTTTGTAAAGTGTAATTTAAAATAGGTTTGCTAAAATCAGCAAAAAATTACTAAATATTATTAATATTACTACAATCAAATTAATTAATATTAATTAATCGATTAATTAATTAATTAGTAAGCGCTACTAAATTTTAGCAAATTTCTGTAAACTCAGTGAATTGTATATAGCAAAATTTTAATTTATAAAAAATATTATTAAAATACCCAAATTAACTCAATTATTTTTAAATACACTTCTTACACTTTAAAGCTGCTAATTTCTTTTGAAATTGCGTTCGAATTCGAATATAAAAATTTGTATTTGTTTTATCGAGCAACATTTGTATATGTTATTTATATATATTTTTTTTTTCAAACAATATTTTAGACAAAATTAAAATAAAAATCAAAGGCTTCAAAAAATAGTAAAAACAAACGAATTTATCATTTTGTTTTAATTAATTTTTTTGAAAAATATTTTTAGTAAATTTGGATTTTAAAGTCACATTTTAATTGTTTTTTTTATAACTTTTTAGTGCTTTTTTAAGTAGATGTTCAATTTTTGGACATGAGTCGGTTGTGAAAAGTATCTTCACTTCAGATCCCTTTTTTGAACGTATGTAACATTTTAAAGCAATTTAAGTTTGTATGTAAAAGTTTTAGCAATTAGAAATAACACTTCCTTCAATATCAACTTATTTAAAATTAGTAAATTTTATTTGCTAATTTTAGCAAATCGGTTTTCAAAAATATGTAGAATGATTTCTGAAGTTAGTTACAAAAATGTTTAAATATTCTGTAAAAGTTCTGTAACTTCCCTGTAGGAAGCCTGGGGTAAAGCGTCTCTAAGTCACCACAATTGTCGACTATTTTGGGTGAATTTTTGGTGACATAGTCAACAAAGTGTCTACACTTTTTACATTCCTTTTTTAGTGGCATTGTCAACGCAGCGTCTACAACATTTTTTATATTCCTTTCTTTGCAGCTACAAAGCTGTGCTTCCTCTTGATTTTTTTTTGTTTCATTTTGTTAAAAATAAATGTCCATAGCTGCTTGCAAAATTAATCTTTTTAAAAAAAATAAAAAGAAAACTGAATTTGAAAGGTAAACATGCATATACTTTGAACAAAATATATAATGAGCAAAAGAATTACAAAGGACTTGTGAAAAAATAATAAATTTTGTATAAAAATAAAGAAAAAGAGACAAAAATTTTTAGTGCAAGTTGTAACTCTAGACATTTTGTGGAGCGTGAAGGTTTTTAAACGTCTTTTGAAGATTTGTCTACTCCAAAATTTAATTTGCGCAAAAAACTTAATAACTTTATAGAAATGTATAAACTAATTTTCCTTCCTAGTGTGGAAATCTAGCAAAAGGTTCCAAAAATTTAGACTAGATTTACTAAAATGTACTAGTGAATCTCTGGTTCCAATGTCAACACCTAGTCAATAGTTGTGTAGATTCGCAATGATAAGCACATGCTAAATGTATATAGCAGGGAGCGTTGTCTGGGGCATAATTAGTCAGTAGTACTGGTGACAAAGTCAATAGTGAATCAGTACATTTTCACTACCGACATTTCCTTCAGGGTTGTAAAATGTAAATAACAAAAAACTTACTAAATATTTTTTTTACTAAAAATCAGTACAAAAATAGTAAAGGGGGTTGAAAACCGTTTACAAATTTTTCTACAAACTTTTTTTTCTGAGTGTATTAATCGATAACTCGTCTTTAACGCGTTTTACTCTTTTTTTTGTATTTTTTATTAAACGTTTATAAAAAATCGTTATAATTTTTTTTGGCATATCAAAAACAAACAAAAATACACTTTTCTTATATTCCACTTTTGCTTCAATAGAATCTGTAGGATAATAGGCTGAGGGGTTGAAAACCGTTTACAAATTTTTCTACAAACCTTTTTTTCTGAGTGTATTAATCGATAACTCGTCTTTAACGCGTTTTACTCTTTTTTTTGTATTTTTTATTAAACGTTTATAAAAAATCGTTATAATTTTTTTTGGCATATCAAAAACAAACAAAAATACACTTTTCTTATATTCCACTTTTGCTTCAATAGAATCTGTAGGATAATAGGCTGAGGGGTTACCAAAGATCCTATGCTAGAGTGCATTGTATTGGAAAAAGATTCTAAAACTTTTTCCTAGGTTGTTCTGAATTTTAAGTCCCATAGGAAACTCAATTTTTTATAGAAATCAGACAATTTTTTTACATATTTTTATTTTTGAGATAAATTTAAGACTTATTCTATCTGCTAAGAAGTTTTTATAGAGTTACTCGGCTTCGTTTTTGGAGAAAACATATGATGAATATTATGCAGCGCAAATATGTAATAAAAATTAAAATAATATGTTTAATAATCACTTAGTGTCTCTGTGCGTGTACTTATTATATTAATTATACGTTTAGGTGTACCTAAAGCCAATATGACACTTGCTAGTTTATAGTTTTTTTTTTGTGCCTTACCGACCTCGATTTGAAACATTACTATCTTTTCTATACAGTGAAACTCGTTTTGTTTATTATTTTTCATATAAGTTTATTTGACCTCTCTTCTGGTTTGGATTACACCGGCCAACAAATTTTTAATCCTGAGACCAGAATAAACTTTTCCAAAGATTTCAGCTGCGTTAAATCCGAATCTGAGTTCAGAATTTGCCCATATAATTTTAAGAAATTCCGTTTTTCTCCATATTCGACACATTATAAGAGCGCGAATTTTGTAAGATCGTCTGAAAGTACTACCAATTCTTCAAAATAAAGGTATACCCTCTCTTATATCTGATTCCTACTTTGAGATATCTTAACCTAAAGTTCTTTTGGAATTCTCCCCAGTAGTTAACGTTGTAAAAAATGGGATTCAAAGTGGAAATATCTTCTCCTTAAATAACCTGCCAAACCCTGAAAAACTGAAAATTAAAATATATGTTTCCTAGAGTATGGGCCAAATAATTGATAAAGAAAATATTGATATTTTTGTCAGCAACGTAATAACAATACAGGTTTAAAATGGGGGAAAACTAGCGCATAGTGCTAAGGAAAAGTGAAGAAACGGGTTAGAGGGTTCGGGTCACTTTACCGGCTTTCAATTTCCAAATAAGAAGAAAAATGCTTATTGCTTTCGTTAAACGTTATAAAATACAATATTTATTAAAATTCAAAATGGGTCTTATAAATTACTTTATAGGGGAGGTTTACATTTCAGGGTTGGTTTTTACCTTTCTTCAATAGTTTTAAGAAGCTTTTAATTGATTTTTTTGGGTTTTTTTTAAAATAGTCTTTTAATATTTAAATTTATATTGTCTTTAAATAGACTTAAGTACCCTTCTTGCGGTTTTTAAATGGTTTTAAATATTTAACTACACTTTATTAGTTTGCTTGTAATTTCACTTTAGTAATTTTCACTGTTTGTTTGTTAGAGATGTTGCTGCCTTTACCGAGTTGAAAAACACAAGTGAAGTTTTCTTCTTCTGGTTGCCTAACTGGAAGGTGGTTGTAGATTGTGGTTGTGGTTGTGGTTGTGCGTCGGCGTTTCTTGGAATTCAGGGTGGGACCTTGTCCCTTGTTCACCAAGGTGAACAAAAAGTAATCTCCTTAATGGCTTGCCCAAAACGCTGAAGCTAAGAAAGTGAAATTATAAATATATTACCGCTAGAGTATGGGGTTATTCACTGATATGATATTTTTTGGAAATTTCATCAGGACCGTGGTAAGGGGCTAAAATCGGAAAAGTACTCCTCATAATCAAAAATAAAAAAAAAGTTTTCCGATTTATTTTAAAGAATATTGAATAGCCTTAAATCGTATTTTTTTAATTTAAAGATGTTTTTCTTTTTTTTTATTAAATTACAAATAAAGATTTTTTCCCAAAAATTTACATTATTTTTTTATGGAATAGAACTTTTGTGTTTGGTCAGAAATATCCACTAATGTCCATAGAACTTATTTCTTAAGCTAACTTTTGTGACCGTCTGCGGCGCCGAAAGCAGGAGGTGATAAGAAAACCGCATTTTGAATTCACGAGTTGAAAAGTAAACTAAACACGTTTGAAAAGCATTGGCAAGCAACAAAAATTACACTTAAAAAAAATTTACACTCAAAACTTTTGTTTTACAAAGATTACTAAAATAAAGTTTGTGATTAAAATAAAATTTAAAAAAAAAATAATCAAATGGCAAAATACAATACAAAAATGTGAATTCTCAGGATTTTACTTTAACACTAGATTTAGAAAGGCATTTTTTAGATTCAGGTAAATTGTCGTAAAATTGTTCAACAAAAGTTTCGTGATATTACTTCTACATTCACTGATGTTATGTATACCAAATTTCACGTGGCCGTTATACGACCGCCCAAATTTTTCATAATCTTTTTTTCACAGTGAAATAGAACCTGAATACCGAATTCCAAGTCAATTAATGTAAAATTGGATTTTCGTCGTCCTAGATTGGCCAAATGTAGCACTGTGAACTGGAGCTAGGAACTTAGTAATTAGCGGCCTGCTAAAATTATAAAATGAAAGCTGAAATTTAATAAAGGTGTGAAACTAAAACCAAGGACTTTAGTAAACTATAGGATGGACAGAATGCAATTATCAAAAGCCTAACAGAAAGCCAAATATCAGAAACTTCCGTATCAACATTTCAGTCTCAAGGACTAACAAGGACTTGTGAGAGTAGTTTTTGCCACATTTCTGCCGTATAAATCGAATGGAGTTATATTCAAAGTATTATCCAATGCTTCTGTTGATGTAGTACCCATGGCACCAGTAAGACTCAATAGCACTATTTTGTTAACGTTAGAAAATTTATCCGCATATTTTTTATATTCAAGTATAGGACAATATACATGACTATCATAAGATAGAACGGGTCTCACAATAGCGGTATAAATCCAGTGGAAAGGCTTTGGCTTAAGCCCCCAAGTTTTACATACGCAAATATAAGGCGGCATATGATGTTTTAATTTGTTGCTCTAAGTTTTCAATCCATCTGAGTTTATTATCCAATATTACACCTAGGAAAATCGCAGAGTTTAATAAAGAGACTGTTTGACTCCGTTCAATTTATAAAGTTCGCACTTGGTTTCCCGATGAATAGAACCAATTTAGTTTTCGTTGAATTTACAATGAGTCCAGAATTTTTCGCCCATTTAGCGAGCGCCTTTAGCGAATTGGTCAATACAATCAGAAATTATGTCCAAGAATTTACCTGATGATTGTATAACCATATCACAAACATGTGCAACAACAGTTACATCGCTTCCGTTTATCTTCATAGGAATTTCATTGACAACAAGAAAAATAGAAAGCAGATTCTTGCTGACAACCGAACTTGTTGCAAATCGAATGGTTAAGTTGCAGCAACCGAGTTTTTCGGTTGTGACTACCGAATTGTTATTGAAGCAACCAAAATACTGTTATCTCAGTCAAATTACTCATGTCTCAATTGGTTGCTGTTGTCACGGCCTAAAAATTTTGTTACCACAACCGAACTATTCGGTTGGATATAAATTATGTTGTCAACACAAATTTGTTTTCTATGAGAAGCTAATATAAAAGTGAGATCACTCCTGCCTGTAGTGTACCTCTTGAGCTACTTCCTGAATAGCAACTGGATTACCAAAAGTCTAAATTCAGCGAAATCGGTTCTCATTTTTAAAAGTTACTTTTGCAACCATTAATATGGTCGATTTTGGCACCCTCTAGTACGGCTTGTAATTTCTGAAATTTTTATAATTTTTATGATCACTAATTTAAAAGATCCTTAATTATTATTTGTTTGCTGTGAAAAATAAAAAACCCTCTTGCTGAATGCAATTTTAATAAGTTCTATTAAGGCTTATTCAGATTAGCTACAAATATTATAAAATTTTACACAAGGTATGACAAAATGCATGGTGCATGATATAAAACTACTTTTGTTTTGGTTATAAACGGGAAGTAAAGAGTGATCTTTTCACCGTTTGGATTTTTTAAATTGAAAAAAAAAACAGAAAATTTGGAAAAGTGATAAAATATTTGTATGGGGCGGTAAGTGAATGCCTGCCATTTACTTTTTACATATTATTTTATGTAAATGTAGGTCGTCCATCCGTGAACTCCAATGGTGGCATACTTTTTCTAGCATTTTTGCCAGTATCTCACCAATGGCAGCTGAAATGTTGTCTTCCAGGGCTGGAATTGTGGCTGACTTGTCCCTTTACAAAATATCCCCACAAAATATAGAGGTTTCAAATCGCTTGATCGTGGGCTGCCCTAAAACGTAAGATAAATTGCTCACCAAACTAGGCCCTCAATTGGTTCTTGGTATCACGTGCCTTGTGGCATGTGAAACCCGCTTGTTGAAACCACATGTCAACCAAGTCCAATTTTTTCATATTGGGCATTGACTGTTACGTAGCGATATTACTCGTTCTTGAATTAGTACGGTCACAAACCGCACCAAACATTGCATTGGCAGCTCTTGAACTGCCTCTGATTGCTCCTCACATCGAATTCGTCAATTCTGTTTGTTGACGTACCCATTGAGCCAAAAACTAACTTTGCCGCAGAAGTCAATTTTCTAAAATTTTTTTAACATTTCTCTCACAGCACGAATTTTGACAATAAAATTCAATGATTTGCAAGCGTCGATCATTTGGTAGTCTATGGTGAAGTGGCAAACCTAACTGAGCATTTTTGGCATTGCCACGAATCTTTTTTTTACACTGAAAAAATTAACACTGAAAAACCAAATAGCAAAGAAATCACCCTTTACAATAAACTTATTTCTACCAAATATTATTTTGCAATTACGTGTAAAACATAATTTGAGATCATTGTAATTTAATGAAAGACCTTTTGTTTTTTTAATAATAGTATTATTCATACGTACTCTGTACAAATGTTGTACGTGATGTGTACAGTATTAAATGAAACACTTTAATGACAGTAGCTGCAGGAGTAGGTATTTCCTAAGGAAATCACAGAGAGAAATGCATTCATAATAACAACAATAATAAAGCAGCAACCTTTTTATTTTCATTGAATTATCAACAACAACAACAACATCAACACAAAGACGTGATATGGTGTATTGATGATCGATCGTACATTCCAAAAGGATTATAATAATTGTAAATCACTAAGATGTTAAAGATGATGATGATGACGATGATGGAGAAGAAATTAAAGAGATGGCACAAAACGGAATAATGGCAAAGTAATGTATATTTATGTGTAGTTTTAACCGACTCTTAAATCATTGGCAATCAAAATTGATTGGCATGAAGTTACTACACACACACATATAAAAAAAGCATAAGTTTAAATTTAAACAAAACTGGAAATCAAGTTCATATGAAATTGTAAAGAAATTTTAATACCCTACAATTTTTTAGTAGACATGAAAAAAATCTAAAAGTCTTAAAGTAGCATATAAATTTAAAACTGAATTAAATGTTGTACTAAATATCGTCATAAAATTTAAGACAACAACACTTCAGACTCCTTCGTTGAAGTATTTAACAATAACTTTCATATCTCGATAAACTCCCACTTATTTGCCATTTAATTAAACTACAAACTTTCGCTTTGTGACTTTTTGACTTTTTGATACAGTTTTCAGTAACCAAAATGGCCGTTAATCGAGGGAATGTTGTACTAATGAGTATTTTTACTTCCACTTAATGTGGTTGCTATAAATCCTGTATATATTTTTACTTTACTACAACAATTCGTCAGGCTACTGTTCACTTGCTATTAAACATTTTTGAGTCCATTAAAGTGAAAACCACCTCTTCATCATATCGTCATATATAATGATGACTGATTTACTTTTATTATAATAATACCTTTCATTTGGTATGCCCATCTTAAGGCATACAAAAGCAATCAATATATTTTTCTTAAGTGTAACTGGCAACCAAATAAATTTTACATATAAGCATATAACTAATCATTTTAACTTTCCATAATGTATGAAAGTGAATAAGATTTGTATGATGCCTCTGCCAAAGTAGTTAGTAAAACTTATATGCCAATCATTACATTACTAGTTCTTTGGTTTTTACCTTTTCAACTGGGTTAATATACCCAACCCAGTTGAAAAGGTAAAAACCACCTTATTCTGGATTAGCAGGGGTTATAATTTATGTTTCTTTTGTATAGACTTGGGCCCATTAGCAATATGTTCGATTCATCCAAACAAGAAGAGGTTGCTTTAGAACCGGTTCTAGAAACAGTTATAACAATGGTTCTGGGACAGTGAAACCTTATATTTTGACTCCCGAAAATCAGTACTAGAACGTGTTCCATGAAACCGCTGATAAAAAACCTGTTCTAAAATAGATTCAAATGTAAATTTTATGATTTTTATTGAGAAAGATAAAAGTATATTGTCACAGTAAAACTCCTGTTGTCTCTCCACAATTGAAAAATTTGTTTAATACAACCAAACAAATTGATACACAGAAAAAAGTATCACAAAATTTTAAGTAATTAAAAATACACAGAATAAAATTACAAAATTCGGTTGTAATATTGAACATCGTTCATAGAATATTTTTGCAAATACACAGAATAAAATTACAAAATTCTGTATGTTAGAAAAGATTTAATAAGCAAAGCTGGCTTATAACAGTTTGGCGAAAGGAACGTGGTTCTGCTGGAAATTTCCAAGCCAATCAATCGTTTATGGTACAGCGTACTGTTATCAAAGTTTATTGCTGGTGGTATCGGTAATGAATTCTTTCGTTTTATGTCGATCTTTCTCACACTATATGAGTTATTATAGATGCAATTTCATCTTTATTAATAATCTTCTTGATCAAACTTTAAATCCTATCTCCTCTTTCGTTAAGTACAGTAACATTTGGCACTATTTTACCGTCCGTTGTAAGCCAATCATTCTGGATGTTCAGAGTAAAAAAATAAATTATGCATGACACACTCAATCATGATCTTTCGGTAATCTCCGAATTAGGTATTGATAATAGGGTGAAATTCAATGCATATAACCCTCAAAATTTTATGTTGACCCATACGGCTGTACACAGAGAAAACAAATTCATCGTGGCAACCAAATTTCTTGCCATCTGAATATTTTGGTTGCAACAACCAAAGTATTTAGTTGTTCCAACCAAATGTTTTGCTGATACAAATGATATATTTGGTTTCAACCGAAATTCTGTTGCATTAACCGAATTTCGGTCACGACAAACAAATATATCGGTAGCTTCAACCAAACCATTCGGCTGGCAAGAAATTCGGTTGTTACAATGAATCTGTATTCTGTGTGTACCTATATCCGATCAAAGATCGAATATTAGTCCCATATAAGGGCAGGAGCTTGTAAGTCTATTTTGGATCGTGTAAAAAAGAAGACGTCGGCACTCATTAATGACTCTGTCGACTCATCGAAGCGTCGTCGGAATGAGGCTAGTGTATCATTTTTCTATCGATATTGCCATTGGAATTGTTCTGCCGAGATAAGTAAACTGATTCCTTGAGTCCGAGTTTATATTCGAAATGCTTCCATATCTAATAGAGCACATCCATATGTAGTCGACTGCAATGCACAACGCGCTACAGGGAAAATTCATTTATCAGTCTTACAAGTCGTATGTGGAATAAACTCCCAATCAAGAAAAATTCAAGTCAAATATCTACAAACATTACTTCCTCTTTCCATATTCACTTAACCTGTTTTCCTAATTACAACACAATGCAATGCATTAGTAGTGACATGGCCAGTGTTGGTATATATTAAAAAAATATACACACTTGAATGCCTTTAAACCCGGACGCAGGCCGTCTACTCATAGAAAATTTCCTCGAATTGTGCCTATCAACTAAATGGGAATTATGACATTTTGATTTTAATATAACAAAATCAATATAATCTTAATTAAAATTCCAAATACTTGAAATATGAAAAAGCTTACTTCAACGCATCGATATATGCATGGTCACCCTACTTTAGATAATAAAGTTGATTGAATTTTAAGTAGAATTTTTTTTTTTGTAATTTTAACTTTTAAAGCTGTAGACACATTTACTTTTGAATGAATACAGCACATTATAATATTCCATAGATTATTTTTTGTTTTATTTATATCTTTCTGACTCACCCTATAGAAAAGCGAATAAGGCTTTCATTTTTTTATGTTTTTTGCGAAAACTGTATCGATGCATGTTTGCTTAAAATAAAAAATCTTATCACGGCCAGAAAAATCTTAAACACATGGTTGTATTGAAAGATCCTAACACTCAATCCTATAATTCTTTTATACTTACTAGAGAGACTACACATCCCATGACTCTCATTGATTTTGCATTATCTCGATGAGTTTTCTCTTCCTCATACATATCGCAACGTCTTCCTTCGGTGTTCCCACATAACTTACCCCACCGAATTAAAATAAACATAAAAGGGTAAAACATTTCTAAAATGAAAATATCTCACGCAATTTCAATGTTGCCAGCTTTTCATCATTCATATTACCTCTTTCCCCTTACCAAAGAAACTAACACATTTATTAGTAGCAAGAATTTCCTGAGTTTTACTTCTCTTTAAAAAAACCGAATTGGAGTTTGAAAACCGAATTTTCGGTTGCGATAACGTGAGCACCAATTTCTATTGGGACAACAAATCTTTTTTCTAGGTATTGTTTCAAAATATATGAAAAAGGTAAATTGAAAAAAAAAAACTACTCCCACTCGTAATGGTGGGCGCTATATTATGTAAGAATCGTCCATCCCCAGTATCAGCACTGCATAGTGTTACCAACACTTTACTCGTATGTATCGCATATAATACAATAGGGGTACCACATTTACGTAAGTACACTTTTAATGCTGTTAACTCTTAATCATAAAAATTGCGTGGGCAGCGTTTGATAACTTACTGACTGTTATATACAATTGAGGATTTTGCCTCAAGACATTTGCATATGCAACAGCTGTAGTATGTTAATAACAATTTCGTCTATTACAAAACAAATTTTTTAATGAAAATGTTTTTAAAGTTTATTACTACAGACTAATAATTTTGTTTTTAGATTTTTAATGCAAAATAAATGATTTTAATAGTAAAAGTTGTTAAGAGAATGGACACAACAAATGATAGTAACAAATCGATTTAAACATTTATTTTTATAAGTTTTTTTTTTTTTTTGACTTGAATAAGGTGTGATTAAAGAGATTTGAAAAATCGCCTTATTCCTGCTACTTAACCGCTATAATATGTAAACCATATGTGCGATACGGAAAATAAATAATAAGTTAATTTACAAAATTTCCCATATGCAATAATACATAATCTAAAATGACGGAGAAAAAATTAAATTCAATTTAATTAAATTAAATAGTCTTTAATTTTGCATTATGATGATTCCTTAAAAGTTTGCTTTAGAGAAATCTAAATAAAACTTCAGTTTCTGAGAAGATTTTTCGTATGATGGAAAAACATTAATTCACTTTGTTTGTGTAAATATACGGAGATTCAAAGCTCGTTATAAATAAGCAAAAACCCAGGGGAAAAATGTTGCGTTATATTGCTTTACTTTACCGAAGTGTTTTGAGTAAGAAGGGGGGAGGGGTGTAATATTTTGATACCCAGTGACTAAAATTTCTGTGGAAGATTTTAAAAAAACTTGTTTGCTTTTTAAAATTAACTAAATTCAGAATATTATTTAATTAACTGTTTTTTTAAGAGAAGCAACACTCATGAAATTCTTCCTACTTATTACTCAAAATGTGTTGCTTTTTTTGGAAAGGGATGAAAAGGGAGAGAAGAAAGTTGGTGAATGATGAAAGACTTCAAATATGGCAACACTATAATTGCGCGAGATGATATATCTTAGAACAGTTGTTGCTTGCCATCTGATAGGGAGTTGGCGAAAATTGTTAAGGATTTTTAGTTAATAGCCTTTTTTTTTGTTACTTTACTTCGGAAGGGTAGGTAAGGTTAAGAAGGGTTATGCGCCCAATGGACGCATTTCCACCCGGAAACCAATGTGGTCCACTGTGAATCGGAGGGGTAAGTGCTATTAAAACACCGAAGGAGGACGTTGCGATATGTGTAAGGAAGAGAAAAAATCACAAATATTAATTTTTCTAAAGGAATCGAACCCGCAACCTTCTGTGTAACAGTCCAACGCGCTAACCACAACGCCCACAAAAAAAACTACACAGTTTCTGATTTATCCAGTTACGTTTTTTTTTTTTTCTACTAATTAGTGTGTTGTTTTCTTTGGAAAGGGGATAGAAAAAAGATGGTGAAAGATGAAAGGCTTTAAATATGGCAAAACCGTAATTGCGCAAGATGATAATTCTTAGAATAGTTGGCGGAATTGTTAAAGCTTTTTAGTTCATATCTCCCTGTTATGTTATTTTATTTCGGTGGGGTTAAGTGCTATGGAAACAACGAAGGACGACGTTGCGATATGTATATTATGTTTCTAATTTATGTTGCCGTCGCTGGGGAGCGAAGCCGCAACCTTCTGTGAAACAGTCCTACGTGCTAACTAATAAAACAGCTTCCAGTTCAATTAACAATAATAGAAAATACAATTATTTTTAAAAAATATATGTATTTTAACTTTTTTATACATTTGTACAAATGATTTACTACTGTCAATTACTGATTTTATTTTTCATTTATTTTTTTAATTTGCTTAAAATTAAACACAAAATTTACCCACAGAACGGAAATTAGTGGTTTATTTGTTTTAGTTACAGTTATCACAAATAAATATAAACTTTGTTTGCTGTATATTTCAAAAACAAAAATATTCAAAAAATTCAATTTTAAATTTTATTTAAATTATTTGTTTTTATACAAAATTATTTCAATTCGAATTACATGAACTTCATAAACATACACACACATAAAGCCATTTACACAAAATGTAACGTATAAAATGTATAATGTATAAATGTATAAAAACGTAATATATGATTTATAAATGTAAAGTAATAATTGAAATATTTTTAAAAATCTATTTTTAGATACATTACTTTGTGTTTTTTGTAAGCAAAAGGGTAATGTATGTTTGTTTTGACAACACTAGCGAAAAAACGAAGCGCAACAATTCATTTAAGTTTAAAGCAATCAAATACTATATGAGTTGATAGCTCAGTGGGTAGAGTTCTTGGCTGGCAACCAAATTTCCCTGGTTCGATTCCCATGTTGACCACATTATTTTATTAAAAATATTTGTAATATTTTTTTTTTGATAAAAAGTCATCTTTTTAAAAAATCTATCTTTAGACACATTACATTTTCCATTCTCGTAACCATATAAGTAACCCCTTACATTATCACCTCTAAAGTAATGGGTATATACATTACTTTGAGGCTCATCGCCTATAAAATTCATCAATGAAGTAAGGTGTAAAGTAATCCATCGGCCCCTATGGCTATACATTACTTTACCCATTATTTGGTAATGTGTGATTTTGCTGGGTAGTAAATAACTTAAAGTAATTTATTTAATAAAACTTTAAATTGAGAGTGAGGTAAACTAATATCTAATTGATTACAATAATTATTAAATAATCTCTAACCTTTAGTTAGAGGTTCATTCAATGCATAATTAGTTCTATATCAATAAAAAAGAATTTATCGTTATTCCTCAAAGATCTAGGGGGAACACATATTTTTATTATTGATTTTTTTCTACGTGTAATTTGGGAATTTCACGTAGTTTTGAAAACAGTAATTTCATGTGCTCGGTTTGCAGTGTTATATTTCTATAAATAAATAGATTTTAATATCATGTTTTTATCGCGATGAAGTTGTCTCAATGGGTTTTGTTACATTTCTGGTGAATACACAGTTTAAGAGTCCAGAAAATCTATAACAGATTTGCTATGAACAGTCACTTCGATGACTGTTACTTCTGTTGTGTTAGTTTTCGTGGAGTTAACGTTAAAAAATTAGTTATAGAGCAATTCCATATGAAAGCGATCACCTTTTGGACGACCCCTCTCCGATTTTAAAATAAATAGTCTCAATCGATTGCCCAGCAAAAAATAATGTACCTACATATTTTTTTTTTTTATAGTGACTGGTTTAGTGGTGGTGTACACCACTGTCATGTGACAAAATTGAAGAATTCTTCATAAGGGACCTCATTGAAAGTTGTTTTAAAAAAAACTACTAAAGCGATCGCAACTACTAAAGCGATCATAGCTCGTTGGAAAGGTATTGAATCAGGCTTTAATTGAAAAATAAAATTTTCCTAATTTTTCTTAGAAATTTACCTTTTTTCCCATCAAAATTAAATTTTCCCATGAAAATTAAATTTTCCGATTTTCCACAGAAGCTCCTAAATTTTTCGGCTAATTTTATTTTTTTTGGATTCCTTATAATTTTTGCTTTAAGAATCAGCAATAAAAAAATGGGCCCTGACTCCTTGTTTGGACAGGAGAAGAGCATTTAAGAGACCACCTTGTTCTCATTGTTTTTATATTTTTTATAATTGAATTATTTTTAATTATTTAACATTATTTTATTTTATTATTAAAAATACATTTTAAAAATTATTTTACAGTTAAAAATACATTTATGAAGAAAAAATAATTTTTTTTTTTAAGAGCCCCAAGTTGAGTGTGTAGTGAATATGGTCTGCCTGCCTTCACAAGATCGGCCATAAATCCATGGATAAATGCAGCAGTGGCATGTAATGGCACACCAAACCCGACTGAGGCTACAGGCCATAAAATGTTTTGTAAATTTTTTAAATTACCAGGTAATAAATATTTCGCCTAAAATGACACGTACAGAAACAAGTCATAAAACACGGATTTTCCATAAATATGGCGAAATATTTATTACCTGGTAATTTAAAAAATTTACAAAACATTTTATGACCTGTGGTCGGCTTATTGGCAGTAACCAATTAAGTCCCTCTTTAAAAAACATTTTATGACCAGTAGTTCACGCAAATTTTCCTATTAATAAGCAAATATCGCTTATTTTTTTTACCTATTTTTTACCAAAAAATAAATATAAATACTTCACACACTCTGAGTCAAATTTCAGTTGAATACTAAACGTGTGTTTTTTTTTTTTTGTAAAGTAAAGAGTGAAGCTGTAAAGACAATTTAAAGTAAAATGAATAAATTTTGCTGCAATCCGTTTAACAAGAGTGGACATCGTTCGAAAAAGATAAAAGTATTAAAATTAACTGGTGTTTCGAAGCGATACATGAATTAATTAAATATACAATACGGTGAAGAAGCACAATTCATTTGCCCCAAGTGTAAAATCGATTTGTCTCAACAAGCAAATGCATTGAAACAAATGCAACCACAATCCGAGAGTGAAATGACAATTGAACAAAATGTTTCATCTGATAGTGAGGCAGACATTCCGATGGTCAATATGTCTTTGAGTCCTTTGAATGAGGCTATTACCACTTTAGGTGAAACGCCTATTAGAAAAAGAAAGTTGCGAAGTGAAAAATACAGGAAAGATAAAAAAGGCAAGGTTATGAGTGCAATCGCGACAATATTTGATGAAGGCTCTGATAACGAATGCAGTCAAGCAGATGACGTTGATGACGGCAAACAAATGATTGAGCAGTTGAAAAGAAAATTCAATTTAGCGACCACTTTTCCGGAGAAATATCTCATTTTATCTGTGCTGCCTCAATCATGGTCTATACGCAAGATTTCTGAACAGTTTCAAACATCTTTTTACATCGCGAGAAGAAGCAAAGAATTAGTTCGACAGAAGGTCATATTGGCGACTCCCACCAAGAAATTTGGCTCAAGGACCCTCAGCGAAGCAACGGTGAAATTGATTCAAGATTTTTACTGCAATGATGACAACAGCCGCGCCTGCCCAGGTACACGTGACTATGTTATCACACGTGAAGATGGAGAAAAAGTACACAAGCAGCGCAGATTATTATTATGTAATCTATCCGAAGCATACCATCAGTTCAAAGAGAAATACCCAGCAGAAAAAGTGGGATTTTCTAAGTTTGCCATCCTACGACCAAAAGAATGCGTGCTGGCATTAGACTAGCACGGAACGCATTCAGTCTGCGTTTGCATGTTTCATCAAAACATCAAATTAATGTTCTTTCCATGCGCATACCCCACGGAAAATTGTCATCTGTCCAAATGCGACAATTGTCCGAAGATTGACGAGCTAGAGCAATATTTGGCGGAAAAGTTTGAACAGCTGTTAATCAAGGAGGTGCATTTCAAACAGTGGATAATTAGCAGCGGCAGATGTTCCCTTGAGCCCGTGGTAAAGCAGATTCCGGAATTCATCGAGGAATTCGGATTCAAGTTGAATGAACTGAAGGCGCACCATTTCATATCCGAGATGCAATCGAAATTTCTAAAGGAAAGTAAGGAGAAATTAGCCCAAAATGAATTCATTGTGATAAGCGACTTTGCCGAGAATTACACTTTTCTCGTTCAGGATGAAATTCAGGCTTATCACTGGGCAAACGACCAGTGCACGGTGCATCCTTTTTGCATTTATTTCAAAAACGAAGATAACGAACTACAGACCGTAAGCCTTGTTGTTGTCGCGGAGAGTTTAGCTCATAATTATGTGTAAGTTTATTTATTTCAAATGAAACTGTTTGAATTCTTAAGATCAAAATTCGATGCAATCGACAAAGTAACGTTTTTCTCAGACGGCGCGGCTTCTCAGTACAAGAATAAAAAAAAATTTTACAATCTTTGCATAATTGAAGAAGAACAAAACTGCAAGGTCGAGTGGCACTTTTTTGAGACGTCACACGGTAAGGGCCCATGCGATGCGTTAGGGGGACCCTAAAACTCATGGCGACTAAGGCAAGTTTGCAAAGGCCATATACTGACCAGATCTTAAATGTACAACATTTGTTTTCGTGGATTCAAAGCAAGGAAATTGCCATTAACACAGTTTTATGCACTCAAAAAGAACACGATGCCATGGAGCGACGACTTCAAAACAGATATAATAATGTCAAAACTATAACTGGAACGCAAAAGTTTCATTGCTTCATACCAAATATTTCTGATATGTCAATTAATGTAAACCGGTACTCTTCGTCTGCCGACGTGCTAAATTTAAAGTTACTTTAATTTTATAATGATGCCAAGACAATTGAAATTTTTAATAAATATTGTAATTAAGTATAAGCAGCAAAATAAGAAAGATTTTTTCTTCATATTTTTTCTTATAATGATAATTTCAAAAAATCAAAACTTTTGCTATTTATGTAATCAGTATGAGATACTAAGTTAAAAAATAATTACAATTTCTTGGCACCAAAACTAGTGTAATCATTTGTTTTAACTGATGTGTCAGTTGTTTGAAAAACGTTTAAAAATAAATAAAAAAACGATTTGATTTAAATTAAAAGTAAATAGAACGGTTTTCAAATGAAATATCATTTCTTTTAAATTGTATATTCTGTTATTTTTACTTACAAAATATTTTAAGTGTGCTTCTCTTTAAAAAAAAAATTATTAATAAATAAAATTAGTGATTAAATTAATAAATTGTTTTTAAGTGAATTAAAATTAATTTTCTGTGTAAATAAAAAGTTGCTGTAAAAATTTCAACTGTTGTTTTTAATTTAACAAGGAAATAAATTAACTTTTTAAAGGTAAAATCGTAACAATATAATGGATACATTAGTTATGTACTATTTTTGTTGGTGAAAAAAAAAAAAATGTTAACCCTAGAATCATAAGCAGTCGTAAAATTTAAGATTCAAATATTAAAATTGGATGCTGGCCTAACTTTGGAAGCAACTTTGCGTCGTATAAATTGTCAACAGGTTCTAGTCTATTCCAAACGAAAGATTTGTTACATTCATCGAATTCTTGTTGCTATAATTTTAAAATAACAAATAGTTTGTTTTCTACTTAAGTATGATATTGATCTCATGGATTTTTGTACCTTAGTTTACATATTTTTATTATATTCTTTTAATGTACAACTGAATTTTCTGTACAGTTTTTTGTTATGTTTATTAATTAGAGTTTTATTTTTTTAATACTAAAAAATTGGTACAATTGAGGTCAAAAAGGTACAATTCGGTAATCACTTTTGTACGAAATTGAATTTCTCATTTCGCATCCCTGGTGTACCTTCTTTTTTTGAAGTGAGAAGTTGTGTTGTATGCAAAAAAGTGTTTTATTGCTATACAAACAAGCGAAATCGTGATAGAGTCGTAAATATTACGACTGCTTAGCTTTAATGTAGTTTTTTCTCGTTTTAATTTCAAGAGGAATTCAAAGTAGAACAGGAAAGCGGATCAGAAACTGAGGACAATATTTAAAATGATTTTAGTGCATCCGAATCAGAGTATGTTTGTTCTAGTGATGAAAGTTCTGATTTTGAATGTTCTAAAAAAGCTAAAATTAAACCAATGTTGCACGTCAGAACACTGAATACGTCAGCATACCCGACAAAATCAACAGGTAAGCGAAGATATTCCCGTAAGCCTACTAACTACCTAAACTATTAATTTTACAAGGCTCACTTAAACAAATGATATGCTAAATATTAAATATAAAGATTGCTAAACAACAATTGGAGTCTCCTAAGCCAAAAACGACCATATGTTTTATATGTCCAGCTAAAAAACGTAGAATGACGACGCTATATTGTAAATACTGCAAACGAACCTTCTGCGCCGAACACCGAGCACGTTGCTGTATATGGTGCAATGACGACAAATAATTTCATACCAAATTTTTATAATTTTTCTTTTTTAATGTCTATTTATTAGTTCAAATGTAATAAATCAAAGAAAAATTAATAAATAAATGTATTTTTGATTGCAATTAAAGAAGTCGTAAAATTTACGAGTGCTTATGATTTACGTAACTCCAAACAAAGCTCATGATTCTAGGGTTAAAGATACTTTTTGTAAACATATTTTTCCTCATTAAATTTTATCAAACACATTTTATTTTATTTTTGTTTTTTTTTTTTTTTTTGTAATTTCGTTATTTTAACGAACTTTAACAGAAGCCTTTTGTTGCTACTTTTTCCAACAACTTGCAAAAACTTAGACAATATTCGTTTGGAACTTTCTCCTTTGACACGTACAGTAATTTTCCTACGTATAAAAAAAACATTAGATCTGTTTAGATCTTATCAGTTGCGATTGAATCTTATTAGATAGGAATATATCCTGATCATATTTGATAACATAAGGCATACAGGTTGGTTGAAAAGTTCCTGCGCTCACCAAAAGATGGCACTGCTAGTCCAAACTTTTTTTTTCTCAAGTTGGTATAACTGTCCTGAGAACACATGCAAAGTTGCAAGTCATTCTGTCAATTCTTTCTTTGTTTACAAGCCATTTGAAGTTGACGTGTCATTGATTTCTTTTAATATGGAAAAAATTGAATATCGTTCAGTCATTATATTCTTTGTTTTGAAGGGTTTAAAAGCAAAGGAAATTTATGAACAATTGTTAGAAGTGTATAAGGAGTCCTCACCTTCAAAACGCACCGTTGAATTTTGGGCTGGTGAATTTAAACGTGGTCGTACCAGCCTTGAAGACGATCCACGCGAAGGACGACCAAAAACTGCAACCACAGCAGAAATCATAAAGCCGGTACATAATATGGTTAGTAAAGATCCAAGTTTGACTAAGCGTGAAATTGCTAATGCCATAGGCATCTCAGACGAACGAGTACTTCATATTTTACATGAAGAATTACGTATGAAAAAACTGTTTGGAAAGTTAGTGTCGCACACATTAACAATTCAACAAAAACTGGATCGAAAACAAATTTCTCAGCGTAATTTGGAGCGTTTTAAGCCGAATAAAACCGACTTCTTGCGTCGTTTTATAACTATGGATGAGACTTGGATCTACCACCATGATCCTAAATTGAAACAAGAACGTTTACAGTGGACTGAAGCTGGTTGTTCAGCTCCAAAGCAGGTGAAGTCACAACGATCAGCAAAGAAGGTTATGGCATCAGTTTTTTGGGATGCAAAAGGAATTTTGTTGATTGATTATCTTCAGAAAGGTAAAACAATCAACTCTGAATATTATTGCAGTCTTTTGGATCAGCTGGGTGAAAAAATTCGTGAGAAAAGACCTGGTTTAAAGAAGAAAAAAATCATTTTTCATCAAGACAATGCACCTGCTCACAAAAGTGTTTTGACGATGGCTAAATTCAAAGAATTAAAGTACGAATTGCTTGAACATCCACCGTATTCACCAGATTTGGCTCCCAGTGACTACTATCTCTTCAGAAATCTCAAACAATTCCTTCGTGGAAAGCATTTTTCGTCGAATGAAGAGGCCATAGCAGCCGTAGACGGTTATTTTGCAGAGCTTCCGGAAAACCATTATAAGGATGGGATAAAATTATTGGAAGATCATTGGAACAAGTGTATTGAGCTTCTAGGAGATTATATTGAATAAAAAAATATATTTCGTAACAAAAACAGTATTTTTTCATTTCGAGCGCAGGAACTTTTCAACCAACCTGTAGATGATCTAGAGCCATTTATGTAGAAGGAGATCTGAAAAATTTGGTGCTTTTTGTGGTCGGATAAAATATGATCAGATCTGGTCAAATAGGATCATATCTGGTGCCTGATCTGTTCATAACTACCCAGCAAAAAAAAAATGGAAGCCATTCTGTGGCTATAACTTCTTTCATTGCTTCCTAAACTTCAGTTAACATTCTTTTATGATTTTTTGGTTGTTGTTATTCTAAGGAACTCCCAAAAGAACTCATTTGTTCATACTTCAAATGTAGTGATTTGGATATAAACCCGATGCACTCTTCATATATAATATATTTTCTGAATCTAAAGCATTTATTCAAAATATTGTTTTCTGATCATTCAAAATCAAAAATTTCAATTAGAAAATACATAGTTCTGATGAACTTTATTTTTTTATTAACTCATTATTTATATTTTTGTTTAAAATTTCTTGCAGGTTAGAATTTTTGCATTTTTGCAATTTTTAAGAAAAGTTTTGAAAAAAACAAATAAAACAGATTTGTTTAACCTTTAATTAACAAGCTTAGCCTGCCATTTGCATTTTTCAGCCTTAAATAGTTATTACGACGGAACCTGTGCATTTTTTGCATGGTTTATTTTATTTATCACTACACCATTTCCAGTTATTATTCAGAATTAACAAAAATAATTTTAAAATTGTGCAAAAATTATTTAAATTGTACAAAAATATTTTATAATTGCTAAAAATGTTTCAAAATTGTTAAACCAGTTTTTAAATTTTCCAAAAATTCATTAAATTTTTTGAACAATGTTTCAAAGTTGGTCAAACATGCTTTTTTACTTATGCAGAATTATATATTTGTTCTAATAATTAGTATTTATACATCAATGCATAAAGTTAGCTTCTTTTAACTCATTTTTTTTTTGCATTATTATGAATTAAATTTTTATCAAAGCTTTAGTACTACAAATTATATGAACATTATCCACTCATGCATCAGAATATCCAATGAATGCATTGTCATTACTTCCTTAGAGTAAAGTAAGAGTAATGGAAGTAGCAATATTTGAATAATTCCATCCTATGACACTGTTATGATAATGCTAAATTCATTGATGAAAGCAACAGAAAAGAAGTGTTGCCTTTGCCATAGTAGTGATGCTTTTATTGCTTCTTTTTTTGTTTGCTGGGTAATTTCAGATCTAGTACAAGAACTTAGCCATTTATGTCCTTTTCAAAGGCATCAAAAGAAAAATGTATATAAGAATTTGTTTTCTGAATCTGATCATATATTATATGTTAAAACAAAATTTGATCTGATTATATATGTTCCGCCAGATCTGCGTTTATTTTTTCAGGCATAATTAGATCTCAAATTTGTCGCCAATTTTGAGATCTTATTAGATTTGATACAATAAGATTATTTTACACAAAATACGGCCTTAATTACCTTGTTTAGATTAAATCCAAATTTAAATTATATAAACAATTTGCGGGGAATAAATGCAAAATAAGAACTTTAAACTCTAAAAAAAAATAAAAAAAACTTAATTGATTGTTCATGTTTCTCTATTAAAAATCGCTTAAAACACCTGTTTCTATTTATTACTGAGAAAACTAAATAATAATGAAATATTTTGAACAGATTTAAATGCCAATAGCGTTATAAACACATATGTGATCATAAATATTTCAATCATATACAAGCTACCAAACATTAATCATACATTTTGAATACAAAATGAGAAAAAAACCAATGAACTAAACAAATCCTTTAAACATGCAACACTCATTCAATAAATCTGGCCACAACAAAAAAATTGAGTGTCAAAATAGCAACAATAACCGCAAAGTGAAATATCGTCACACATTTAGTTGCAAATTGTGGCAACATTAATGTGTATATAGGAGATTGGAGTGAAGTGGCTAAAATTATTTTGTAACTTCTTAAATGCACCCCGCCGTTTAATAGATTTAGGCCCATTATTATAACTTGCCGATAGCTAAAGTTAGGATGTTAACGGACAGATAATTAGTTTTTCGTTATTATAAGTATACTTTAACCAAAAAGTGACCGATAAGCTAAAAGTAAGTTCATCTTACCTTTAACTTTTAACGTAAGGTTTAAGCATTTGAAGTTGCCACATTTTCTGCTCTGCAGTGTAGTTGCCGTGTAGTTTTTTGACCGTATCTTTGCTGCTTGGTTTATTTCTGTGTTCGGCGTCGACAATGTAAATTTTTTACAACAAACATTTTGATCTTTTACACAATTCAAGGAAATTTTGTTTTTGTTTGTATTTTTCGTTTGTTGTAAGTAAATAAATTAATAAAAGTACGTCGTTGCCACTATGTATTTTAAAGAACCATTTTGGAAGATTTTTTTTGAAGAAGAAGAAGAAGACAAGATCAACAATTTAAAAAATTATATAAAAATTACTAAAATAAAAAATACCAATTCACTAAAGGGAAGCAATAGTCAAAATATTCATCAAATAATTATAGTGTTGCTTTCTTTGATTTTTTGTTGTTTGTGTAAATAGAGTTGCTCTCATAAGAAACACTGTTAGGAAAAAGTACATTATATAAATGCAAAAGTTATAATATTCATTGTCCTTTATAATATGAAGAAATAATGAACCAAATCTTTATTTCTTTTCCAAGCTGATGGCGAATTAGACTTGGGAAAATACTGATAGTTTTTGCGTACAGTACGCATGATCTATGTGACGTTGATCATACGTACGGCTGGAGTTAGAAAGTTGAAACTTGGTACGTAGGTTCCCTCTCTAGCGCAGACATCAACAAAAAAGGCTCTCTTTTAACTGCCTAAGCCGCTGGTGCTAGGAAGTTGGAATTTGGCATGAAGCTTATTTCACCTACAAAGACATCAGCTACTACGGCATTTCTGTTAAATCCTACGGAAGTTTAAATTTGGTATATAAGATCTTCTTCACTCGTAGACATCTATCCAGATGGGATTTTAAGAAATTCCTACGGCTGTGGATAGAAGATTGAATCCAAAAATCTGTGTTCAGGGAGTATAGACTAATTCACTGTTAAGCTGAATTACCGCTGAAGATGTACTCTTTGGAATTTTTAAATAAAATGATTCTAAAAATGTGCTAAAAAAGGAAAAGCCCTTCTTAATCACCCACCACAAACCGCTAGAGCTGGAAACTTGAATTGAAGGGATTTACGAAATTTGTATGGTGAGGTATCACCCCTTTACCCTCCAGCCAAAGGGGTTTGGCCCGGAAGTTTATTATTTTGATAGTAGCTTTAATTAACCACACAAGGCCCCAATGGCTCGGTTATGTAAAGTATTGTCTAAGTCACTTAAGAGATACTTTTGGTACTTCAAATAAAAAAGTGGGAAAATGGTTTTAAAACCGCAGAGAAAAAACAATGTTGGGGCAATCATATTCGAAACATAGTTGTACTATAATAAGTCATCATATTATGATAATAAAATAATCATAATTTTACCATAATATAGTACCTACAGTTACAGTATTATTCGAAACTAAGAAAAATTTCTTTAAATTTAAGATTATTTCTTTCATAAATTTTTTCCCAAAAGAAAAATTTTATATTAAGGAAACTTCTTTGATTCCAAACGCAGTGAAAAAACATAGTTGGGACAATCATATTTGAAGAGCATCATATATTTTGAGATTATGAGAATGCCAACCATACACTGCTAGAAATAAGACATTCTAAAATTAAGAAAAAAATTCTTGAATGTAGAATGCAAAAATCTTCAAGTTTCAATCTTAAAGTATTTTTTTGTAAGATTTACGTTCTCAAATTTAAGAATAAATTCTTAATTTGTAGAATGCATTCTAAAAATCAAGAACGTTATCTTAATTTTAAGATTGTATTCTTCAATTTAAGAACGTGATCTTAAATTTTTAGAACACATTCTTAAATTCAAGAACGAAATCTTAATTTTAAGATTGTATTCTTGAATTTAAGAACATATTCTTAAAGTTTAGATTTAGTTCTTGATTTTTTAGAATTTGACAATAATTAAAGCGTGTTGTGTCATAAATTGCAATACCCTGACCGAAGAACACGTGTTTAATAAAAGTGAAAAAATAAATATTAAATAATGGAAAACCAGAACTTAGAGAAAGACATAATTGAAGATCAGAACTTAGGGGAAGTAGTTCTTATAAGTGTACCTGTGAGTGAAAACTTTTTGACGCTGGCTGATGGACAATATCATATGAGCAGCACGCCGGAGGAAATTGAATCAGAGTTGTCGGACGACATATTGTAAAAAAAAAAATGTTTGATAAGGTAAGTCAGATTTTACATTTCCAATTATAATCGCCACGATTGTTGTTGATTCTCTTTTGAACTTGCCATTTGTTTTATATAGGGTTTGGTTTCGTTGTTAAATGAGTCATTGAGTGGAAGCGAAATACTTAAATTTTATAGCATACATAAAAACCTTACAAATGATAAGCGTGAAGAAATGATCCGAATCATAGTTGAGGAATTTGTAAGAAAGGATCACTCACTTCGTGCCCAAGATTTCCAAACTATATTGGTCGAAATTTGCGAAGTTTTTCCCACTGAGAATGAACTTAAGGTAATTTTGTTAAACATTTAGGCTGAGTTCCAAAACGTCATTTGTAATGTAACTGAACAAAGTCATGCATTCCTAAATATAAAAACCTAAATGTAAATTAAAAGTTATCGATTCGCATTCAAAAAGCAAACTGCGATGATGTAAAAAATATGCAAAGTGATTTTAGAAAAAAGTAAACAAGACACTTTTTTGCTTTGTATCGAAACAGTATTAAAACCGCAACACTGTAACGTGCTTTGATGTTTTGGAACTCACCCGTTATTACAAAATAATTATGATTATTTTATCGTCAATTACATATTGTTTTTAAAAAAAGGACTACTGATATATTCCACGAATGGGGAAAAAAATATCGAAACAAAAGAAGCAAGAAAGCCAAACTGACAGCTTCATCATTCAACAGTAGTAGCGTAGATACAAGCACACTTCATTTGGATGAAGAAGAAATTGCTGAAACAGAAGTTGGGTCAACAAATCAAATGCAAAGTTCGAAAATTTATGAATGTGTTGCTGCTGCTTATAAACTATCATTGAGCAGAGATAATGCTGATTGGGAGGAAGTTTGTCATAAATGGAAACTCACATACAGTATGCGCCAGAAAGATTTGGAAAAAACGGGAAGTCTTGAGTTACTACGCAGGTGGACAAAACTCAGTCATTCAAGAGCGCCGAAATTGGTAAGATATTTTTCGATTGCTGATTACAGCTTAAGTCATTCTTCCTTACAAATTTTAGAATAAAATTGACTTCCAAACTATGTACCCAGGAAAGATCAATTGCTGTTTTCCAAATGGGAAACATTTAAAACTAAAATTGGTCTTCATTATGAAGAAAACATACACAACAATTTTTGCAAACAATTATTTTGCAATGCTAAATCATCGACAAACCAAGGTTTGTAGGAAACAGAAGTTTGTAAATAAAGCATATTTTTATTAACCCTGCTCTTTTTTCTACAGATGCCCAGGACTATATATTCACCATACTTATGTTATTTGCAACGCAATCCAAATAATACAGTTCGATAAACACTTCCAACACTATGAAGTTGGTTCTTTACTGAATGAAATTCATTTGATTAAAATTCCTGATTTTGTTAGCCCTCCTTTACATTTATATCCAATCAATAATGGAAAGACATACATATGTCAGACCTAAGTTGATATAATTTTAATTATGTATTATATTATTGCGTTTTCTCTTTTTTTCAAATATATATATATGCACATATGTAAATACAGTATATAAAAAAATAAATTATTGCGTTTTATTTCGACATTCAAATTCAAAATCAAATTAGCATTTTTAACAAGAATACATTCTTAAAACCGATCTCAAATCAAGAACTTCATTAAGATTATATTCTTAAATTTTTAAGAATATATTCTTAATTTTCAAGATTGTGTTCTTGAATGCGTTCTTAAAATAAGAATTTTTTCAAGATTGTGCTCTTGAATGCGATCTTAAAATAAGAATTTTTTTCAAGATTGTGTTCTTGAATGCGATCTTAAAAAATGAAGATTTTATTCTTGAATTAAGAATTTTCGTATTTAACAGACTATTGAGATTGAAATGATTTGATTTTGGACGTAAAATCTTGATTTTAGCACGTTTTTTCTATGAGTGTAGTTGTACTATAATAAGTTATCATATTATGAAAATAAACTAACTATAATTTTAGCATAATGTATTCCCTACAGTTATATTTTGATTCGAAACTATGAAAAAGTTCTTTAAATTGAAGAATACTTTTTTAAGAAATTTTGTCCCAAAAGAAAAAATTTGTACTAATGACTTTTTTAAGAAAACTTCTTTGATTCTATGGAGAATTTTGTATTCAATGAAAACCCTTATATGAATTTTTATCTAAGAAACAGTTTGCAGAATATGAGAATTTAAAATCTAAAAATGTTCTATCACAAAAATTTCTTAAAGTCTAGTATTTTTTTTATAAGAAACCTTTCCGTAAAAAACAACTATATTATTGGGTTCTACAGACTTTTTTTATAAAAAAAAATATTTTATTTATATTCTGAGTTGCCACAGTATGGTTTCAGTGATCTTACAAAATAGAAAGTGGCAATCATGAAATAATAAAACATTTGCTATAATAATGATGACTGCGACCATATTGATGGTTAGAATCTATTTATAAACCAGTAACTTGGCATTGACAACTATATCTGAATGCAGCAGTGATCATGATGGAACCATTTTTTTATCTGCGTGTGGAGATACGATTTTGAAACTTGGCTGCAACTCCGGTGTACGGAGTCTGACATTTAAAATATTTGTTCCCTGGTGGGTATGGGCCGAAACAACACTAAGGAGACACTTCTTCTACTTAGGCGAACCTCCAGAACTCTGAAACTTGAACTACAAAAGTTTAAATCAATTATTTAAAGAAGAACATCCTTAAAAAAGAACTGAATTTTCTTCATAATATGTTCCAATTAGAAGCGTAATAGTAATACGATAACTTTTATTCGAAAAATTGTGTAATTGTTGGTAAGTAAATTTTTGTCTACTAGTTTTTATAAATCAAACACAGTAGTTAGAATATTCGAAAATGGTAAGATGCCAGAATAAAATGTAATTTTTTATTTTACCCCACAGTCCACTTCACCACACATTCCCCTAATAAAAATATTTAATAATGTCCAAAAAATTAAAAGGAAGCGAATATAACAAATATAAATCGACTATATAATACACTAAATTTTTTGATTTGGTTGGTTTTACTATAAATTTAACTTATTTCAGAGGCGATAACTCTAAATCGAAATATTAGCTACTTTTAAATTTTGTCCATATATGTCCCTAAAATTGTAATCAAAAGATATTCGAAGAGTGCGACAACACAAACATTTTCACTATGGATTAGAGTAGGGCATTTAAACGTATACAAAGTTACAAATGACACCGACAAAATACAATCGCATTAGATAATTTTTCAAATACTATTCCAAAAACATACAGCTTAGTAAAAACATTAACTGCCTGTCTCTACCATAATAAGGTCCATTAAATATTTTTTAAATACACTTAAAATAGTTTGTAATTTAAAATAATAGAAAATACCATTTAAAAGAAATGATATTTCATTTAAAAACTGCACAACTTTTCATTTAAAGCAAATGGTTTTTGTTTTTTATTTTTTTTCAGTAAAAAAAACAAATGATTAATCAGTTAAATATAAATGTATTTTTGTTTGTTTTTTAATCTATAAATGTATTTTTGTTTGTTTTTTAATCTATAAAATGTATTATCAAACAGTCTATAGACACATTTTGTGTAAATAACCATATGTGTGCGTGTTTATGAAATCCTTGAAATTTAAATTGAAAGAATTTTGTATGTAAACAAACAATTTAAATTAAAAAAAAAAACAAATTGGAGTTTTTTGAGCATTTTTTTTTTTTTTTTTGAAACGGACAACAAACAAAATATAAATTTATAATAACTGTAACGTAAACAAATAAACCACAAATTTCCATTTTGTGAGTAAATTTTTATTAAATTTTAGAAAAAAAAATAAATGAAACTGAAAAAATTTGTGTGTTCAGTTATTTTTAAGTGTACTGAATGCGGTTTTATATAAATAATGACACTAATTCAACTATCATAACTATCTTATCGGATGGCCACATGTCTGTATAGTAACAGCATATGTTGGAACTTTTGACCTTTCCAAAAAAGTAGAATACAGCAACACTTAGGTTTAATTGAAAAGAGGAATCCAAAGTAAAGTTACTCTTAACTTTTTCGACTGATGTCCAAAAATTAAGCCCGAAAGTCGGCTTATTGTACTTCTAACTCTCACCATTTTGTCCGAGCTTGCGACCAGCTGACTTCAGTCAAGACTTGGATTACTTAAGTATCAAGCAAGTTTTAAAACCAAGCAGATACAACAAAACACCTACGCATCATTTAATTTATTTTGTTAACAAACTAATGCCAAATAACAATTTTACCAATTAATGCAGTGTAAATTTTACAAAAAAAAAGCATTTATCCGCCATATTGGAATGATGTAAGATACCAAGTTCTTGGTTTTCTATGTATTCTATGCGGATGGCTAAATGTTAACAAAATTAGGTTATCAAGCTAACCAACAATTTTTTCGAAATGTGATCAACTAAATACTCCCCCAAAGAAAGTGCCTAAATTATACTTTTGAACTTCTGGTGTTAAAAACATTATTACAAAAAATAAGTGTCAACATTATATTTTAAATGTATTTGTGTTCATACAAATTATCGGCAATCAATCATATCGCATGTGTATGAATTGTACATTTGAATTGTTCATTTCAAAATGTTGGTCACATACAATAATACTTACTCGTATACAATTATAAAAGTTAATACAAAACATTAAATGACACAATAACAATAAAAATGAAAATATTTAAGTGCATTTAAAAATCCATTTGACTTAAGGAATATAATGATTGTTTGGCGATCATTTCAACGACATTTTGTAGACAAATAATTATCATTTGACAAAACCGATTTTCGTTGTGATTACTAAAGTTTTATTTCGTAAACATATATTCATGCCATTCATTCATCTAATCGTTTGTTTGTTGCTGCTGCTGCTGCTGTTGTTGTTGATAAATGACATCTAAAAACAAGTGTCACTTGAGATTCCATACACGCATTTCTGGCTATAATTCATTAAAATCCACTTACATACTATAGTTTGTATTAACCAATTTTCTAGAAAATATAGTGAAACATCAGTAACAACATCTTAAATATTGTCTTCACTAAGCTACAGTATGGGGTCAAGTTATTGGATATTTTCAAAAGTGATGTTTTTCCAAAAAAAAAAAAAAATATATACAAAGGATCTCTTCTAGTCCTTGTTTAGCTATATCAAAATGTAATGAACTAACTCCTTGAAAATTAAATTTTTTAAAATATAAGGGAGCCGATTTCGGCTTGATCAGATAGTTTTGTTGTTTGGAAACCTTTAAAATTAGTTCCCTTTAAGAGTAGCGGTATACAATGATGGAAAATTAACCTGCAATTTTTAAAGCTACTGTAGATCAAATTGGATCCAGTAATATATTTGGAGATTTATGCTCGTAATTTCAGGCAATAGATACCTAACAGTGCTTATATATCTATTGGTCTATACGATAGGTATCTTAGCACTAGTAGGTATCTATTGCTTCAATTACGGGCATTAGCAAAATATAAATTAATCTGAAAAATCGCAGATGATTTTAGATCCAAAAATATGTTTGGGGATTTAATCTTATATCCCATCAAAAATTTAGGTTGCACCGAAACAGAATAAAATTTAGAAATTTTGAAAAAACAAAATATTATAAAGAAACTAAAAATAAATTAAAAAAACAAAAAACAATTTCTTTTGTATCTCCCAGGCTGAGAGAACCACATGTAATTATTCATCATTTTATTTTATATCGTATTAAAATTTTCAAGTTTTGTACAAAAAAAAATATTAAAAAGAAAATAAAGCTTAGATAAAAAACACAAAATAAATTATTTTTATCTTACTGTAAACACTGATATAAAAACTACAGTCATGAGCGCCCCGGTAGGCTAGTTGATAGCGTGCGGGGGTCGTGGGTTCGATTCCCACCAGAGGCTCTGGTCTGTTTTCGCTACAACGAGCCGAAAGCCTTCGTTGCTAGTGCTCGGTTAGGGTATTAAGATATAATTTGTAATTATATGTTAAATAAAATAAATAAATAAAACTACAAAAAACTATATCTTATATTTATAAGCAGAGGAAAATTATGGTTGGGGCAATCACATTCGAAGAGCATCATATATATTTGGGATTATTATTGCGCCAACAACAGTCGTACTATAATATAGTTATCATATTATGATAATACAATAACCATAATTTCGCCATAATATGGTCCCTTTAATTACATTATGAACCGAAACTATGAACATGTTATTTAAATTTAAAAATATTTCTTTAAGAATTCTTTTCCTAAAGAAAAAATTTGATATTAAGGAATTTTTCACGAAAACTTCTTTGATTCCATGGACTTTTTTAAAGAAAAATACTTGAAAAAAATTTAAATTCTAAAGGACTTTTTAAATAAAGAACATGGACCTTTTCTAATAGAAAAATTCTAAAATTTTAAGGAAATTTTTAATATATTTTTTACATAGTCCTTAAAGTCTCAGATTTTTTTTTTTCGAAAAAGTCCTTAGAATCTGAGAATATTTCTACCAGAAAAAATTCTTAGAACCTAAGTATTTTGCATTATAAAAATTTCTCAGAATCTAAGAATTTTTTAGAATCTAAGTTATTTTAAGAATATATGTATTTTAATCTAAGAAACAGTTTGCAGAATCTGAGAATTATACTTTAAGGAAAAGTCCATAGAATATAAAAATATTTTTATCAGAAAAATCTCTTAAAATCTAGTATTTTATATTAGAAACCTTTTGGTACAAAATAACTCTTGGGTTTTACAGACTTTTTCTTATAAAAAATTATTTTATTTATGTTCTGAGTACTTTTTCCACAAGAAAGTCGTTATGCAATAAACTCCACCAAAGCTATAAACTAAAAAGCTTCAACCATTTTACTAAATCTCGATCAACAACTGTTCTAAATAAGATTTATTATCTCGCGCAATTACAGTGTTGACTTAATTGTCACTACCTTTTATCACTCCTCTATTTTCCTTCCAATGAAGGCATCACATTAATAAGTAGGAAGTATTTCCTGAGAGTTGCTTCTCTTTAAAAATTGAGTAATTTTGCTTTTTTAAACCAAATTAGTGTTGATCTACTCCCTTTAATGCTAAATAGGATTGCCAGTGGACGCTATATCGTCAAATATCGCTGTTTATAACCCAACAAACAGAACGTTCCTACTCCATTTACGTACCATTTTCTGCATCCGAAAACGGACCAGAAAAAGGACAGGTATGCCTAACCGGTCCGTATTCGTACCTTTAAAAAAAAGGGATTTGTGTAAATGCCTAATTTATTTAATTTTTAATTGCAAATTTTATTTTTTTTTTCTTTAATTTTATTTCTAAAGATTCATATATGCATCTTCAGCACAATTAGCATCTATATCCATCACTGCGGTTATGGACCATTGAAAATCATGAAGAAATAAAACAAAATTTTAACTGAGGTTTAATTCGTGGTATTTACAGTATGGTGTAGCATACAATGCAAATTTGCATTTAATTTGTACGCTTGAACTTTTTATTACTATGCACAAAAAGACATTTTGTAAAAAAAAGGGTACTGCAACTGAAGGCAACATTTTTTGTCAGAAAAGAAAACGGCATAAGTATTCGTTTTTGACACCAAAACTTAGATTCGTTTTGACGGAAGAAAATATAATGAAAATCGGTGAAGCCTGTATTTGACGCGACAGAAACGAATACAAAAAAACGGAGTTAAAACGGCACGTTAATGTTCCGTTTACGAAAAAGCTTTGACGAATACATATTTTTGGACCATAATCGTACAGTAGAATTTGGATTCAAGAATCTGTATGTGTCGGAGAGTCCATCAAAATGTTTTTTTTTTTTTTTGAAATTATTTCATAATTGCTAGAGTGAGAAGTGAAGAATACGTCAATAGTGTTGGTTCCCTTCAATTAACTCAATTTGTACTCCAGTTGCAAAAGTCATGACGGCTTAGCGACATGTCACTATACATGCTGATCTGCTCCCATGCAACATATCTATGACACCTGCTGAAATTTTCATACAAATGTAAAAACATCAGCAGGATGATCAGATCAGCAATGTGATGAATAAATGATGACATATCTTTAGGCAGTCATGACTAACATTCATCACCACTCCCCTGTTTTTTGTATTTATTTATTATTCTTTCTTTACTTTTTAATTAATTTACACCTAATAAAAATGCAGAGTTGTTTTATTTGGTATCACACACACCAAGCTTCAAGCCACAAACCTTCTTATTGGTAGTTTAGCGCCTTTGACGTTCACCTAAACCAAAATATTAAATAAATAGTTTTATAAAGTTATTTATATTCCATTTTTTTTTTTTTTTTTTTTTAATTCGAATATATAATTTTTATTTCAATCTTAGCTTTATTCAAAAAATATCTTATAATGCTGATAAAAAGTGCCAATTTAAAGAAAAATAACTTCATAATATACTGACAAATAGACCGTTTGTCAGGGCTATTTTAGACAAAGAAGAAAAGTGCAGACAGGTCTTTAAGGCATCCCCAAAACGACACTACGGACATTATCTTCAAAGCACAATTTCAAGCTAAAAGGGCGCCATAACCTACACTGCATCAAAATTAGAATCTAATTTATGTATAGCACCACTAGAGGGCATAATTATACTGCAAGCAAGGACGGTGTAAACCTCAGAATTTACAAAATGACAAATTTTAAGCTAACAGCTTAGCCATGCTGCCATGGTACCAACACCAGAGTTACAATAAATGCTTGTAAAGTGGGTTACTAAATCCATCAGAACATTTCAAAAATATTTAAAATCTTTCTCTTCTGTTTTAATCCACTTCATAGGATTTATAAAACTTTCTTCGTTTAAACTATTTTACCACCTTGAAAATCTTGAAGATTTTTCAGCTTTTACGGCAAAATATATACTTGCTCTCAGAGCTGGGAGCCAGTTGGAAAATACACTGATAAAAAAACTATTCATCATATATATGACCCTGCAATTTATAAAAATGTTATAAACTTTTTTTAAATTGTTTAAATATTTTCTTAACTTTCCAACAGTCTGTCTCCATACTTTAATGTTTTTATTTATTTTTCTTGTTGTTGTTTAAATAACAAGTGCCAAAGTGGCAGCTGCATTATAAAAATTTTACTCTAGATCAAAATGCTAGATTTGCTATTTTTGTTGTTGTAGATGTTAATTTGATTGTATGTGTGTGCAAAGCTGTATTTATTGTAACAGTAAATGTCATCGCGATGTTACACGATCGCGCCTTAAGTTATTGAATAAATAAATAAGAAATAAACTTTTTTATTTAAAATAAAAATACCCAATCAAAAATTGCCAGCAATACAAAAAATCAAGTACTCACAAACTAATTGGTCACTCGTAGCATTAAAATTTAATTTCTGCCAGAACACTTATTTTGGATGTTTTACCAGCATTTACAAAAAGCGTTATGAGGATATTTATTTTACAAAAAATTTCAGTGGTTTACAAAGAAAAATCTCCGGCATACATTAGTCTTCAATCGCAAAGCAAGCGTTTGCCTAAACTGGTTTGTCAGTACTACCCAGCTAGAAATTGCCAACGGCGCAAGAATTAATGGAATTATGATGATTTGTTAAAATACGTTTGCTGTCAAGAGATTTTGAGTTCGAGTCGCGTTTAGCTTTCGTCCCCCAATCCCGACAGAATCAAAAAAAAAAAACTTTTTTTTTTTAATTTTATTTTTGAAAATCTATTTTAAAATCACCCAATTTTTGGTTAAGTGAATGTTTTTCCAACGTTGGAAAAATTGTTACATCAGTGATTTTTCGACTTTTTGGAATTGCCGGACCCTTCTCCTAATGATGCTATAATTTTTTAGGAACAATTTTTACCAGCCCTTGCACCACCGTGTGTATTTTTCTGACTGGGTATATTTTTGAAAGGAAGTACACTAACAACTAGTTATTGACTTTTAGCTGACAATCCACCAAACCTTGTGTTAGTAATCTTGACAGTTTTACATTTACTCAAACTTATCGCCTTATCTTGAACGTCTTTTTCTTTAAACCTACACAAAAATAATCTGATATCTAGATGATGTATATGGATCAAGTTTGCCTTGTATTTAAAATTTTGAAAACAGGTTTATAATGACTTAAAATACCCTTTCCTTGCATTATACAAGAGATGGATGTATAAAATATTGGCATTAGACATATGGTGCATAATCGTCCAAACAATTTGGATTTGACCTCTCCAAACAAGACTGGTCTTTTAACTTTTTAGAGCAACAAAATCTGAAAACAACACATATCATCTGCACAAAGGAGCTATGTTGGCAGCATTGCTTAGTGCTGCCATGTTAAATGTTAAAGTTTTGTAAATTATTGCAGAACTTTAACCCAATACCGGGCTGAACTTTGGTAAAGGGGTTGAACACCTACCAAAATTATTTTGGATAAGAAAAATTTGTTTTGCAGTATACTTTTTATATACAACTAATAGATCGAATCAATAAATTTAATAAGCTGAAAATTATAAATTTTTTTTTGTAAATAACTAGCCAGCAAAGCTTGCTACGTGGTTAGCGTAGAAAAATTTTGCCCAGGATTATCTGTAGTCCCCAGATAAAAATGATTCAAAAAGTATCTTATTAAAGAATTAGCACATACTCAAGAGAACACACATTTTTTTAATTTCAAGTTTCTAGCCAAACAGGGATTAGGCAGGCCGTCAAAGGAGAGACTTTCCCATCCTCGTAGTAATCTTCAAAAGTCCGGTCTTTGCTCCTAAACAGAAAAAAACAGATTTATTGTGGCAACCGAATTTCTTGCCAGCCAAATTGTTTGGTTGTAGCAACCGAATTATTGGTTTTCACAATCAAATGCACTCCTAGCTCAATTCAAATATAATGATCCAACCAAAATTCTGTCGTATGAGCCAAATATTTTTTGTCACAATCAGAAATATCGGTTACTGCAACCATATATTTGGTTGACAATAAATTCGGTTGTTAAATGAATCTGTATTCCCTGTGTAGAAACATGTATATCAAACTTCAGGTTTCTATCTAAAGGAGTTTTCGCAGGATGACAAGGTTGAGATTCCCCCTTTTTGAGCTCCCTATATGGGGATTTCACATTTCAGGTTTCTAACTTTTTCGCATTTTTGCCCCTACTTGTAGGAATTTTTAAAATTTCGTCACAGCAGATATGTTTTTGGCAGGCCGTCAAGAAAGTGAAATTTACCCATTTTTTTTGGCCCATCCGTAGAACTTTCCAAAGTTGTCATCTAAGCTGATGTATAGTTACACCGGGGAAGGAAGCTTCATGCCAAATTTGAATATCGTACTTTCCGCGGTTTGGGGAAACTTTTCGATAATTTTTACGTCCCTGGAAAAAAATTTAAAATATGCCTTATAAACGAGCACATACTCAAGGTAACACATATTTTGCTCTAGCGATTTAAGCAGGACGTTTTCACCCTTCGAACCCCCATTTGTACACGTCCCTGGCGAATATTCTATCATAAAATGTAATGAATTAACTCATGCTCCAGGGTACAAATATTTCAGATTTCTAGCCAAAGAGGTTTAGGCAGGCCATTAGGGGGGAGATTTTTCGCCTTTTTTCCCTTTCCCGTAGGAACTTCCAAAAATCCCTTTTAAGTGGATATCTGTGCCTATGTACCAAATTTCATATTCCTGTCTGTAGTGGTTTCGGCCACTCTCCGTAGAATTATCCTTAATTTCCTTCTTAGCTGTTGTCTGCGCCGCCCTGTGCGACATACATATTTAGAGAAGGCGGCCAAAACTCATTTTTTTGTAACCGATTTTAAAACCAATTAGCTTATTTGAAAGAAGATACCCTACAACCTATGGAACCAAAAGAAATCAAGGCTAAATTTTTTACTATTTCATTGTGAACAGGGTGATCCAAAATACCCTTTTTCTGATTTTTTGTAAAGTTATAAATTTTTAAGATTTGCCACAGTTCAAATGTTGATATTTTTTTCTTTTTGTTTGCAGAGATATTAGCTTCGGGTAAATTTTTTTTAATTGTCCATTAAATAAACTATTAGCGCGTATATGTATATTTTCTTATTCTACATTAATGAGTAGTTTGTTTATAGTTTTTAAATTAGGGTATGTTTTTAACGAAAATTTTCGCCTTAATTGGAGCATAAATAACGTGGGTAAAAAAGGGTTAAAACAGAATTTATATTCCTCTCTACCAAATACGTTTGCGCAAGATTGGGCGCAGAGGAGGTAGAGCCATTTTTCGATAAAAATTCGAATTTTTTTAAGTTATTTGCGAATTTCATAAAAACTTAGTGTGAGCAGGCTGTTAAGGGGAGACTTTCCCTTTTTGCCCCTTCCTGTAGGAATTTTCAAAAATCTCGCCTGAGATTTGTTCAGAAATTTCAACTACCTATCTTCAGCGGTTTTATGGGGTAGAATTTCCTCCTTTCTTGCCCGTCCCCGGAAAAGGAACCTTCACACCAAATTTAACTTCGTACTTTCCCCGGCTTGGGGGAAACTTTTCGATAATTTTTACCAAGTCCCTGGCAAAAAATCCAAAATATGCCTTATCAATTAGTACATACTCCAGAAAACAAATTTCTTTCCAAAGGGGATTTGGCAGGCCGTCAAAGGAGTCTTTGCCTCTCTCTGTAGGAACTTCCAATACTGCCGTCTTAGCAGATGTGTACCAGAGAACTGCAACTGCTAATTGCAAAACATTCATACTTGATTGCGCAATAAACATTCGTTTGCGTTCAAGCGCTGAATATATTCAAATACAAATATTCGTTGCTGATTTTTAATCAGTCAAACCACATGCTCCTTGTTGCGTCTCTGATTTAACCATCGGTCGTTTTCATACCAATCATTTCACGTAGAATAAATCATTTGATATAGAATAAATCAAAAAGGTAAAAATGAGCGCGTATGAGTTTATTCATGATTAAAACCAAATAAAAAACAAGTAATAATTTCATAACAATAAAAAGGGTGTTACAACTATTAAATTTTTTAGAAATACATTTCATAAATGCTATATAGTGTACATTCCCATTATAAAACAATAAGATTTTTTTGAAATTTTTTTTTAAACAAATATTTATTTTCATATAAATCTTTTTTTTTTTTATTTAACAAAAAAAACATAAATAAAGAAAAAAATTGCAATTCAAATTTCAGTGTAAGTATATTCATAAATAAATAAAATCTAATCAATGCTTTGGTTTATACACGAAATGTATAAATAAGAAGCATTGTCAAATATTATTCAACGCACGGTTTCTCAAAAATATGATGTTCAAATGTTCGATCAGCCGACTAAACATTCAACAACATGATGCTGATTTTATTTAACCCTGAGTTATGTTGAGTGATTAAATATGAATAAGAGTAGTAGAGTATGATTTTGCAGTTCTCTGATGTCTACACCGGAGGAGGAACCTTAATACCAAATTTCAGCTTCCTAGCTACAGCGGTTAGAGCTAGGCGATGTTGATTGTGTGAGTGAGTGAGTCAGTCAGTAACGCTATACCCAGTTAGAACCACATTACGCATAATCAATGTCATATCGATCATATGTTCGATAAAGTAAAAAAAAACTAACACTGGGTGTGTTTTCACAGTAAAATTTTTAAAAATTGTTTAAAAATACCAAAAATTAAAAAAAAATACTAACAATCGTGAAAGGCAGACAGATAAAATTGTGTACATGGTATTTGGAATAAGCAATGAACGAAAATTTAAGTTTTGTTAAAATGTTAACCAATTAAGATGCACAGAAAAGGTCAAAATTAAAACTTCAATTATCTGTACAAGTACTACTATAAATACACGATAATAGCAGAAATGTAACAAATAATACTTATTGGGAAATCAATACATCATTCTAATGAATTTCTATAAAATACTTACACAATATCGATGGTATGGTGGTACAAAGTGGGTTAATCAAAATCCTTTATAAATTCAATTATTGTAATATTACGTTAATTCGTTCTTTGCTGACATTCCAATGAACAAATTCATTAACAAAATGAACAGATTCATTAATACTACGCACAAAATTCTATCAGTGTGACAAAATGTAGTAGATCATTTAAATTATATACATTTTTTATCTCATTAAGGTGATGAATTTAAAATTTATTGCATTTCCCTCTAAATTTTAAAGGACTTTCTAAACACATCAGTGGACTCTCAAATGACAGGCAGAGTATGCATGCATGTTTTTGATTTTAATGCAGCTGTCAATTACAATTTTGACATTTACCATAAACAAAGTTTTTGTCATAAAAACAAAATGGAAAATAAATTGAAGATAATTACATTTATCTTGTCATACTATTCGTATTCGATTCGTATTGAACTTTTATATTTTTATTAACACTACGATATTTATCTTTTCATCACACTCGCTTTATTTGTTGCGGGTATTTAGAGAATAAATTTGTGTTATTGACAACCCATTGACATTTGGTATGAGGTATCATATCAACAAAGTAATACGTACGTACTTACTTACATCATACGTACAAACGACTACTGGTAGCAGCAGTAGTCGTAGATGTAGTATATTTGTATGGTTGTGTGTTTTGAGTTTATTGGTTGTTTGTTTGGCTTAAATAAGTTGCCGTCAAAACTTTAGACAATATTTAAAGAATTAAAACTCTACTGATCGGCAATGGCTAACTGCAATAGAAATTTGCTAAGAAAATAAACATTAATTCAACTTTGACGTTATACATTGTTGGTAGATCAACTGTCATATAACATCAGTTATAACCATAAAATAACGTCACATATATTAGTCCTACCGGAACGTAAGACACTATGGGATCAGAACAACTAAAAAATTTAACAGTAATATATATTTTGCTTACAGGAGTGTAAACAGTGTAAAAATAAAATAAATTTGGATATTTTAGCTAATAACAAAAACAGTTTAATAGTTAAAAATATATATTCCATTTTATACCATAAACTATCATAACATTCATTCCTAGTTTGGGATTCTAAAGTCTGAAAATCTCCAGCATAATCCATGATTTTAAATTATGACTAAATGCAGAACTTGCCGTCTTGAGAAGAAGAGTTAAGTATTTTTATTAAAAAAAATGGAAGGAAATTTAAAACAAATAATTACATCTTCAGCATATTTTGCCCTTGATAATCCAACAGAATCGCCTACGGATATTACGAGGGATTTCTGGAATTCGCATACCGGCAAAATATAGAAGCCCTTCAAGGATGGGATGCTAAGCGCAGTATCTTCTGTAGGCTAGCACCAATTCGAAATGGACTTTCTTCCTTATCTCTTGCAAATATTGGTATCAAACCAACTCATTATTAAGGAGAGGGTCAGGAAGACCGCAAATGCGCTCAATACATGAAGGAAAATGCTGGGAATATACGGCAGTTTTAGGCCAATTTTACTTTATGAAGTACTCGTTTGGTGAACTGGAGAGCACTCAGAGACTAGCTCTACTATATCTATGGAGCACTGCGTAGTATGCCATCTGCGCCACTGCATGTAAGCATGTTAATGTCATGGGGATTGTAAATCGTATAGCAGTGATTACATTATTTTTAGGTTGAGCTTCACTATAAAGGAGTATGGATAGTTCGCCCGGACTATAGAACCTTTATTTTTTTCACGGATGGTTCTAAGATGGGCGGGGGAGTTGTTGCTGCGGTCTTCTGTCGAGAGCTGGGTTTCGACGAGTCGTACAAACTTCCCGATTTCTGCAGCATTTTTCAGGCGGAAATGGTCAAAACGGCTGCTGACCTTGGATTTGTCCCTGGGGCCATTGGTTCCTACGTTAATTTGTATATTGATAGTCAAGCCGTTATTAGGACAATCTCCGCTGGTTTGACATATTCATCGATTGTCCAAGAGTGCAAGGACTATTTAAGTAGACTTTGTTCCAGAAGCAGACTGACATCTATTGATTTCGTAGGCACAGGGGTATAGAGGGCAGCGAGATTGCCGACCAGCTGACAAAGCGTGGGGTCAAGTTGCCTGGCGAAAGGGCAATGGACATTCGTGTGCCACTGCAATTCTTGAAACGTGACGTAGACTCTACTGGAATGGCTAGGTCTGAGGCGGTTTGGTGCAATACCGGAACGTGCAGGCTATCAAGGATCATGTGGAAGTCATACGATCCTAAGACGGCGGGTCTTTTATTATCCTTAACCAGAAGCGATTGTAGAAATCTGGTGGGGCTACTGACTGGTTACTGCTTGACAACGGGAAAGCTGGCAAGTGATTATTGTAGATTTTGTGGTGTACCCGGGGACGGATATGGTGGAACATCTTATTTGTGACTGTCCGACTCTTGCGAGATCCAGGGCAAGTTGCTTGGGAGATTATCTTTTACGCGATCTGGAGGAAATCTCGTGAATCAGAAATCTGAGACTCCTGGCATTTCATAAGAGAGTGTGGGTCAGCCTTGGTGCCATCACATCTGACTAATATTTTCATGCGGCTTATCGTTTCTATCTGATAACACAGTTGACCAAATTGGTCTATGCGAGGTCTTTGACCAGCGAGTTTAACCTAACCGAACTTTTGAGAACAGAGTCAGAAGCAAAGCTTTGAACATAACACTAGTGACCTAGTTGGGAAATTTAGACATCAGGATGAAGAGTTTTTATTATTCCAAAAGGAATAACTTAGACATCTTCGATGGAAAATATGACATGGATGAGTTGTGGCTGTCATAAAGCAATAGAAATCTAAATATATTATGTTAAAGTAAAAACGTGTGCTGTTTAACACACACTTTTTTGAATGTATGAGTAAGACCCTTGAATTTTATCTTCTAAGATAGAGTGTACCTTTGCACAATTTAAGATACCAGATTTTAATGGAATATGTCCTATTATGCTTCAAAAATCAATGAGGATTATTGAACTGGCATTGTTTTAAACAATCGTATCAAGTGGATGGAGAACTTGATAGTTATATTACAAGAATTTTGAAAAGTACAGCATATCGAGGATAATTCTTTTATTCTTTCTTTGAAAACTATATAGGTAATACTTAAAAGGCATTTATAAGTTAAAATGATTCTCATGGAGCTCTTAACTTTTCAACACATAAACACAAGGGATGGTCTGCTGAAACACTTCTTTATTATCTCATGCTTTGTGCTGAGGAATCTTCTAACAATTGTTATTATGTTTTAGCATGCTTTCTTGATATATACACAGAGAAAGCAGATTCAGTGTGACAACCAAATTTTTTGCCAACTGACTCGTATAGTCAGAGCAACCGATATATTAGTTTGCGGCAACAGAAATTCGGTTAATACAAAAGAAATTCGCTTAATGCGGTTGAAATAACATATTTAAATTGTATCAGAAATACTACTGATTATGACAATCAAATAATTCAGTTGCTGCAACAAATCATGGAGTTGGCAATAAATTCCTCTGTGTAGGGATATTTCAGCAACATTAAGTCGAAGGCTTTGAAAATAGCATTAACAGTACTTAGAAAACCAGCAGTAGATGTCGAATTAGGTGAGGAGTTCATTAAGGCTATTGTAACCCAGCAAAAATATGGTATCGACTACTTATCAGCATATTTAAGCGCTTAATTACTTTTGTTCGCGATGCCCAAAAAATAATCGGTACTCATTATTTTTTGGCCGTTCGTAAGCGAGAGGGTAATGACCACCCTTTACTTTGTGTTTTTTGTAAGTGAGAAGGTAATTACCACTCATGACTCTTGAGGTCATCGCGAAGAAAAGTAATTAAGCAAGTAAATAGGCTGGTAAGTAGTTGATACAATGATTTTGCTGGGAACTAGAGGTACTCTCACTATCGTTATTAAAACAGGTGCTAAACGAGGCTCTTCTCAAATTTAAGAACACTGTCGTAAAAATAGCATACACAGAAGAGAGTTTCAATAAAAATATTTGTAAATACAATTCAAAATTAAATTAAATTTGAACCAGCAAAAGAATTTTGTTATATCAATTAATTTTTTTTATTAAATATAATTAAAATTTTTTTATTATATTTTTAAACATATTAATTAAATTTTTAATCAAAAATCTACAAGATTTTTAATTAAATTTTTAATTATGTCAATTTAAACTTTTAATTTTTAATTGAAATTCCAGCATCATATCAATTAAAATTTAAATAAATTTTTTATTGAAATTCCAGATTCAAATCAATTAAACCTTACGTCAAATTTTCAATATTGTAGTGTTCTAAAAATTGTAATTTATCAATGCATGGATATTTCTAAATAATTTGTACCAAATATTTCATAGGAGCACTATAGTACTTTTGACGTTGCAATAGCACCACAAAAAATACGATGGTATTAACATTATCATAACTGGTGCATGCGTATCAGCAGTGCTGTCAAAAAAGTTTGTTCTCATGGTACCATTTTCAAGGTTAAAATACCTAAAAATCCTTAACAAATTGTTAAATGATCAAATTTTCCTTTTTACCAAAATGATTTTTCGAAGATTTTGTTTACTAAAAATTAAAAATAAATATTCAAGAAAAAAGGGTGGCCTCATAAAAGAATTAACATTTAAATAAATTCAAATTTAAACAATTTAAATTTTAGACCTTTAAAAACATGATTCCTTGATTAAATTTGTAAATCTAATTCAATTTTCAGTTCATTGTTTGAACAATTTTCTACTTTCTTGAATTAATATCAAATTCAGAACATTACTTTGATGTTTGTTGATTCTTTTCATAGAATCAATCAAATTGATTAAATTTCAACAAATCAAATAACCAAAAACAAATTATTCAATCGAGTCAAATTAAATCAATAATATTACGTGATTCTTATTTATCCATAGATTTATAAAATCAATAAAATTAAATAAAATGAATTACAAAGCTCTAAATTAAAACTAATACGCTATTAATTTAGCAGAAATAGCTTTTGATTATTGATCTGAAAAATTTATTCAGACTTAAGTTTTTTTAGCAATAAATGTTCATATCTGAAGTCAAATCCCCTTATCTGGCAACACTGATGTGTATACACTCTGATGCATACAAATACTATAGACTATATTGTTTTTGTAAATTTAAACAATGAGTACGGGTTTCTTTCTTAAAAGTTAAAAAATATTTTTAATAAATTTTTTTTTTTTTTCGTTCTTTGTTTAGGGATTTGAGATGCAATTTTGCAGTTTTAATAACAATAAAAGTTGAGATATTAATAAATCAAAATAATATGACTTTTATATGTTGTAAATAGTGTTTATTGTAAACATGAATATTTTTTACACTAAGTTCATTATCAATTAAAAATTTAATTGATGTGATTATACTTTTAATTGAAAATTAAAAAAAAAAGTGAAAAAAAAATTTAATTGAAAATTTTTAAGCAATGATTTTTTTTGTGTAAATGGACGACCTTGTTATGTGAATAAACAGTCTGATATCGTGGAAGCGGCTTTATAGTCAAAAATGGACTACCGATTGAAGACTGGGTCATAGATCAAACAGACACAAAACGATTCTTTAACCACACGAAGTAGCTTATAGTCTACTTGTAGCAACGTCGCGCAAGCAGCATTCACAGACTAGAATGGTTGCCCATCTCCAGAATATTTAAGTCAAAATTCTTGGAAGAAACATTTGATTGGAAAATGTGCTGTGACGTCAACTTAACCGGGAGAGTGAGGAAAGCTTACTATTATGTCAGAAACTAATGGGGAAAACATGAGGACTTAAAACGAAACTTATTCTCATACGGGGCAATTGTGTTGGTGGTCATTTGAGAAAAAGACCTGTTACGAGAAATGTCGGGAATGGGTCAACAGGTCGCGACCGCATTACTGGTGCATATGACGTCATTTCTTCTTTATACTTGAGAATAAGTGCTCAGATAAGGCCAACAATGAGAGTGTAAAAGGTTCCCCCAGAAACTCTGTGAAAGAAGGGAGAAAAAACTCAAAAACTTTACAATATTAAAATGAGTTCGAAATTTTATAGAAGAGAATTCGAAAATATTATAGGAAGTAAGATGCTCCATTTCTTCTCGAAATTAAGACTGTAAATGCTTCGGTAATAGTTCCAACTTCCAGTATGCGAATTATGTTTGCAGCAATTTCGAACATATTTCAAAATCTGGAAATTGGGATAATGTCCTTTTGGGTTATGTCATGTCTTAGCCTCTAGCAAGGGTTGTACAAATTCAAACATGTATACATTCACATCACAATCACTGTTTCTGTAAATCGGCTAAAAATTTCGTGGTCTCGACTAAGAATTTTTTTGTAGTCGCAACATTTGGCATCATGGGCGGCTAAAAGTTTGGTAGTTTGTTTATTCTGGTTTATAGGGTCCTTGGTATCACAATTACGGGTCTTGTGGATACTTGTATAAATTTTCCAAAATAACCCAAAGACAATTGTCAGTATGCATTAGGATTATGACCAAAAAATATATACATATTCTGAAATCGGTTACGGTTAATATTTCAAATTAATTCCAACATCTGACCCATTGTAGTGGCTTTTAGCTACAAGTATACAACACAGTGGAGGCATTTTGTTTAAATTAACATGGCGTCGATTGGTGTTAATTTATGCATTTGTTTGAGTGGCAAAAGCTACAGAGAACAGCAGGCAAAAAAAAAGATTTTTGCATTTTTATATTTGATCGTTACGATCAAATAAATGCATACACGAATCAACTGTGTACTAGGTTTTTTATAATACTGTATTTACCAGAGGGGGAGATTTTATTAGAGTTTTTTTTTTACCAATTTAAGCGTAACACTTTACTAAATGACGTTTTGATGTAAATCCAGTACCAAAATAACCAAATGTACTAACAACAGATACCCAGCGAAAAAAAAGTAGCAAAAGAAGAGAAAAAGAAGCAGTGATTTTGACTCCGGTGTTGTGAAAATTTGGATCGGAACCAATGATTTTTACATAGGGGTGTCATAGGGTGGAAGTTTTCTTTTATGATCCTTTTGCATTGCATCTAAAGCCCTTCTTATGGTTTAGTGAAAAATTAAATCTTTTGTTCTTCCCAAATAAATTTTGAATTTGTGTTTAAGATTTCTACAGGACATCAGTAATCGGGCCTTGGCCTCATTTTCACAATCTTTCGTTAGCTTCTACCTGGAAATTTAACTGACACATTTGTTGTTGTTTCCTATATAAAGTTTAAGTTTTACTGTTCGTTAAAGTTTAGCGGGAACTTCAGCAATTGGGCCTTATTTATCTCTACTAGAAATTCTTGCACTTTTTTTGTAGCGTCATAGATTTGTGAAAAAGAACTGCCTTAGAAGAGAAAAATCAGAACTAAACGATACTTTAGAATCAATGAAAAATTAATTCCTTAAGAATCACTTCCATTTATTTTTGCTGGGTATAGACAGTCTTTCAATTGCTTGGTAATTTTCGTCAATTTCTTGTTCAATAATTTAAATAATTTGCATATTTTGTTACTTATTTCATTTATTATGTTTTCTTTTTTTTTCTCTCTAATTCAACCACAATTCACACCTCAAGCGGTAACTAGCATTAAAACCACAACAACATACATTTATGACACCCCGAAACAATTGTTGAAAATTGCAGGTTAATGCAAATCATTAACTGCAGCAATATTCAAATTTTGTTCAAACAAAAGAGAAAAGGAAAATGAGGTAAACAAAAATATCTATTGTACAATGTAAGTAACTAGTTATAGATGCATGCATCCATCCATCCATGAGGTGTAGAATATTAAGTGGATACACAATTTTGATTAGATACCGTGAAATATAAAAAAAGGTTAAGAGGCAACTTATTAAATAATAGCGTGTTACAATAGTTTTTCATAGAGTGGAGCTCACTTGATATTGTTCATAAAAAAGGTTTTTTATTTAAAATGGACTTTTATTATCTTTTCCCGATTTGGCAGAAATAGAGATGAAGATAAAGAGTGGTTAGAAAGGAATTAATATTTCTTTAACAGCCCATTTAAAAGAAGGTAAAAGGTATTTTTGTATGGGACCATGTCTTAATTTATGGGAGCATTTGAAAAATAAGGCGTTCGGACGATTAAAATTTTTTTAATGCAAAAAACGTAAATTCTCAGTATACAAATTTTTTAAACGTTCAAAGCTAGATTCACAATGTGTACTACACTCTGCAGATTAGAGTACTCGTTATTGTAAACACCTTAATCATATTTATTTCTAACTCTGAAGTACTCAAGAAAATAACACTTTGGATACCCACATTTTCTATTCTTATAGAGTCGCCACCCCTTTGAAATAAAAATGTAATAAAATAGCTTATCTAGCACTCATATAAAAAAAGACTGTTATAATATTTATTTTGCCTATTTCCATGGAACATCAACTGTAGTGACAGTTAAAAGCAACTACTACTGATTAGTGCACAAACAACAGTCATATAGCAACTGACAAACTTTTTTTAATCTTTTTTGAAATCAAAAGAAAAAAATATAGTTTTTTATACATTTTATATTCAAATAATATCGAAAAATATTAACAGTAAAAAACAGTAGATCTTACCAATTTTATCATTTGTTTCAAAATGTTTGTAGTAAAAAATTGTTCAAATATTTTTATGACAATGTTATTTATTATTATTATTATTTCAAATTGTACTGCGCACCGCGACCATAATAGGTCTTTTGTGCTGCCCAGAACCACCCTAAAGGTTCAAGATATTGGCTGAGCCCAGAACCTTTTCGGGTGAAGTGTTCCACATGTCGGAAGGCGACAAGAAACGGTCACCCAAAAACCTGATCCTCCTGACACAAAGCCCTAAGCAATCGAAGAGGATATGCTCTGACGTCTCCGATTTCAATCCGCAAAACCTGCACAACTCATTGTCCGATTGACCCTTCTTTTGCCTATGGTACTTAAGGTCACAATGCCCAGTAAATTCAATCAGGATCCTTAGGTCCCTTCGAACAAGGGTTAATGGTCGCCCAGGCCCATCACTAGGCATATATATAAATCTCTTGGCCTTTCGATGGCCACGAGGTCTTTGCCAATAATCGTAAAATTTTGATTCTCCCACATCCTGAGCTTCTCCCTAGTATAGCTAATGGGCACCCCGCAAAAAGGTTCAGGGCCTATGAAGGGCCGACGGGCACCACGGCTGAACAGAAAATCCGCCCTCTCGTTGCCCTTATGCCACTCATGGCCCGGAATCTATCCCAGGGTAAGGGAGTTGCTCCTATCGAGTCGGTTGAGAGCCATAACACATTCTATGACAAGTTTAGATGACACCTCGTGGGACATAAGAGCCCTGAGTGCCGCCTGAGATAATATAGACACGAGATATGACCACACGCCTTCGTAGGAACTCCTCCATACACACACACATATGGCGTAAATTTCCGCGTGGAAAATGGGGGATATTTGCCGATGGGAAGGGGGCGCTGAAACCCGGGTTCTAAAACCTCCGCAACCGTATCTTTATGAAGCTGTTTCGAGCCATTTGTGAACCATAACTGGGCTACAGCTTCAGGTTCCGAAGTCTCGTTGGTCCAAATGCTCCTATCAAAAGACATGGCGTCAAAGTACCTGACCTGACTGTTCCGGTACCATTCTATCCGCGACCTTTGTAATTGGGTCATCCATAAGAACCTCGGCGATCCTCATGTGACCCCTTAGGTCACCGCTTTTCATTCTACCTAATTTTCAAAGTCTAGGTGAACCCATGATGGCCGCCTCCATTACAGACATATGCAACGGAGGAATTCCCAGCATGGCCCCGATGGCATCCGCAGGACACGTCCTGCTGGCGCCCGTCATACCAATGCACGCCAGACGGTAGATCCTCTTCTTCCATCGTTTTCAACCCAATGTCCTCCCAAAGAGCCTCTGGCAGGCATAGAAAGCCCTGGTGGCCTTTTTGAACAGCGAGTCAATATGATCATTCCACGTTAGAGATTTGTCAAGAGTAACCCCCAAACACATAACCTTATCAGAGAAATGTATCACCATGACCCCCACAACAACCTTGATAGATTAACCTTCCTTCTGTTCGTAAATGGTACCAGTATCGTTTTCGACGGGTTGATGGATAAGCCCTTTCCATGAAACAGTAAAGTTCAGAGCCTCTTGCATGCGCTCTGAGATCGTCCTGTCATCCCATCCAACGACGGATATGGCAAGATCATCTGCATAGCCGTAGGTCTTGAAGCCCTGGTCGTTTAGACCCTCGAGCAACTCATCTATGACCAGTGTCCACAATAATGGCGGTAAAATACCTCACATTCACTGTCCTGTTTGCAGACCCTTTACCAACGGTGATTACCCTGGACCTTAGCATCTCCAGAGTCTAATCAACTATGATTGGACAGATACCCTTACTCAGCAAGGCCCCCTTAATCGCACCGTAGGACGTGTTGTCAAAAGCGCCCTGTATATATATAATAAAAACTTACGACATTTTTATAATATAAAACCTACGACATTATAATTAAAACTTACGACATAAATTAGTTATTATAAAGGTAAATATCATTGTCCTATATTTAAACTACAAACAGGGACTTCGGATTTATTGGAATTTTTTCATTAATGCTTTTAGCCAATAGTTTAATTTTTTGCAAAAAACACGTTTTTTTTAAAGAAAATGATGCAAAAACTATTAAAGAAGATATTATTTTAAAAAAATGAATATATGTAATGCCGCTGCAAATGTGGGTGTTTAAATTTTTATTTCAAAGTATGCATTAGGGTGGCAATAAATACCACTTAAAAGAAATGATGTTTCATTTAAAAACCGGTCTCCCTACTTTGCATTTAAATCAAATGGATTTTGTTATTTATTTTCAAATGTTGTTTAAACAACTGACACATTAGAAAAAAAACAAATGATTAAGTCGTTAAAAAGAAATGTTAAAAATTTTGTCAAAAATTTCTGATTATTTATTTATTTGAAATCGTTTCCATTTTTTATAGACACATTTTGTGTGAATAACCATATATGTGTATGTGTGTGTGTTTTTATGAATTTCTTGTTATTTGAATTGCAATAATTTTGTATATAAACAAACAATTTAAATACAAAATTAATTGGAATTTTTTAAATATTTTTTTTATACAGACAGCAAACAAAATTTAAATTTGTAATAACTGTTACGAACACAAATAAACCACAAATTTCCGTTTCGTGGGTAAATTTTTATTAAATTTCAAACAAATGAAAAAAATAAATGAAATTAAAAAATGACAGTAACCCGAGTAAAAAAGTTTAGATATAATCATATGTGGCATTATCTAATAATATATTATCATATATTAATACATATGTCAGTATGCATTAATTAGCATATATAATTATATATTACAATGTTTTTTTTATTACCTTATATTTTGTCATATATAACCATATCTGGTTATATATTGATCTTTATAAAATTATGTATGTTTAATATGATAAAAAGTGGTGTATTACACTGTGTATTACACTATGTATAATTATATATGGGTTACACGGGGCTGTATATATTTATATATTACTTATACAGAACCATATATAATTATGTATGTTATTTGATATTTGAGATATAATAATATATGGGCGATTATCAAAAATATTTTTTTAAATTGGTATGAGATATAGTAATTATATATGGTTTAATATAATTATACATGATACGATATGTGCAATCAAATTTGAGATATTGTTATATAGTTCCATATCTAGAGTATTTTTTGATATGATAAGAGATAAAATTTGGCCCCATGTCAATGGTTTCGAATCCCAGCCAGGGAGATAAATTGTTGTGTGCTTTTAATTAATTTTTATTTATTTAAAAAAGTCCCTACATTGCATAGTATAGGGTATTTTTTGGCTGTGTATACAGATGTCTTCAAAGTATGCGCAATGCATACAAAAAAATCCCTATAATATGCGCTGTAGGGACGTTTTTGGCTGTATTTTTTTGATTTTATTTGATCTGCTATTTTTCGGATCAATTTAGATTCTTCTAAGTCCCCAGCATTCTTATCTTTGACCTTAAAAGTGCCCGGCTTTGAGTCATACGATTTGGTTCAACTTTTCGTCATGTACTGTTTAGACTAATTGGCACAATAATTTGCTCGGGTCTCGTTAAAATTCAGAATAAAAAAAATATTTCCCCATATATTTTATTATCACCCCAGTGTACATACTCATATGTCAAAGTTCGTATTGTTTTTTGTTTTTTCATATTGTCATTCAATATAGTAAAACGAGATTAAAAGTCACGATAATGATAAATACCGATTTATGTTTTTTTTTTTTTGTTATTATTTCTTTTCAATATTCGTTTTCATTTGAAGAAAATCATGTCCAATCAATAGGTATCACCAGAAAACAAAATTGAGGCAGTGAATATTCACATACCAACAAAAAAAAGCAACAACACCAACACCACCAGCAACCAAAAAACGGAACAAAGTGGTAAACATTTGTAAAACGTGTCATTTTCAGTTGGGGGAGAACAAACAAAAAATCTAATCGTGAAATAACAATAGTTCAGACATGATTCGTAAATACTTAGTATTAGTAGTAGATAACTTGCAGTGATCTCTAAACATTAGATGGATTGGGCGACAAAGTAAGCAACCAAAAAAAATATATATAAAATGAATATTGTGGCCATTATTTTTCCTCCATACTTACACGCAGGAAAAAGACATCTTTGAATATGTTTACAGGCAAATATATATTTGTTTAGAAAGTACCATATGTATATTTGAAGTAGATATTTATGGTTATTATACATATGTGTCCAGGCAAGCATTGTAATATTTGTATTTTCCCACCTAAATAAACATATCTTTGCAATTGTAAATATTATTATTATACTTGTGGGATGCAAACATAATAATGATAAACATATATATATTTACAAGCAAACATATTATATTTGCAGGCAAGCATATTGTGTTATAAAAGCGGCAAATATAACTTACAGCGTTTCCAAATATATGTATATTTCCAGCACGTCGTTTTTTTTTCAACGTGTACTACAAATAAGTATAAAAAAATAAAATATTACACAAGAAACCCGCACAAGTATGTATGTGGGGGTATCGTATATGTTAACACGTTTTCCAAGAACTATTTAATAATAGAAATGACGTAACATTGTTATATTTTTTACACACAATACTAGCAATTTATTTTATAATAATCTTAAATCGTGTAAAATTAAGATTTATTGACTTTCTTTTTTCCAGATTTACCACATTCAACACCTGCTTCCTTTGCTATATTGTTAAACTTGCCACTTTATAAAAATAATATGCCACATAATTATGTTTTAATTTTACAAACAGTATCTCACTGAAATTAACATAAATTCAATCACCTAGAAGCGGTGACCAAACTTACCCTGCGGGAAAAAGGGGTCAGTTGGGAATTGGGATCTGTTCCGTGATAGGTGAAAATGGAACTGGAAATACATATCACGAGATAGGCGAAAAGAGATGCGGTTCCTAAAGTACCTACCACGTGACCGGATTAAAAATCATGACATGTTCTTTTAGAACAGTCCTGTGACATGTCACAGAGGCCAATGAACTACCTCCAAGGACAAGCTCATGCTAAAGTGACCGGTCCCTATCACAATGAACTGGCCACGTGACGTGTTCTGAGATAGGTCCTTTTCCCGCATGGAAATTTTAGCACATTAATTACACTAATCGACAGTTGAAAATATTTTTTCAGATGATAGATACATAATGTTTTTAACATTGTCCCTTCGGGTTCGACGTATTTGTATCCACAAATAGATATTGCAAATGATGTGAACAATAGGATTTGATAAATGAACGTTAATATTTATAAATAAAAAAAAATAAATTGCGCTTAACAAAAACTATTTTTCTGTGTAGGCAAAAATTAACGTTCCCGTGTAAAAATCGAATGATATAAAGGGTGGTTAAATTTTAAGGGCCGATGTTGATTTTGAAAAAAACACAAATTATTTAGGAAATTATTGTCATTTCTTTTTATTATGATAATATGGTATGGTTCAATTATGTATGAAACAAAATATTGGCCGAATGGCCGCCGCGGCACACCTTCATCTGATGGTCAAAATTTTCGATTACGCTGAGGCATAATTGAAGTTCTATGCCGTTAATGTGCCGAATTATCTCTTCCTTTTGCTCTTGAATTGTTGCTGGCTTATCGATGTACACCTTTTCTTTCAAATAACCCCAAAGAAAGAAGTCCAGCGGTGTCAAATCACATGATCTTGGCGGCCAATTGACATCTCCACCACGTGAGATAACACGGCCATTGAATTCGTCACGCAAAAGAGCCATTGTTTTGTTAGCTGTGTGGCAAGTGGCACCGTCCTGTTGAAACCAAATATCTTGCACATACATATCTTCCAATATGTGCCATAAAAAGTTCGTTATCATCTCACAATAGCGAACACAATTCACAGTAACTGCCTGTCCGGCCTCATTTTGGAAAAAATACGGCCCGAAGATGCCGCCAGCCCATAAACCGCACCAAACAGTCACTCTTTATGGGTGCATTGGTTTTTCGACAATCACTCTTGGATTATCATTCGCCCAAATGCGGCAATTCCGCTTATTGACGAATCCACTGAAGTGAAAATGTGCCTCATCATTAAAGATGATTTTCTTCGAAAATTGATCATCCACTGTTGCCATTTCTTGCCACCATTCTGACCATTGATGACGTTTGGAATGGTCAAGAGGCTTTAGTTTAAAGTCAATTGCACCTTGTAAGCGTGTAAATGCAAGTCTTTATGCATAATTTTCATCAGCTATGAGCGTAAGAGGTGCCATTTTTGGGCTCTTCAGCCACACTATCGCGAACACCAGCAAAATTTTCTGCAGTACGAGCTATACGAGCTTGCACTGGTGTTTTCACATATCCTACAGACCCGGTTTGTTAAAATTTTTGCAGGATTTTTCCGTTTGTACGCACATTTGGCCGATTAAATTGACCGAAAAAATCACGATGTGCACGATATGCATTTTGATTTAAACGCCCATTTTCATAATAAGCCTGAATAACTTTAACGCGTCCCTCGATTGTTATCTTTCTATGGTTCAAATTGAGTTAGTCTGAAATTGATAAATATCAAATGAAATGCAGAAAAAACTTGACGTTTAGGTGTGGTTCACATTCAACATCGGCCCTTAAAACTTAACCACCCTTTATAAACATATATCACATGATATTTGACCATATATGAGCAAACACGAATAATATATGAACATATAAGATCATATGTCCATATTCCATCAAATTTTAGATCCTAAGATATATGGTCATATATGAGATCATGTATGGTCACATATTAAACCATGTATGAACGTATATGACCATGTATGCCCATGTATGATCATGTGACTTCATATATCTTTCGAGTTTTTACACGGAAATGTTAAGTTTCGCCTACACAGTAAAAAATATTGTCCATTTATAAAATATTTAAATTCAAATATACACTCTTAAAACTGTTTGTAAATTTACTGCTATAAAATGGGTGAAGTTTTATGTAATATTACGAAAATTTTAAGCACAAAGATTTTAAATATACTAACTTAAAATTGCAAAAAAGACTATGACATCTTTTAATTGAAAACAAAATTAAAAAATTTTAAAAATTAAATAAAAGCTTTATTAGTTTATTTTTAAATTTATCGATTATTGTAAAATACTTAACAATAAATTTATTGTTTTTATCACAAAAAAAAATTTGGGCTGTTTAGATTTCTTTCCACATTTTATTATGGAAAATTGCATTTCTTTACGCATAAATTTGGTAAATTTACTCTTTATATTCAAATTTCATAATGTCATTTAATTTCACTGTCCAACAGCATTTTTGGAACAAAATAGCGACCCTATAATTCTGAAAGGGTATATTGAGTAGATCATTTTTGTAGAACAAACTTATGGTCCAGCACGTCTGATTTTTTTTTACAGTGGGTCAAAGTTTTAATTTTTTGGTCGAAGGGAGCATTATACTATATGAAAAAAAATGCTGTAAGTTAATGTCTGAGAGAATTCTTATGGTCAGAGTTGTATTGTGGAATTGTATGAGGATTATTTTTGTGGAAGATCTTAACCCTCTAACTGGTCTCTTTATGGGTCAATTTGACCCTTTTTCGAGAAAATAAAAAAATATCCTTTAAAAAAGGACATTTAAGGATTAAAATATTTTACGAAAATGTTTGCCGGAAAATTTCAGTGGGGGTCACCAAAGACACCATTGTTGTAAATAAAGTTCTTTACGATTAATTGGCAAAATCACACGCCAACTTCTATAAAAAAATTATAATTTTGTTTTAATAGTGGTTTATTATAGTATGTACATATTTATTTTTTTGCATCAAAACTTTCCAGATCGGCGTGTCTTTTTCTTGGAAATGTAACTTTTACATCGGCTTTTATCAAATTCCTGTTTTTCAATCAGGAACATAATATTTCAGCTTTCTCTTTTGTTAGTCCTAAATAAGCTTGGTCTATCAAATTAGGACATATGTTTAAACCATCAAGAGGCAAGTAACTTATATCTGATATGTTTTCAACCGCCGCTGTTATTTCTGTATTGGCGACTGTCATATTGGCCGAAAATGTATGTGTAAGCGGTTGAGGCACCGGAACACCTTCACAGCGCACTTCTGGTAAAATGACATTATTTATTGCTTCGTATGTCATTATCGCGTAGTATCTTTGGCTTCTACCAAATTTATAATTTACGCATGTAATAGGCGCAGAAAATGGCAGCGCCTTAGTACCGCCTTTGTACCAAGTCAAAAGACCACTTTCGCAAGTAGTACATACGGTTTTATCCAAGCTTCAGATAAAAATCGTATTCCAAAGAAAAGAAAATATGGTTCTTCAATTGTAGGGAATATCTTTCTTCTGCTTTGATGGTGCGTAAAATGTCCACAAATAAAACAAAACCAATCTCTTAATTTGCAAACAGAATCCGCCATGCTTATTTAAGCTTTAATTGTTCTTTTATATTATATTAATTTTAGTAAAAATCACACCCGATATGTACTGCTTAGTAGCTCAATTATGCTTGATTTTTTTCTTTTATTTTTTATTATTAATTTTAATAAATATCACACCCGATATTTAAGTCACAGCTGACTAGACGCGAGAACTCAGTGTTTGGCCCGGCCGAACTTGACGCCGTTTTTACCTGTTTTGTATATGTTGGTGTATAATTTTACTAATTAATCGTAAAGAGCTTTATTTACAGCATTAGTGTCTTTGGTGACCCCACTGAAATTTGCCGGCAAATATTTTCGTAGAATATTTTAATCCTTAAATGTCCTTTTTTAAAGGATATTTTTTGATTTATTCGAAAAAAGGGTCAAATTGACCCATAAAGAGACCAGTTAGAGGGTTAAGATTTTCCACAAAAATAATCCTCATACAATTCCACAATACAACTCTGACCATAAGAATTCTTTCATACATTAACTTACAGCATTTTTTTCATATAGTATAATGCTCCCTTCGACCAAAAAATGAAAACTTTGACCCACTGTAAAAAAAAACTCAGACATGCTCTACTGATCTACTCAACATACCCTTTCAGAATTATGGGGTCGCTATTCTGTTCCATTCAAAAAGTCTTAATTTGTTGGACAGTGTTTTTAGCACTTTTAACGTAATTTTACCCATTTTGTGTTCATCAACTTTTGCATAATGTGTGTATTTTTTTTTTTTCATTTACGCACACAGTTACTCTGTGTTATCCAACAATACAGTAGAAGTACAGTTTCCTACTATAAGTTGGGTAAATTTCAACAAAAATTAATTAGAGTACACATATATAATGACTATTTATTCTGAAGCAGCCTGTGTTAAGTCAAAACCCCACAACAGTATAATAACATCGTACAGCTAATGAAAACAGACAATAATAAACGCTCTAGCAATGGCTATGTTACTTATGTTATTATTTTAAATTAAAAGCCCTATTATAAAAGTTGTTTGAATTTAATTACAATTTAATAAAACCAATTAACATGCAAATGAACAGGAAAAAGCCTACAATTTAGTTTAAAATAGTTGAAAGTTAATTTCTTTTAACGAGAGAAGTTAAAAAAAGGCAGAACTCAATGTAAATATGGTAAGAAAGCAAAATGAAAGAAGTTTAAAAAAAAAATGGGGCATTCATCAATCATTGGTTGCCCAAGGGTTAATTTAAATATTTTGAAAAAAACAAAGAAAAACAGATGTGATTTGGATTCAAAACACTTCATGTAATTTTCTTATCGCTAACTCAAAGTTAAATTGTAATTGGTTACCAGGAGTTAAAAAATGATGTGTTACTCAATCAATTGGTTATTAGTAACCAGTTATTCATATGTTTCGCTTAAAATCAGATCGCTGTTTTTCACCAACACGGATTTGCTGGCATTAGCAATTTTTCTGCAAGCTCCCTCCTGACAAAAATGTTGCTGACTCAGCAACATTTTTTGCTGACTTTACATACATTTTTAAGTGTATGAACAAACCTCGAGCTTTGCGAGCTTTACCCCAGTAACCGGAGAAAACCCATCTTTACACCGTTCCAATGTATAGGTGTATTATATGAAAGTTCATTACATTTAAAAAAAAAACACATTTGTAACCATTTCGAAATATTAGTCATACTTCTGGTTTTCAGGTAAATGTATATATTTTTCTTACTATATTTGTCGTCCCAAATGGCGTATACTTAATATTAAATATTAAATATTACTCATACGCTTTGAAATGTGTAAAATGCAATTAATTGTAGTAGTTACATATGTATTGCCAAAAGAATGAGTTGTTATTATCAAGCGTTGAAAAGGTATGGTGCGGCAGTTACGCGCGTATTTCATTTTTATTGCTGCTCTTCAACATATTGAAGTATTTTTTTCTCGACTGGCTATGCATAAAGAACGGTTAGTTTATATGAGCACGTTTTTCTTCCCAAGCGTTGCGCCCAATTTGTCATGCCCATTATCAAGGATGGCAGGCACATTCATATATGTTTAATTTTTAAAAAATCGATTCACATTTCCATTTGTTAACTGAAAATATTTATTTTATTTTATTTTTTATTTATTTTCTCTATATTAATCTTCCTTTATTCGATCTTCAATATTATACTATATTATTACTTAAAATCGAGTTCAAGATCTTTTTATAAAAAATAATAAGTTTTTATTGTTGAAAAAAATTATATAATTTCCCTGAAGAAGTCACCCAATGTGGAGACGAAATATTGGAAGGAAATAATAAATAATCATTATTATTTTTTATAAAAAGATCTTGAACTCGATTTTAAGGAATAATATAGTTTATTTATTTTCAATATAATTTTGGTACAAATAAGACTTTAAGTCTCTTAACAGTATCTCAGACATTGTAAATTTTATATAAGATATATTTTTTAGAATTAAAACTAAGAAAACATTGCTATAAAATTTTAACAAAGGAAAATATTTTAATAAAAGTATATTTAAAAATCAAAAAGAAATTAAATATCAAATAGAAAAAAAACATTAAAAATTAAGCAATCAAGCGATCCGCTTTTAAGATTATGTGGAAAACTATTCCAAAGGTTTACAACACTAATAAAAAACATTCCAGAAGAGGAGAGATATGTATAATCAGGTAAAATAATGTTGCACGTGCGTGTAGAGTTTCCAATTGTCAACTTATTGTATAAATAGTCTGGTTGACGTATAAAAATAACGTTTCGAATGTTTAAGTATGATAATAAACTACACCCCAAAACTTGCAAAGAGTATTGAGATATTCGATCGAATTACCTTTTATTGAAAATATATCTTGCGCAATTATTAATAACATTTTGGAATTTACTCTTCGACATAGCGCCAAGATTACCCCATAGGTAATAAAGAGTACAATTAGAGTTTTAACTATTTTTAATTTCGTATCGCAAGGAGGATGAATATCAAAGTTTTTTTAGTACTCTATGTATCTTCATTATAGTGTAGTCGATATGGTCTCTACAATTGAGGAAGGAGTTTATCATGAATCCGAGATTCTTAACGGCTGTAACATATTTGACGTGTAGAGTTTCCATATAAATGTGTGGAAGTTCAGTTAAACTGTCATCCTTTTAATCGTATTTTTTTATAATTAAACAAAATCAAACATACTACAAAAATATTGCACAGAAAATTATCAAAGGTGCAATAATGCGATAATGGCTTTATTTCACTTCTCCGTGCTGAGAACCAAATGGTTTTGTTGCAGCAACCGAATGCTGCGGTTATGAGTACCAATTTGTTATTGAGGCAACCGAAATACTGATGTCGCATCCGCAAAATTCGATTCGAACACATCCGAACCATTCGATAGGCTAAAAATTCGGTTGTCAGCATGAATTTGTTTTCTTTGTGTACTAAAATCTTACGGCAAATATTTTTGTAAAGATTTTAACCCGTTATATCCCTGTTTTAAGGGTCTTTTCACACTTTTTTAAAACTGACAAAAAAACATACATTGAGGAGTTAGAGGGTTAAATGTACCACATAATTTTTTGGTCCTCGTAATTTGTTACATAAATTTGTTAAAAACATTTTATAACAAAAATGAAAGGGTCACATAGTGCCTTCTGCCGATTCGTTATAAGAATATGCAAAAGGGATAACACTTTAACCCCCTTAAAATAAAACTCAGACGTAAACTTTCAAATCGACAATACAAGTATATAATTTTTTGGTCCCCTCTACCAGAATCCGTTGTCGGAACCTTGTTATTTTTTTTTGTTGGCGTTGTACAGTGTAATGTAATGTAATTTTTTCTGGGGACATCAATTTAAATTTTCATTCCCAGAACATTAAGAGCATCATATTCGTCATTATCGGCCCCAAAAAAGTGTACAAAGTGTACAACCCCACTCAGAGATTGTCGAAAGGTCCATATTGAGTGTGTCATTCAAATTTTACTTCTTGCCATCGATCTCCAAAGGGCTTTGCCTAATCAAAGGCATATGTCATCTACACTCACCAAAAGAAGTCTGTAATGGCAACTGAAAATTTTGCTTTTATTAAGGGAATAGCTTATTATTTTTCGCGACATTCCCATTTAAATCTCAGTAATGAGTGCTCATTACTAATATCTTAATAATAAGCAGTAGAAATCGGGTCTAGGGCATATAATTTGGTATCATTATTTTTGTTCGACACGGTAATTTTTGTAAATAGTTCTACATATATGATGTAGGGAATAACATACGAAACCTGCTTACCCGCTGCATTACACAAAAAAAAATAATTAATTAACAAAATAAATAGTTTTTCGTGTGCTGAAAAGCAGTTAAAAAATGACAGTTTCCAAATTTTTAAATAAAAAGGCTTACTCATATACTTTTTAGTAATTAAAAAATAAGTATGAGCGCCCCGGTAGGCTAGTTGGTAGCGTGCTAGCTTATCAGTGTAGGGGTCTTGGGTTCGATTCCCACCAGAGGCTCTGGTCTGTTTTCGCTACAACGAGCCGAAGGCCTTCGTTGCTAGTGCTCGGTTAGGGAATTAAGATATAATTTGTAATTATATGTTTAATAAAATAAAATAAATAAAAATAAGTAGTTGCCAATAACACATTATTTTTTGGAATAAAATGTTATTGGTAACCACACATTATTTTTTGTAATAAAATTAATTTTAGTTAAATTTAATAACCACTTATTTGGTAATGAAATATTTTGCTGAGAAGGTCATAAGAAATGTAATCAGAGAAGTTCCAACACAGAAATTATCAACAGTACCAAAAATATATGAAAGAATAAGTTTTTTTTTAATTTAAACCCTTGTTCTAGTGAATTTAGATCCAGTTCGAATTCTTAAGACTTTTAGTCATTTTCAGTATTTTTTACCTCACTCCCATAAGTATAACACGTAACCAAAAATAAAACAGACATATTTCATAGATCTTTAATACAGATTTCCAAATGTTTGTTATCGAAAAAAAATACAGATTTTCAAAATAGAAGCCATTTCGGCAAGACAGGCCTATCTCCAAAATTCAATAGGACGAGAGCGCCAAACGACATAATATTAATGTTCAAATGTCAAAGGAAAAATCAATTGCTGGTGAGTACACGCAACAGTAAACTTTGAACGTTTAACACCATTATTTTTATTTTTTTAAGATTTTTCTATGGAATATGGCCAAAAAAGGGGATGTGTAGAATAAATAGAGACCTTAGCCAAATAATTGGCGAGCTAACTAAAACTGTTTTTTTAATGAATATATTTTTTACACAATATTTAAAACAATACATAAAATTTACTACAAAGTACTTTTAAACTAAATGAATAAACGTGATTTCTGTTTTTTGTATTATTATTCTAAATAAGATATTCTTTGAATATTCCAAACTTTTTCGCTAAAAATTCGAAAAAAGAAGTACAAGATGGCCCAAAATTACCAAAGGGTTTTGAATTCATTATAACTTTTTATTTGAGACATAATTATTAATTTTTTTAAATACATTATATTAATTTAATTATGAAAAATTATATCTTGCCAGTGGTGACCACTTTTTACTTCGCATATGCGTGCTCTTGCCAAAGTTTTAGGTGTTATGTTGTTGATTTCGTCGCGTATATTGTTTTTAACTGCTGGATGGTTCTAGGCTTATTAATATATGTAGACTTTCCTTTCAAATAACCCCCAAGGAAACAGTCTGGAGCTATTAAATCCGGTGAAGGCTTGCATGCAAAATAATTCGTTCACCAAAGATGGCGCGTAAAGGAGCCATTGTCTCGGTTTTAATTCTTGGACAAGGTGAATTTTGTTTGAAAACATTCTTATTGTATACAAAATTCTCTGCACCGATCCAAGTTGTGTCGAACGTCTCCTGGTTGATGTTTCTTCACCTTCCCGATACTCTCCTGAACCCGTTCAATATTGTCATCCGTGTGCACCATTCGTCGTTTGCCGGTTCCAGGAAAGTTCCTTACTGCCCCTTGTTGTCGCAAATTTGCAACCAGACAGTTTATTGTTGACTGTAAGGTTGGACCCGCACATTAAATAAACGACGATATGCACGCAGTCAAAACAATGAAACGTTTATTTGAGAAATAAAGTTTAACGATTTGGGCACGTTGTTCAATTGTGTACTGTTTCATTATAAATTCCCCAATTCTACAAAATACTGAAACAAACATAAAAATTAATAAAAAAAAAGTTATAAGGAATTCAAACCCCTTCAATAATTTTGGGCCACCCTGTATAATATTTACATTCAATTTTAATAAAAAAAAAAACATTTTTGTTGAAAAATAAAAAAAAGCTTTTTGTGTTATGCAGGCACATAGCAAAAGTACTTCGGATCCGAGCATATATTACCATATATGAACATTTTCAACTGGGTCTGGAAAATATAAGAACACCTTCTAAAATGTATCTGCTTAAAATTTTAACTCAAGAATCCTCTTTTTACATATCGAACAATTATAATTTATTTTTTTAATTTTGGTGTTACAATCGCGTACTTTTTTTTAAAACTTTTTTTCGAACGGACCTATTGTTTTAGTTTAAAGTCCCTAAGTGTTATGTATTATTACAACCAAAAAATTCAGTTGGTGCAATATTCCTTGATAACCTAATTAATCTCTAAATATTTGAACATACATAACATACGTAGTTTCTTAAGACTCCTCCTATCTTATGAAATATTCTCCAAAATCTCACTGCCAGTTTTATTTGAATAATTAAAGCTTGTTTATCACAGTTTTATGTGATATTTCGTTCGATTATGTTGCCTGGGTGCATGTATGACTGTTGCTTGGTTGCTTTACGGTAAAATACATGTTATTTTCATACAAATGCTTATGTTGAAGGCTGACAGGCAGTCAATATTTGCAATGGTGTAATGCATGATCGCCCACACAGCTAATTTTGTTGATGCCTTAAAGACAACAACTTGTGAAAAACAAAACAAAATATACAGATATTTTGTAGTAAAAGTACAAAAGCAAGCACAAAAAGCACTACAAAGGTATAATATTTCAGGTCTCGTAACGTATTGAAATGATTCTCGTGGGTAACAACAGTTGGCCTATTAAATTGTTATGTTTACTATAATATATGAATGAATGAATGAATGTATGTCTGTCTGTCTGTCTGTCTGTCTGTCTGTCTGTCTGTCTGTCTGTCTGTCTGTCTGTCTGTCTGTCTGTCTGTCTGTCTGTCTGTCTGTCTGTCTGTCCGGCTGTCGCATGCAAAATGCCTGCAAAATACATAAATGTTTAAACTAAATAAAATTTAGCTTATAAATGAATTTCTCACCATAAATACGCCCTCATACATTGATTTAGTCATACAAAAGTTAACACCTCTTTTGTGAAGGCATTTTTTTATGATGATTTCAATTTTATTATGAATAAACAGATGAACTTAGGTTTAGGTCAAACCACCTTAACTCTATTTTTTATTATTATTTCTTTCAATTAATTTTCTTTAACTTGCGATCATTAAAACAAACTACAAACTGTCTTTGATTTGCAATGCTTAATATTGCTGCCTATTGTTGTTGGTGGTTTTTTTAGTAGCAACATGGTTATTTTGTTTACTAAACGGTAGTACATATATTTATGCCAAAGTCAACGACATCTAAATTATGACTGACTTTAATGTATATGGAACAGAGACAACAAAAGAGAAAATGAAAACAACTGAATGAATATAAATTTAGATAATCTTTAAGTTTATGTAGCCGCTACTAAAATCCAGATACTGAGGATTACTCGCAACACTATCCCAATTTCCATTATAGATTTTTTCCACTGACCTACATCTTACATCTTTCATCAATTTGCAAAGATGTTAACATCTTCCCATAAGAATTATACAGGCCAAAAATTATACATCATTCTACATTTGCAAAAGATGATCCTTTCTCATTTAGTTATTTCAATGTACTGCATTAAAATTGGGGTTTGTTCTTGCAAAGCACCAACTACTCCAATGATCAAAGCAACAACTACTCAAATGAACAATGCTTTCTCTAAATTCATTTTTTTTTTTTTTAATTTTTTAATTTTTTATTTTTAACAAAAATTATGCGTCTTTTTCTTTTATTTTTTTGACAGCTAAATAAATTACAGATAAAAGATGTTGCAAACGTAAATTCATGTTTCACGTTTTCAACATCTTCCATGCATTTCAGAAAGATGTTTTTCAGTGTAAAAAGCCTATTACATTATTCGTATATTATACCGAAAACGATAGTTGGATATATCAACGGTTAAATCGTTCTTTACAGTATAACAATTTTTAAACCGAAGACAGAAAACTCTGAACTTGACTATAGAATAACTTTACTGGGGCTATTCTCACAATTAGGACTATGTCCTTTTGAAAAACGGTTTTAACCCGAATAAAAATGGTTTTATATGGTAATATATTTATTGATATAATTTAATACAATTTAATATATATTAATATATAAATTTGTATCAAATTGTATTTATTTCTAAACGATTGTATTAATTTGATATAATTAGATTAGAATAATTGAATAAGACTAAATTGTTATGTACTTATCTGATTATACATAATTATATATAATTATTAAATAATATCTTATATAACTATGTAATCATATCTTATGAACTTTAGAGGTTTAGAGTGGTTACTTATATGGTTACAAGGATTGGAAAAGTAATGTATCTGAAAATATTTTTCGATAAAATAAATTTTTATTAAAAAAAATTATTACAAATAGCTAAAAAGTTATTAAATATTACGTGGTCATAATGGACATCAAGCCTGGGAACTATTGTTGCCAGATGAGAGCTCTACCACTAAATGAATAGTAGCCCTTCGTGTTTTTGTTTGTGATGTTGAAACGTGCATACATTACAGTTTTTTTTTTTTTTTGTCTATAAACATTTTAATTATCAAAAATATTTTAATTATGTGTTAACGTTTATTAATCATGCAATACGTTGTCACTCATCGCTAACTCATTACTTTATACTTTCAAATAATGCAAAAGGTAACGATCATTACAAGATAATGCATGATTACATCGCAATCATTATCAAAGTTTTGCTGGAAAATCTCAAATTTGTTTACAATATACAGTACCATATATAATTATATATTCATCATATAAAAATATATTTTGATTTCAAGCAATATATTGAATCATATTTAACTATATCTTATGCCATAACTAAAAATATTCCTTACATTGGACCATATATTTAAGCATATATAGTTACCTCTCATATATGAAATAGCATATATAAATACTATATATGGTTCTGGATAAACCATAAATAGGTATTTATTGTTCTGTATAAGTCATATATAATATGGTCCCATGTTAGTCATACATAAAAATATATAGTGTTATTATTATATAATATGTACCAAATCTTATCATATAACTAAATGTGGTTATATTTGGAACAATATAAGATAATTTCAATTTAAAAAAATATGTATTTAAAATATAATTATATATGGCAATGCATTCCGACATATGTAATTAGATATGATTATATATTACTAGACAAGTTCATAAATCATTCTGTTGTATCTAAACTTTTTTTCTCGAGTACCTCCATATTTTGCTCTTTTTCTCTTAAAAATATAAACAATACTTAGGAAATTATTGCTTTTAATTTATATGCTTATTTCGTTGGAAAGAGGAGGTGGTGGTAGAAGGGTTTCAAATATGACAACAGTTGTTTCTCGCCATCTGCTTCAGTTGGTAGAGTAAGTGCTGTGGAAATACCAAGGGAAGTCGCAGCGATATTTATGGAAAATTCATACAAATAAATTCTCTGAATTTTTGTTGCCGTCGCTGGTCAACATCAATTAAATCTTTAGTAAATTATTACATTTCCCAAGAAATACACATTTTAAGCGAGAAATAATTTTTCCCCATTGTAACCTACGCTAAAGGAGGAACCGTCATACCAAATTCAACTCCCTAGTTTCGGTTATTTTCTGAAGTCGTCAAGAGTACACTGAGAAAACAGATTTATTGTGGCAACCGAATTTCTTACCAACTGAATAGTTTCGTTATTCGGTTGCCGCAACCAAAATTCTTTTGCATTAACCGAATATGTCGGTAGCTCCAACCAAACCATTCGGTTGGCAAGAAATTCGGTTGTCACAATGAATCTGTTTTCTCTGTGTAGCATTTCTGAAAAATTCCGCCTTGGCTGATGCCTGAGAAGAAACCTTCATACCGAGTTTCAAGTTCTTAGCTTAATCGGTTTGGCCAGGCTGTTAAAGGGAAGACTTTTGACTTGAGAGCAAAAATTCCAAAATGTACCTTATAAGTGAGCAACCACATATTCTTACATATATTTTTAATTTCGGTTTCTAGCTGAGGGGTGTATTCGGGTTGGCAAGGAGAGGACTTTTCCCTTTATTCCCTTCTTCCCGTAGGAATTTTCAAAAGTCCTGTCTGGAAGATGTCTGCGACAGAGTAGGAATCTATGTACCGAATTTCAATTTCCCAAATTCAGCGGAAGAGAATTTTTTTAGTTAAAATAGCTAATTTTTTCTATGAGTGTAGCTTATATTTAATTTTACTTACCAATCCCATATTATAAAAAATAAGAAAAAATATAAATACACTACAAGTTATAAAAACGAATGGCAATTTAAATTAAATATGTAACCAAATCAGTTAATTGACTCGATTAGTTTTGTTTGCCAAAATATAACTTCAAATACGTTTTTAACACGGATGGATGGTTAAACAAAATAATAAAAAAAAAAACAAAAAACATTAATGTAAACTACATTAGATATTTGCATCAGCTGTTGCTGTTGCTGCTGCTATTTTCTGCTGCTGCAGCTAGTGATGTTGTTGCTGTGTGCTGCTGTTATTGGTGCCAGAGCACATTTTGTTTAATCGGTTTCAGGTGCTAGTTTCACAGATACTCGACACGTATTTGTGAGTGCCAAATGCATAATAAATAGCAGCATGCCTGACATTTAACAAGCGTGCAATATAATGAGGCAGGCCGACTGCAAAACACAATAACAACAGCAGCAACAACAACAAATCGCCCTAGCAACAGCAATATTGAACGGCAATAACGTTAGCGTTAGCTTAACTAACAGTTATTGAGATTTTTACATTTAAATTGGTTAAATAGCACCAATACACCAAAAGGCAAATATGGAGGTGGTATTTTTACTATTAAATGTTAGGGATGGTATAGTATCGAGTATAGGTTACTGAATAACGAGTATTATCAGTAATATCTTAAACTTGAAATAATTCAAAATAAAAGAACAGAATATAAATTTTAAAATAAATGAAATTTCATTTAAAAATCGTTCAAATCACTTTTCATTTCAATCTAATGGGTTTTATTATTTATTTTTGTCGTATACTGGCGGATCCCGGCATGCTTCACTACGCATGAATATTAGCATTGAATCAAATTCGTTGGTTCATTGGTTTCTCGATCCGCGAGTTCGATGAAAAAGAACCTTAAAATGATCACTTACTGACAGCTGTCAATGTGTATGCGTGTATGCGCTACAACGTGTATTTACCGTGTGCATGAAGCCAGCAAACAGTATACATACAGCACACGCTTATGGGCGCCTACGTACTTGATGTTTTTTTATATGGGCAAAATCACATGTTGACATGAAAAGTCATAATTCACGAACTCGTCGACCGATTTCGTGCAAACTGTAGATAAACCATCTACACGACCATACGAACAAAATTTTAATCGAATTCGGTTTGACCGTTCGTGAGTTACAAAATCACAACACACTTGCAACAATTCGTTATATATATAGATAAGTAACTGACATATCAGTAAAAATAACAAGCAAATGATTATTCAGTTAAAAACAAATTTTAATGTATAACCTACCGATTTAGTAGAAATATTTTTTTTTTGTTTTTGATTATTGGAATATTTTTGTTTTTAATCTGCAAAATGTTGAAACACACACTACAAACACATCTTTTGTGAAAGCCTTTATGTTAATATAACAGGTTCTTTAAATTTTTGTAATTGTAATTGAAATAAAATTGTTTGTAAACAAATAATTTAAATAAGAAAGAATAAATTAAAAGCTGTGATTACCAAGTTCAAAAATTCTTATAAACAAGCACAAATAAATTAAAAATGTTAATTTTAATTAAAGAACATAAAAATTGGGAAAATATGAAAAAATTACAAAATTTGTGATTAAGTTAGGGTTAAAAATTTATATCGGGTACCCACATGATTGCATTGCAATCAAATTTAACAGCACTAATGCACCGCACTTTACAGCACTCTATTGATATGCAATATTGTAAATTTCAAACAGAACTTTATTACAATACAAAAAGAAAAATCCAACAACCAAGACGTAGAGGAAAAAGTCATCCTCTTCCTAAAGGCAAATTGACAAATTACTGCATTTGCAAACAGGCTCTTTATATTAAAAATGTTATTTTTCGGTCTATTTGAAAAAGAGTTTTTTTGTTATTTTTTTTTTTTTAGCTACACGTAAATAATTTGGACTTTAATAGATAGGGCCATAGCAAATAAAATGTACTTACTTTTAAAACAGCATGCATGCAAAAATTTATTGGCATGTTAATAATTGGAATAGTAATGAAATTGAGGAAATATTTATAACCTACACCAGGGTAATCTAGTCGCTTCAGGACGAAAATATAAAGATATTTTGACGAATTTTAATACACAAAGCCCACAAATTTTGATTGACACCCTAGTCACCGACTGCCCATTAGACCGTACCTCAAAAAAAAGTTCACCGTACACCCTCAAATATAAAGTATTTTAACAAAAAAATTTCGAAAATGTTTTTTTAATTTTTTTTGGCCGAACGTAGGGGTTGCCATTTTATATTTTTCGTTATATCTTCGCCATTTACCGTCGGATCTTAAAGTATTGTATACCAATGTTTTTTGTCTCGCGGAGACCGATGTTTTCCTCGAAGGAGCCATTGACCTCAAGTAACGCGTTCTAGTATTAAACCACCAGATCTCAGTTGCTACCACCTTAATGTACTACCCTAATATTTTAAAATGAAAGCTCGCAAAAAAGCAATAAACTTTTGCTAGGAAAGTATTCCAATAATTCGAGCGGAACTATTATTTTTTTTTTAATTTTTTTTTTGTTGCCGAATGTAGGGCATTTTTAATTTTTTTGTCATATCTTCTGTATTTACAGTGGGATCTTAAAGGGTTATATATCAGTGTTTTTGTCGCAATGATACCAATTTGTTACATCAAAAATCATTGACCTTAAGCACACTTTTATACTACTTAAGGGGTAACACCTATGTAAAAAGCCTATAATAAAACTTCCTTTTTTTATTTTCTTTATTTACGGAGATGTGTTAACAAAGATTGGTTTTCACAAGATTTATGAAGGAGTACAAAAAAATATTTGTTTTACACAAAGTTTTACAAAATGATAATATATTTACAACAGAGGTCTCCGCGAGACAAAAAACATTGATATACAACACTTTAAGATCCGACGGTAAATGGCGAAGATATAACGAAAAATATAAAATGGCGACCCCTACGTTCGGCCAAAAAAAAAAACATTTTCGAAATTTTCTTGTTAAAATACTTTATATTTGAGGGTGTACGGTGAACTTTTTTTGTTTGCCTATAAGGTGGTACGGTCTACTGCCCATATAAGGGACCCCCGAAAACTTTTCAAACGCGATGATTTGTACAAGCCAAGTGATAACTCAAATTGCTTTTGCTGAAAATCGATTCATTTCTAGAACTACTCCCCCTACAAAAATATTTTATAACATTTTATCTTATAATTTAATAGAATTTTGCAAATAATAGAAATTTGACTATATCAACAAGCTCTAAATTTTTAGTGTAATTTATCTAAAATTTATCAAAATTTTTAGTTTTTTATTTATGAAAAAGTTCAGATATTTTTCTATCGACTCAGAAAGGTTTAAGGCAAATATTCAATAGTATTTTTTCATATATTACAGACTCTTAAACATAAATATAATTAAAATAATAACTACACTTAAAAAACATAGTTTGTAAGTAAAAACAAGTAAAAAAGGGCTAAATTCGGCTGTGCCGAATCTTTGAATACCCTCCACCAATATCCTAAAAAGATGTTCTCTTCTGTTTTTCATACAAATAATATAAAAAAACTTTTGAAGTCAAATTATGTAGGTGAAAAAATTTTTTGAGGTGAAAAACTTTTTTAGGTATGAAAAGAACTTTTTTGGAGGAAAAAAAATTTAGAGGTGAAAAAAATTTTTAAGGTGAAAAATTTTTTGTGGTGAAAAAAAATTTTAGTTGTGAAAAAATATTTGAGGTAAATTCAAAATATTTACTGCTAAGCGACTGGTGAAAAAATATGAGAAAATATGTTATGCACCGGTCGCTACTATGAAATTGTACTAAATTTGTATAGGCAATTTAGGGGCACCTTTACATTTTCACTAGTTTTTTGAAACATGGACTGCACAAAAAACACATTTTAAAGCATAGTTTTTGTCAAATACTCAATTTTTTTCCGGCTAATGGGAACTATCTCTGCAGCTGAATATGCCTAATGGAGAGAATGCACTTTCTGATGCGCCACGTGTTGATAAATTGTTGTAACGAATGTTCTTTCTTTAAAAAATTGAAGTGTGTTTCTAGGATAATATGCCTAATCGAGAGAATACAGCAAATAAATTAATTTATTAAAGAAAGAACATGAGTTGTAACTTTTTGTCAATAGATGGCCCATCAGAAAGTACATTCTCTCCATTAGGCATATTTTGCTGCAGAGCTAGTCTCCATTAGCCATATTGTGCTACAATATGCAGTAGAGTATTATTGATTTTATATTTTCTTCGTAACATAAATGAATATTTGCCAAAAACTATGAAAAATATATGTTTTATGTGCATATTATACCTTAATTTTTTAAATCTATATTCATTTAGATGTTTAAGAGCACAATATTGCATTTTATTCATGTGTATTTTTTTATAAAAGAAAAAATTAACATAAATATACATTTGTCAATCCCTCAATTCTCAAAAATACAAATGGAATAAAAAAAAAAACTATTTTCCTCTATGAAAATTTCTTTTTTGACATAAAAATGTGAAATAAATTTTTTTATTACGTCAAACATTTAAAAAAATTGACTTTAAAATTATGTAATAAGTCTACTAGCAACATCTGAATGCATTATAACTTAAAGTATGTAGTTAATTTAATATTTTTGGTAAATAAATTAATTGAAAGCCTAATCCAAGGCTATATCGCCATGGTCAGGATATAGTTTTAATGTGATTCTTACCCACCTATTCAAAAGTAGCGGCATTAAAGCAATTATGCATTATGCTCTTTCTTTATATTTAAATTGCATTGGACCTAGCCATGGGGCAGGGTATTGTTTTAGTTAATTCAGCGCCACCTATTCAAAAGTAGCGGCACTAAAGCAATTATGTATTTTGCTCATTCTTTAGATATAAATGTCTTTGGTTACAAAAACAAAAAATACATTTTATTGAATGAAACGAAAAACCAACAAAGCTTAACATTGGAATTGGAGATATTTGAACGGAAAATCCTAAGAAAATGCATCGGAAAAAATTATGAAAATTTTATAAAACGATTTTCAAATAGACGTAACGTCTATGAAAATGCCGATGTTCTACCCTTCTTAGGTACTCCATGTCGTTGCAAGCCAGATTTGTTGAGAAACTTCCGCTACACGATAATATGCTTGTCAGCCAAATATACGAAAGCGAGAAAAACACCATCTGGGCTGGATCTACATATCTTTCTCCTGCCGGTATAATTAATGGACGTATTAACAACGATCCAGCTCCTCTGGACCTAACCTCATTCTATATGAGCCCAGCCTCCGGCAATCATAGGGGCTGAAGATGATATACGTATATACTAATTTTGCATGAACTGTAATATGAATATGTTTTGTCAATTTATGTAACAAACTTTTGTTACATAAATTATTTACAGAGGTCTGCTCTGTTAGCGACTTTAGCATTGTTGCTTTTTACGTTAACATAGTTATTAGAGTAACACACATATAGCTTAAAGAATGTTATTGTTCTCATAGTATGTAAGACAATAAATGTAATCGAACAAGAAGAAGACTTAATAACATTTTTACTTACTTAACAGAAAAAAAATAGATACAGAAAAATTGTACAAATTTGTATGGAAAATTTAGAGGTACCTTCACATTTTGCATAAGGATCGCGAATATATATACTTTATTGTGTCTTAAACCTTTATTTCGACATATTACAAACGGAATGACAAACTGATATATACCCTCACCATATATGGTGGAGGGTATAATAACAGAAATTCCATTTGGAAGAAATGATATTTCATTTTAAAACTGTCCACTTACTTTTCATTTGTATCAAATGGTTTTGTTTTTTATTTTTAAATGTTGTCTAAACAACTGACTCATTAATAAAAACTAAATGATTAATCAGTTAAAAATATTTATATTTACCTACCAATTTCCTGATGTGTGTGTTTATGAAGTTCTTTAAATAAAAATTATGATTGAAATTTTTGGAGTATTGTTTGAAACAGATAGCAAACAAAATTTTAATTTATAATAACTGTAACGGAAACAAAAAAAACACAAATTTCGGTTTGTGGGTAAATTTTTATTAAATTGTAAACGAATGAAAAAAAAAATAAATGAAACTGAAAAAATCAGTAAATGATAGTAAATCATTTTAAGCAAATGTATAAACAAGTTAAAATAAATATTTCTTTGAAGAATAAATATATGTTCTGAAAATTTTACTATTAAACTACAAACAGTAAACTACTGGTATTTAGATTCCCTCTCCGTCGCAGACATCTGCTAAGACGGGATTTTTAGAAAATCCTGTTAGGAGGGCCTGTCAAAACCCCTTTGCCTAGAAACCTCAAAATTATAAAATGCGTTTCCTGAAGTAAGGGCTGAATCATTTATGAGGTATATTTTGGAATTTTCGCCAGAAACGTGGTTAGAGCTGGGGTTAAGGAGGCGAAAATTTTTCCCCTTAACGGCCTACCAAATCGCTGGAGCTATGAATTTGAAATTTGGTAAATAGGTTTCTCCACCGGCATAGACATCCACCCTGGCGGGATTTTTGTAAAGGGCAAAATCTCCCCGTAAACGGCCTGCCCACACCTCTGGTCCTAGGAAGTTAAAATTTGGTATGAAGGTTCCTCTTCCGGTATAGACATCAGCTATGACAACATTTTTGGGAAATCCTATGAGGAAAGGCCAAAAAAGAGGATAACTTCCTCCCAGCGAAAACGATGGGACAAGAAAGTTAATATTTGGTATGTAGGTCATCCACTCAGATGGTAATTTTGGAAAATCTTAGGGGGAGGGGCAGGTTCTAGAAACCTGAAATTTTAAATATGTGTACTCCGAAATATAAAATATGTGCTCCTTTGCGTGTGTGCTATAAAGCTCTTATAATATATATGTACCATGGAGTGAGGTTTAAAAATTATATTATTAGTGATTGTAGATGAATTTTCCCAGTCAGAATAATAAAAACGGAAAAGAGCTGTCAAAGCACATTAAGAGGTGGTACAAGTGCTGGCAAAAAAAATTCTCGAAAACGGCACATTATAAATTTTGCTTGTATTTTGGAAAATGCGTATTGCAAAAGGAAAATTTGCTAAATAGTTAAATTCCAGTTTTAAATATGTTGCAGTTCATAACAATAAAAACTTAGCACCAAAACGTTAACAGTGCATAAAGGCAACATTGCGCATTTGAAGGTTAAATAAATTGAATTGTAATTTAAATATCTTAACAATTTTCTAGTGCTAGACTCCCATTGTTAACATATTTTTTTCTAAACTTTTAAAGTCCCTCCTTGTGTAACCACAATGATGATTGAATACTTAAATTACTTTTTATGTACTTTATAATTTTAAGAAATTAGTTAAACGCGTTTGTAATTTATATGACATTACCATTTAACATAAGTTACACCCTCCTTTTTTTCAATTTGTGTTTTTCCATATTCAGGTGTATACAAGGTACATAATTTGCAAATCTTTCTTTAACAAGCTTCTGGTTGGTAGCGTCTGACATTGATTGCTGGTATGTGCGTTTTATAAATGGGGCTCAGGCCAACGTGATGTTATAAACTGTAAGTGTATGCAGTTTTTTCTGCAATCGAGGAAAATGTTATTTCGAATTTGACATATACATGATTAAAATTGAGTAATGTTTATAGGCAGAGTTGTTATTTATTTTTTTTTTTTACTTTTTGCAGTGACAGTTAACAGGTGAGATAATATAATTGAAAAAAATTAAAAAATTTCGGAAATTTTGTTTATAAACTTGGAACACGTGCATACGATTCTAAAAGAGACATATTGTAAAATATGTATTGATTTTAGAATGTTAATCGGATTTTGACGTACATATGTTATTTGTGTAGTAGTTTATATTAGTTTAACACCAATGACAAATGTTACAAGCTTAATTGATTAATTTTTCAGTTTAATTTTTATTTATTGCTTAATTCTTTTCTACACTGCTTATGAAACTGGTCGATCTTTGTCGCAGCAGTTTTAGCTGCATCACACACAATTTATATGAAATTTAGTAATATTTTTAATATTTCAAAGGAATCTAAAATTCTCTAGTAAACCAAATTCAAACCTTGAATCTTAGTTCCTAGAAACTAGATTCATGGAGTGGGGTCTTATAGAACCAGTTCTAATTTCTGTTAAGATTTACCCTATACTATTATATTTCTATAAGTTAGGTAAATTTACACTATATGCGTAAACAAAAAAATAATAATCACTTTATGTATAACTTTATGCATATATAACTAATGTGTAATTTTGCTATAAAAATGCGTAATATTTAAATGCAATTTTAAAATTAATTTATAATTTACTAAATTTGTGCGTAAAGAAGTTCATTTTTATGCCTTTTTTCATAAAACAATAAAACTTTTTTAATCTTAAATTAAAAAAATCAGTGGAACGGAAATAAAACCTAATCGATATAATTAGAATAAATTGCTATAAATTCAAAAAATCGCCAAAAATTAAAAAAAAAGTTTAATATGAAATAAATCGTGAATATTTAGAAAAATCGCTATAAATGAAAAAAATTAAAACGAAATTTTGTTTTAAAAAAATCAGAAAAATTTTAAAATATCGCCCTAATCGAAAAAATTTATAAAATTTAAAATACCGAAAAAGGTGTAAAATAATTACTGAAATTTAAAAAATCATTAAAATTAAAGCAAAAGAATTGTTTAAATTTAGCGAAAATTTGTAAAATTAAAAAACAATGTCGTTGTTTTTGATACAAATAATGTAAAAAAGATAAGGGTGAAATTATGAAGGCGATAAAATTGTATAATGGAAAAACATTTTTGGATGTGAAAACAATTTTTGTTGTTGAAAAAAAATTTTGAGGTGAAAATATTTGAGGTAAATACAAAATATTATTCACATCTAAGCGACTGGTGAATGTGTGGTTTTGCTGGGAACCTTGCCAAAATCTTACTACTTTTTTGCATAATTTATGGCAAACGAGTTTATGTTTGATATACCAGCAAAACTACACAGTACCATATAATGTGTAAAGTAATGTGTAGCTATTGGGGCTCATGGATTACTTTACACCTTACTTCACTGATGAATTTTGCAGGCGATGAGCCCATTACCATGGACCCATTACTTTAGAGGTGTATGGACCCATTACTTTAGAGGTGATAATGTAAGGGGTTGTTTATATGGTTACGAGAATGGAAAAAGTAATGTTTAGACACATAGATATTCAAAAAAAGGAATTTTTATTAAAAATAAATATTTTACAAATATTTTAAACGTTATTAAAAATAATGTGGTCATGGTGAAATCGAACCTAAACCAAGAACTCTACCCACTGAGCTATCGACGCATATAACTTTTTATTGCTTTAAAACTAAATGAATTGTTGCGATTCGTTTTTTCGTTAGTGTTGTCAAAACATACATACATTACCCTTTTGCTTACAAAAAAAGCTCAAAGTAATGCATCTAAAAATAGGTTTACAAAAATATTTCAATTATTACTTTAAATTTATAAATCATAAACTACGTAATCAATAATGAGTAACTTATTACTTTATGCTTGCAAATAATGAAAAAGGTAACGAGCTATCATTACAAGGTAACGCATGAAAATATCGCACCCATTACTAAAGTTTTGCTGGGATACATACTATCAAATACTTGCCAACAATTTTCTTAGTGTATTTTTATTTTGAAAGTGGGAAACATAATGCAACTCCGATACCTTAACAGAATGTGATAGTGTTAAAAAGTTTTTTAAGGGTACTTTAGCATATCTTTGTAATATAAATAAAACTAGCGGGCAAACCCCGCTACGTTGTTATCGTAGGATATGGTTGCCCGGGCTAACGCCCGGGAATATACGGAGTTCCCAGATAATTACCCGGACCTCCAATTTTCACCATGACCAAAATTCTAACAATAATGAGTTAGCCCATCCTCCAGGTAACACATATTTAAAATTTCAGGTTTTTCCCTTTCAACCCTTATTTTTACCATGTACCTGGCTAAAATTCTAAAATGTAGCTGATCAGTGAGTTAGCAGTTTAAATATTTAAAATTTCATGTTTCTATCTATATTGGTGTGGGTGTGCTCGTTCCCGTAAACATTTCCAAAAATCTGACCTATGTAAAAATCTACAATGCAGGAGGAACCTTTGCACCAAATTTCAACTTTCCAGCTCTAGCGGTTTTGGCAAGACGTCAAAGGTGAGAATTTTTACTTTTCTGCCCCTCCCCGTTGGCTTTTCCAAAAAGTACGTCTTAACTGTTACCTACACTGGAGCTTGCATACTAAATTTCAACTTCCTAGGTCCAACGGTTGTCCGGGCTGTTAAAGGGAAGACTTCAACGATGAGTTAGCACAAACTCCAAGAATAGCATATTTCAAATTTCAGGTTTCTAGCTATAGGGTTTTGGGCAGGCCGTGAAAGGGGTTTTTACCCGTTTCGATCTTTCCGGTTTTAGCGAATGTCTACGCAGCAGGGGGAACCTACACACCAAATTTAAGCGTCCTACCTCCTGCGATGTGGGCTGTGAGATTTTGAATGAAATAAATAAATATTTATACATTTGCTCTTTCGCAAATTTTCACATATGCACATTTGCACATTTACATTGGAGGAGGAATCTATGTATCAAATTTCAACTTCCAAGCTCAAGCGGTTTTGGCAGGCCGTCAAAGGGGAGAATTTTCGAATTTTCGAATCAGTGAGTAAGTGAGTGAGTGAGTCAGTAACGTTATTCCTTTATATATAGAGATAAATATAATTTTGCGAGAAAATTTTGGAACTTCTAAATAAAACAATTTTAAAAACCTAATACTTATTTTATTTCCAAATGACTTAAATAAATTATTAAGGAGGTCCAAAATAAAGCAAAAGTTCGCATTCACGAGCTCCACCGCCCTACAAATATGCCATTATTGAAAAAAGTTTTATTTAGAGGTAGCACATCACCATTTAAGTTTCAAAGTTGTAATTGTTTCTATTATTTTAAAAATTAAAAATTGTAAATTTTGTATATTATTTGTTCTATCTGTTTTAATTATATAAAGTAAAGTGTGCACTCCCTCTAGCGCTGATCCTTACAATATTTTCCATTTAATAAAAAATTAGTGTATCATTAAAAAATTATGATCTTGGGCCTGATAAAATTAAAAAAAAAATATATAAATTAAAAATTAAGAAAAATTAAATAGAATTATTAGGATCGCGACTCATCAGATCTAATATATTTTTGGGTGTACATTACGAATATAAAATCAAAATTAAAATGAGAGTCGCGTATTTCGCGAAAATTTCGTACAAAAAATGTTATACTTTTCTCAAGAAATTCGCTTTTATTTGCATCCACGCAAAACTATTTGTCTCTTCTAATGTGAGACAGGATTTTTGTTAACAAGTTTATTTTAATACGCTAAATAATAGCGAAAAACTACAGAAAGTCAAATTTTAAGTTAAGTTACAAGGATAACTATTATCCTTTTAAAAATTAAAATCTATCTCATGCCTAATGAAATCCCTTGGTAAGTAGATTGCAAAAGTACAGGAATTTGGATTTTTCGATGACAGCGTTTTTTGATAGTAAGGAAAATAGCACAAAAAAATCGAATTTTGTTGAATTTTCAAAAGCCGCTGATTATTAAAAAACCACAAATTTGTTTCCAAATTTGATTGCAGATTCGTAATCTTCATAAAAATTAAGATCAGATTTAAGATATTTATTCATATGAAGCGTTTGGAAGTTGAATTTGCATTTACATCTTTTCAGAAAATTTTGATATTTTGACTACAATATGTATTTTTACGTTTGAATTTAAAATTGAAAGTTACTGAATTTTTTCAATTTTGGTCTCATATTCCTTTTATGAACATTAATTAAAACTGTACTGGAACAATTTTGACTGAGAGTAATAAAAAAACGTATCGACATTTTAAGGTTAAAGTTATTTTATATTATTTCGGTAACGGTATTTTAAGGATAACGCTATTTTCTGTTATATAGGTAACGGTATTTTAAGGACAACGATTTTAGGGGTAACGATAGTCAGTTGAAAGGGTATTGAATCGATAACGATATTTTAGCGGGACTGCCTGCAAACCCTGGTTCTTATCAAAAAACCTGTGTTTCTTTCAAAAAATCACGGATTTATTGACCCGACGAGTATGAAAAAAATTAAACTATTTGACATCAATAACTCCAAATCGAGTAAATGGAGTTGCGCGATTATTTCTGAAAACCACAAATATAAAGGGTGTCCCAAGAAGAACGCAATTTTTTAATTTTAAATAAAACACAGATATTTAAAAAAAATCGTGAAACTTTATTATATCGTAAAGTAGACAGAATGAGGTTATGTATGGAACAATATATCGTGCAGATGGCCGCCGCGGCTTTGCTGGCATGCACGCGATCTTTTAATGAAATTTTCAATGACCGTTTTGCATGAATGCTGCGGTATTTCATTAATGCAGCGTCCAATTTCCTCTTTTAAGGCTTGAGTCTTCGTCGGCTTATTCGCGTAAACCATCGACTTCAAAAAACCCCAAAGAAAAAAATCTAATGGTGTTAAATCGCACGATCTAGGCGGCCAATTCTGATCTCCAAAACGCGAAATAACACGACCGGGAAATGACTGATGCAGCAATTGAATTGTTTCTCTGGTTGTATGACATGTGGCGCCGTCTTGTTGGAAGCCCATGCCCTCCACATTCATTTCTTCAATTCTAGGCAGGAAAAAACTGGTTATCATTTCACGATACCGAACACCATTGACTGTTTGCGCTTGACCTGCCTCATTTTCATAAAAAAAGGTCCAATGATTCCTCCAGCCCAAAAACAACACCACACAGTGACACGTTGAGGATGCATTTGCTTCTCGTGAATCACTCGAGGATTTTCCTCACCCCAAATGCGACAATTCTGCCTATTGACGAAGCCATCAAGATGAAAATGGGCCTCGTCACTGAAGATGATTTTATCGGCAAAATCAGCATTTTCATGTTGTCTCTCCAATACCCAATTAACGAACTCCCTTCGCTGTCCATGGTCAGCTGGCTTCAGTTCCTGAGTCAATTGAACTTTGTATGCATGAAGATGCAAATCTTTCGTCAAAATTCGCTGCAAAGTGGATTTGGAGACACCAATTTGCTGAGCTCGGTGTCGAATTGAGGTGGATGGAGTTTGAGCGACATCATCACGTACAGCTGCGACATTTTCGGTCGATCGACCTGGTCGATGGCGCGTTGTTGTCTTTACATCACTAACAGACCCAGTTTCGGCAAATTTATCCATTAATCTCTTTACAGTTGACTCTTTTGGAGCATTATTGTGACCCCAAATTGATCGCAATTTGCGAACTGTAGCCGCAAAACTTTCACCATTTTGGTAAAACAATTTCACAATGAGAATGCTTTGTTCATTCGTGTAGCGCTCCATTTTTACTAACTTCGTACCTTCTACTAGCAAACAATAACAATTATTCAAATGTCAAACAATGACACTTCGAATGTTGCCAGATTTAAAATTGCGTTCTTCTTGGGACACCCTTTATCTTTCTTTTTGCGGATTGTATGGAGTATGATTGCAAGGTTTACATGGACACACGGACAGACGAATAAATTGTTATTGTTAAATCTATTTAGAGGGTGATTTAGAGTCGGTTCGTATACTATTAAACAATTCAAAGTACCCTGACCATATGTATACCATTGTATGTGTCTAAATACTAACATATTTAACCCTTAACCACTGGAGTCGAAATATGAGGTATTTTGTTATGAAATTTTGGTTCTAGTATCATTTTGGACTAAAAAGCACGAATGTGAAGTCCATTTGTCAAAAAAATTTAACCTGAAGCGCCAAGTGGAAAAAATGAAGGACAACCTGAAGACAAAAAGCTCGACCCAAACAAAAATATTTGTTTCACAAATCAAACACGCAACAAATTATCAAAATACAACTTGAAGCTACTTTCCAAAAAAAAATTCGAGTCTATTGAGCTGTTGGGAAGTATGTTTTTTTTAGTTTTAATTTTGCACCAAAATCATAAATAATTTTCGTGTCTGTTTTGACAAAAATCTTGACAGAAATGGGTGTATCTATCAAATTATTCAACCGGCACTGTTCGATAGGTAAATTCAAACAGACAAAAATGTCGTTAGCGATTAGTGCACCAAAAATATTGCATTGGATATAATTGGACTTTAGTGATGACCTTCTGTAGACGGTCTTAGTGGTTAAAGGGTTAAGTACAATTCAGAAAGGACCATTCTATGGGAGGTAGGTCTAAATACAGACGAATTCTAACCATATACAAAAGGGTTTGTTCATGAGCTGATATAAATCTTTGTGCCAAGTTCCATCTAAATAAATTAATAAATGGTTTTACAATTGGCGCCATTGAGCAGCACGTCTAAGTAAATAAAATTAAAAAAAAATTAAAAATGAAAATCATCTTTAGCTACGAGGCACATTTTTGGATGAATGTCGATGCTAACAAGCAAAATTGCCGTATATGGGACAACGCCAACGTGAGGTTCACCAGGTGCCAACGCATCCACAAAATGTTACTATTTTCTGCGAATTTCGCTCCGGCGGCGTCATTGGTAAGTACTTTTTTGAAAACGCCATTAGTGAAGCCATCATCATCAACGGCGAGCGCTACAGAACGGTGATAACCAATTTCCAAATTGGGCGATATGGACGTAGACGACATGTGGTTCCAGCAGGACGGCGCTACGTGCCACATAGCGGAAACCACGATAACATCTACCCGCCCTTATTATTATGAAAATTATATGCAACTTGTAGATTATTAAAGAGTGGATCTAAGTCCGATATTTTTGGTGGTTATAAACATCAGCACCAAGTCATTATACCGTGACTACGTAGTGGGGTAGGGTATAAAAATCCCCTAAAAGAAAGGTAAACAATTTCCAACAGATCTTCTCTGTAAGACTTTACAAAAATAGTTTTTAGCCACAGTCAAAATTTCTCCAAAATTCAGGATCACTCCATCCTAATACACATGAAAAAATATTAAATATTACTTGTGTCTACTATAATTTGATTCATTAAAGCTTTCAAAAACATTTAAACATTTTAATAACATTTTCTATAGAATTTGCGTTCAAACAAAAACCAGAAAAGTAATTAATGAAAATTAAACAGAATGTGGGACGTAGCAAATGACCACCCATAGAAGTTTTGCCGTCAAAGACGACCAAAAGCTACAGTTAGCAAACAATTTGAAATGATCGTCTAAACAAACAAAAAGTATGAACCACATTCTTTTTAAACAGTAATTTAAAAGGTTGAAACACCTCACAATTTTCTTTTTCTGCAACTAATAAACAATTTTTTCTATTTGGTTGTGGTATGTATTCGTAAAGAAAGGCCATACCGCCAAAGCAGTAGCAAATAGGAGAGTTTTTTGTTTTATTTTATTTGTTCCCAAGTGGTTGGCTAATCTTATTCTATGCCTCAAAAAGTGTTAAGGAATGTTAGTGCTAAGGCATTAGTTATGTTGGTTACCAAACCATGGTTTACTCTTCTATACCAAAAAAAAATAAACAGCCTAACTAACTGGCTACATAGCAAAACTTCGAAAGAATTAATTCAATATGAGCTTAATTCGCTTTAAAAAACCATTCCCTTAAAATTAAGGCATAAGCATTATTCCTAATATTTTATTTTAATTCAAATCTCTTACAAAAATTCTTAATTTATCTTTAATTCAATTTGTAAAAGATCTAAGGTATGTATTTACTAAGGAGTCCGGCAACACTCGAGTTGATAATCTACAATTAAATAAAACTACAGCATATTTGAGGGAGCTATTAGTAATATCATATAGTTAATGAATGGTAATTATTTTGAATGCAAACCATATTTTAAAATCTCAAACTATGCTTTTAATCTATTACAAAATAAATAAATGTAAATCTTTCCGACTTTTTGTAGTAGAATTGAATTTATAAATTATTTAACGATCATTGTAAAAGGAATGAATTCGTGAAAAAATTCATTCCCAATATATGGAAAATATACTAAACCCTGTAAATGAATTCGCAAGGAATGTTTTAAACGAATTACATATTAATTAAAAATTTAAATGTGATTTCAAGAATTAATTCATTCGAAGCTATGTTACATAGTTTGTTGGCAACATAATTGTTATTTTGGCTGTTTTTTTTTTTTTTGATTTGTGCCTTTTGTAGTCAATAAACATGGAAACGCATTCAATTCTTATTTGTTATGTGGCAACACGTTTTTTAATGAAACGGTGTGGCCAGAATATAAGAAAAATTCAAACCGCCAGCATCAAGCATGTCGCAGACGTGTAAAAAAAAACAGCAAAATAAAATGCAATACAAGCTTGTACTTTAATTTACTCACGAGAATCGAACTGCAGCCGTTTCTAAATAATATAAATATATTTAAAACAAAAGAACAACAGCGCTTTTAAAAAAGTTCAACTTTAAACATTAGACTTTGGGGGATTTGCTGCCTAACAGAATTGAATAAATATTTTGAAGTCAATTATTATTAATGTCATCTTGGAAGTGCGCTATCAAAGTAGAAGGTTATTTAAATAACAGTATACTTGTAAAAATAAGCAGATACGTAGAGGAGAAATAAATTTCGTAACCTTAATCTTTTAATATAAAAAAATATTCCAAGTGTTTTATTTATTAACGCTGGGATTTGAGCCCGGGATTTCTAATTGTAAGCCGAGAACTCTCTGTAAATAAGGTTTTTCCCTTTTATTTTTTATAACATATGTTTCTTATAATTTTTAAAATCCGAAAACAAAATCTTAAATGTTCAAATACTAATTTAAACAGGAAAATGTTTATTTTAACTAAAATCGAAATAACTTTAATAAGATTTGTACTTATTTTTAAATTTTTGTAAAATAATAATTCAAATAATAATAAAATCCCGATATTTCGTTTTTCCCCTTTGTCTAAAATATTTTTTGAAAAAAATAAATAAAATAAAAAAATGTTGCTCGATAAAAAAACATATATGTAAATTTGTATATTCGAATTCGCAAGGCAATTTCAAAAGAAATGAGCAGCTTAATGTGTATCAAGTGTATCTGAAAATAATTAAGTTAATTTGGGCATTTTAATAATATTTTTTTTTTATAAATTAAAATTTTTCTATATTGAGTTACAGCAATTTCATTGAGTTTACAGCAATTTACTAAAATTTAGTAGCGGTTACTAATTTTTTATACTAGTTTGGTTGTACTAATATGAATAATATTTAGTAAATTTTTTTTACTGATTTTAGCAAAACGATTTTAAATTTCACTAATTAACAAATTTTTCTACTAATTTCATTATACTACTCGTCAGCAGACATGTGTTGCTGAGATTAACAAAAAATACCCGTAATAACAGCAAAATTTTCAGTTGCCATTATAGACTTTTTTGGTGAGTGTTGACTTTTACTATAACACAAACTGAATTCAAAAGAGATGGTAAAAACTTTTACCAACACAGCTTGTATAAATAACCAAGACTATCATTATAGAATATAATTCTCGTTTGGTTAATAAAATAATTTGTATAAGTGTTTCAGTTTTTTTTACAGTCGGGGTTCTGGATCTTTCTAGTCATGTGCTTTAGATCTGTAAGGTCTTGTACTATGAACAATGGCTCAAATTAACAAATAAGTACAGCGACCTTGGGCGGCAGCTCTTCTGCAACTCCGGTTGACAGCTCTTCTGCAAACTTCGGTTGACTTCTTCACAGCAACTTCGACTAACTGCTCCGCAACGACTTCGGTTGATTGTTCCGCAGTTGCTTCGGCTGACTGCTCCACAGCAGCTTCGGCTGACTCCTCCACGGCGGCTTTGGCTGACTGCTCAGGTTTCTAACCAAAGCCGTTTGAACAATCCGTTAAGGGTCGTACTTTTCCCCTCCTGAACCATAACGCTCTGGGTAAAATTAAGAAAGGTACCTTATCAGCGAAATAGCCCATGATCCAAGGACCACAAACTTTAAATGTTCTGATTTTTAGTCCAAGGGGTTCTGTTAGAACGTTAAGACAGACTTTTCCCCACCTGTGAAAGTTTCCAAAAATATTGTCTTATTGAATCTTCATCATACATGGGAAAATATTTTTGAGAGGACTAATTATTTGATTTTCATTGCATTCATATCAATAAAATTATTTTTAGTTATAATTCCCCACGTTTCCCGTTCTACATTCCATATTTTCAAATTTTGATCCAATTTTATGTTTCAATTTCACTCTTTTTCAATTTGAGACTTTTAGCCAAAGCAGTTTAAAAAAGGCCTTAAAGGCGGTACTTTTCTCTGTTTAATCCCTATTTTTCAACGCTGCTGGCGAAAATTACAAAAGGAACCTTATCAGTGAATTATTCTGGTAAAATGGTTTGGCCAAATGATATTTGGTCAACAAAATAAAACTTAAAGGCGCCGTAAATATAAAAAAAATTTAATGAAATTGCTGAAACAGTTCGTTTAAGTAATTACCGGGAAGCTGAGTTTATATGAGGACTAGGACTCAATTGTAGTCCGATTTTGCATAAAACTGTAGATATGATCATAACCTAAGTCCAGATATTTTCTGCTTTATGTGTCTCAATGCTATTTAAGCACTATTCAGATAGGACCTTTATATGAAAAGTACGTCTTCAAATGAACCTATTAATAAAGGTTTGAAATTATTTAATAGTTATTGTAACCAATTAGACAAAGTGTTATCCATTCTCAATTTAAAGTTTAATTAAATGACATATTTTAATGTATTCATTTTTTTTTTTGAGTTGCTAGTCTGTAAGGATAGTTATTGTATCCATAGACTGAAATAAACATATAAATAAATAAATATAGACCGATTTTAACCAATTAAAATATGGTTCGTCCCTGGCCCAAAAAATCAGATTCACTTATTTCATCTAAATATATTCATACTTGTGATCTGTAGTTTGACTACAAGGCTTACATGGGCAGATGGATGCTGAGTTGGCAAATAAGAGCGAGTTTTTAAGGTAAAAGAGCCAACTTTCGGTTTTTAGTGTTTGGCCTATTTTTCGACATGAGTCGGTTGTGAAGATTATCAGGATTATCCAATTCCCCTTTTCAAACCAACCTTGTTACGCTCTTCTAAATTGTAGGTGACGATATTTACCTCCATACTAGCTTAAGTAAATTAAATGCCCTTAGGGTGATCGTAAGCTATAAATTTGACCTCTTTTCATTACAAATGGCTACTGACAAAAGTAAAGAAAAAAAGTAACAACAATTTGTAACAAATTGTTGGTATCACTGAAGGTTTTCTTTATCACACTAAGAAAACTATAAACTACAATAAAGGAATTTTGTAATAGCAAAACCAAATTACCTACAGGCAATTAGCCACCCAAAAATACGCTGAATGGATGAAAAAATGCTGAACAAAACATTTTGAGTGGCAAATGTCTAGTTTGATACCACCACCAGCAGCAGCAACATCACCACCACCGACAACAACTGCTTAAAACAATTTGTTGTGGTTAATTTTCAAAAAAAAAAAAAAAAACAACAACAAACAAAGTTCGTATCAAAAAAAAATACTGGCAATATCTATTACAGCGCAATATGGACTGACAGTATCAGTTTCTACAATACAAACAGCCAAAACTTAAAAAAAGCGAAATATTTATTTCCTATTTAGAGCACGTGCCACACGAATTAAATTGATTTCTCGCCAGTAGGTGGAAAATTTACAAAATTAAAGTTAAGCTTATAAGAAACAACCCACATTTCAAATCAAAGCTTTATTTAATGCCATGATAGAGCGATTTTAACTTTATACACTACATTCATGTCATTTTTTTTTCAATACTCCCTCTTCTAAATTTAATAATTATTCAGTTATTGATTTCTATAATCCAATGATAATAATAGCTTTTTACATGTTAATACTGTTTATACATTTGAAAAATTTAATAAGCAATTTGTCAGTACATATTTATTAAAATATAAAAGTATTTTGTAACATTAGTCCATAATGAACACATATTGTTCAAGAAAAAAATAGTAGTGGGTATCGAGTATTCGAGTAATTTCTATATATTTGGGTACTCGATACTGAAAAAATACATACTAGATACTAAATACTTAATAATATATGCAAGTAAAAGTTAACTTATAAATGTTTTACGATGTTTGCCAAAATATTTCGGCAATAACCGTCCGTAAGTTAAACCCTAAACTTCCAATGTTCTATGTTTTATAATTCATACCGTAAAACCGAATTAAATGCTTTTAATCCCGGCATGGGCATTTTCACAAACACTTGTTTCAAAAAGGTACTATCGGGAAGCAGAAGGAGGGGAATCGGAGAGGTGCCACTAAAATAAACTTGTTCCAAAGAACGTAATGAACGATTTAATGAAAGCAAGGAATAATAGTAAACTAGTTTTGAGTGAATCGTTCAAATAAACAGTTTTATTAGTATTTGACTGATGTCGTTTGGTATTCCAATAAAAACAGTGTTGTCCCTTTTCGCATTGAAAAACAGAAACACTTTTTATTAACATGTCGGGAAATAGTGAAAATTTTTGTTTCACACTTTTCGATGCGAAAACTTCTCGCAAAATATTATAATCAGATTCAGTTTGATCTTGACATAATATATCTAATTATATTCAATAATAAATTAAAAAATGCTTATTTTGATATACATTTTAGTTTTAATGCCTTTGAAAATTGCTAACATGGTACTATATCTGTTATCAAATAAGACCAGATCTATTCATATCTGAACGAAATTCAACCAACTGTCCAGATCTGGCACTATATCTGATCAGATATGGCCATAATGTGTATCACATATCACATATCTTTGTTTTTAGGGAAAGCAACACTCTGGAAAATTCTTACTACTAATTAATATGTTGCTTCCGTTGGAAAAGGGGTAGAGGAGAAGCTGAGAGGAGAAGCTGAAAGGTGGTGAAAGATGGTGAAAGATGAAGGGCTTCAAATATGGCAACACTATAACAGCGGGAGATGATAAATCTTAAAACAGTTGGTGCCCGCCATCTGAAGGAGAGTTGGCGAAACTGTTGAAGCCTTTTAGTTCATAGCCCTATTATATTATTTTATTTCGGTGGGGTTAAGTGCTATGGGAACACCGAAGGAGGACGTTGCGATATGTATGAGGTATATAAAACTTATACATACTATTATTCTAAATTGATATTGTCATCGCTGGTCAGATCTAACACCAGCTCTAATTGGAATCAGTCATATCTAAATAGATCTAATCAGATCTGATCAGATCTAATCTTTTTTACACGGGTAATTATAAACGTGGGTTACTATTTATATATCAGGAACTGGCAGTACTATTGTCAATAGCTAAAATCTGACAACATCATAATATAGTTTGACATATTTTAGCATAAACATACTCACAACGTTTTGATGTACAAGTTCTACTTGTTTTGTTAAGAAAATCAATTTGGCCAAAAAATCACAACTTTCGAAGTGGATTATCTCAACAAGAATGTGTCGATGAACTCAGTTCTTTGTATGGCAATAAAGCATCATCGAAAATCACAGTATATCGCTGGTATAGTGAATTTTATCGTGGTCGCAGTTCGGTCGCCGACGCATTTTATTAAGGTCGTCCAAAAGCGGTTTTTGTGCCACAAAACATCGTGAACTGATCATCATGTGACATATTGTGGGATAAAAGCATCCTTGCACATTAGTTCCACTTCAATACATTCGATTTTGCATGAACACTAAGGTGCAAAAAAATTTGTTCTCGTTGGATACCTCATATTTTATCCATCGCTCAAAAACAGGCTCGCGTCGATTGGTGTAAGGAACTGCATAAAAAGTTCGACCGTGGTGTTTCAAAAGACGTGTATGAAATCGTGACAGGTGACGAATCACGGATATATGCGTATAAGCCGGAAACAAAACAGTAATCGACTGTGTGGGTATTCCAAGACGATCTAAATCCAACAAAAGTTGTTCGTGGAAGAAGCACAGCGAAGCAATCGGTCGCCTGTTTCTTCGGACGAATGTGTCATGTGGCCACTGTTCTGCTTGATCAACGAAGGACGATCAATTCTGAGTGGTACACGACCATTTGTTTGCCGGAAGTCTTCGGAGAAATTCGTAAAACCAACCGTATATCATGACAATGCTATTCCCGAAATATAAATAGTACCCCTCGTATATATTATTAGATACGACCACATATGATTATATCTAAACTTTTTCACTCGGGTCGGGACTAACAAGACTCATCGATGCATACATAAGTCTACAACTTGAGAGTTCGCTACAGCAATCTAGCAGTAAACATGCATATCTCAAGGGCCAATCATTGAAAATGCGTTTCACGAGGACTGTATAATGACCATGCTGAACCCTTGAAATGTCAATGTTCGTCCGAGTAATGCCGAGGGATCAAAACAGATTAGGAAAGGAACATACCAAGTTTGAGTAATCTCACGCCTATTGTAAGATAGTTTCCCTAAATCTGGAAAGTCATGGTATTAAAGTCGTCGTTTATTCAGACAATGTGCTAATACTAGTAACAGAGATGTTTCTGGATGGTATAAGTAACCTCACGGTCTGGGAGTGAATCCGAGTAAAACCAAACTAGTGCTTTTTTGCACTAGAACCAAATCGAGCTTCAGGCTGCCGCGGTGTCAGAGCTGCAAACGCATCCTCTCCGAACATGCTTAGTATCTTGTCTTAGACTCGAAACTCTCGTGGAATGTTAACACCGATTACATAGCCAGGAAGTCGACGGTTTTTTTGATTTAAGATGTGTTTTGAGTTCGAAAAATTACGTTGTGGATGTACACAGCCATCGTACGCCCAATACTAATTTACAGCTGTATTGTTTGGACGACGACAACTATCAAGTAAGTGGTTACAAATCAACTGAACAGGGTTAAGCGCATGACTTGCATTGGACTTACTCGTATTATAAGGACTAGCCCCTCCAAAGCTGCCAATGATATGCTTTATATTATTCAAACTGATTTAACTAGCTGCTTCCACAGCTCAGAATACAGTCTGACTACTATACTGCTAGGAATGACATCGATATACCTGTTCGGGTCAGCTTTACATCTAGAGATGAATGGGGTAGGTGGGTTCCAACAGCTGGATTTAACAACAGGGTATACACCGACGGTTGAAATATCAGTTGTGTGGTAGGCTCTGCGGTCTTCTCTGGCGATTGCGACATACAAGACTCTTTCAGGTCACCTGATCATGCTAGTATCTTTCAGGCGGAGATTCTGGCTATCAGGGAAGCTTTCAGACTCTTGCGTGCGGTTGGAAATCGGGAAACCATCTGACGACCCTTACATACCTGAACTCGGATATTTCATCTTCTTTCCTCGTCGGTCAGTGTAAGGAAAAACTGTTAAGTCTGATTACATTGGTATGGATCTTTGATTACAGAAAGTTTTACGGTAATGAGTGTGCAGATGAGTTAGTAAGTCATATATCCCGACTACGATCGGGAGCGAACTTAATCTTTCCTCTGTATGAGAGATGTTTCGAGACTGACGGCTGTGGTGATTGGTCACTAGCTGATAGGAAGATACGACAACAGACTTGGGCAGGTGCACGATTTACAATACTATGGCATACCGGGTGAAGAAGATCACTTGGGAAGAAAGTATACCAAACATAGCGCACCTATTTTAATGATATTCAATCAGTTTTTTTTGTTTGCAAATATTGTTAATTTACTTTTGACTGCGTTAACTAACTCCCAACTTAATTTATAACTCTCTTAAAAAATAGTATTAATTGAAAAATTTGAAATATTTTAACAAGCTCTTAACAAATAGTTGTTACTGGCATAATTTGCAACCTTTTTGTTAACCCATGACTGTTTTTTATAAAAATAAAATAAAAAAACATCTGAAAAAATTCACACATATGAACAAGGCATTTGGAGTAAGTTATTTGCAAACACTTGTATTTCCAAACACTATTACTAGCTCCTGAAATTGAACTCTACAAATAAAGTGGATGTTTGTATGTACCAGTATGTAGTTAATATTTCAAATAAACAAATAATGTTGGAAATAAATTAAACAAAAAAACAGCAACAAAAACAAGGTAGTAAAATAAACAATACGTTTGGCTCTTTAACAGTAGGTTGTGCTGTATGATGCAGTTAGTACATGGAGACATTTGGCATATATGGAATACTGAATGGGACCAACAGATTTAGAGATATTGACTTTATAGTTTATTTCGATCAAGAAATAGTTTAGCTTTTACCGATCTTTTCTTATTTTCGCTCATGTTATTAAGAATTGTTTAAGAAACTACTATAAAATGTATGAGATTATTCTATAACTTTGTGAGAAGTTGTCGAACAATGCAATTCTAGCATATTTAGAACAGGAAGAGTGATATGTTAAATTTACTTAAAGGTATGTGAACAAATTTATCTTTAAATAAATTTGATATTATGTGACACGCCCTGTTCTAAATATATTAGAGTTGCATTTTTCCGTGTGTATTTTAGAGTTTAGACTTTGTTGACAGTTTCTGGTTCCATCTTATGAATGGCTTGGACGATATTTGTATTAAGGGTGTGGATCGTTTCTAGATTATTCGCATAGGATTAGTATATAACGGCACTCCACAACAAAAAGTCTAAAGGACTCAAATCGCAACTAGGAGGCGAGCAATTGCCAAGACGGCTGAGAACCAAAGATTATTCAAGTTCATATCTTAAATTTTTGTCTATAAAAAGCCCGTGATCGTAGGTCTGTAGTGCTCACCTTTGACTGAAATGGTGTTTCCAGCAGCATTTTTGAACAAAATGGGCAAATAATGCCACCACTTCCAAATCTACATCTAATTGTTATATTGTTTGTTGACATAGCCGACGAGATGAAAATGCGCCAGAAAAGGTGATTTTTTGGCCAAATTGTATGTCTAATTGGAGCTTTTGTAAGGCCCAAAGTGAGAAGCCGTAACAAAGTGAATGGTCGTTTGCCTTCAATTGCTGAGTCAATTGGACTTTTTAAGCGAATAATCCGAGATCTTATTGTGAAATTCTCATCATAATTTTGTTTACTAATTTATATGTTGCTTTGTTTCGAAAAGGCGATAGAAGGGATATGAAAGGTTACAGCACTGTTATTGCACGAGATGATAAATCTTAGAACAGTTGTTGCTCGCCATCTGTTGGAGAGTTGACGAAATCGTTGAAGCTTTTTAATTCATAGCCCTGTTATATTATTTTTTTCGGTGGAGTTATGGAAACAGCGAAGAAGGACGTTGCGATATTATTTTCTGAATTCATGTTGGCGTCGCTAGGTATCGAACCCGCAACGTTCTGTGTAACAGTCCAACGCGCTAACCGTTACACCACAACGCCTACCACATGTTCTTGAGATCAATGTTCTTGGATTGAGAAGCACACCTTCGATCACAGCAGCCGCATTTTCAACGGTACCATGAGATTCTCTACTAGCAAGCCAGTCTCGTGAACTTTTTGCACACTTCGGCCTAAACTTATTTTTAATAAGGGCACAGTTTGGGTAACACAGCACTAACTTTCAAAATAAGTTTGCAATATTTTTCAACGTTGTTCAAGCATAAAGATCCAATATTTTGAAAATCTATCAGTATCAAAATAACATATTATTAAAAAAGATACTTGTACTTGGACCACCACTTATTTACGAGAGATTTGCAAAATTCAAAAGCTTTTGGACCTAGGCAGGAATAAAAATTGTTCATTAAACTTTACTGTAGCCACATTCAAAATACATTAAATTAACCCCAGGGCCTGGTCAGACCATTTTCGATTTTAACTGTAAATTCAACATATTTATTATTTAGCTGGAGAGTTACAGAAATATAAAAATAAATATATACTAAACATCTAAATATCCTGAAATACTTTGTTAGTGGGTCTGGCCAGACCTTATGTGTTACGAGTGTAACTATCTTGTGTACAACGGGGGGTTAAGTTGGTCATATTAGCCAAAATGTAATAGTAAACTAAATAACCAAATGACCTGACGCGACATGTCGTATAATCGTCGTTGTCGTAGTTGTTTTCGATGCCAACGTCTTGAGGTCTTTAAAGCCAGGTGCAAAAAATCTCAACAGCAACAACCACAAAATAAAAAAATAATAATTAAATTGAATGCAAAAATATTACATGAATACAATTTTGTAAATAAAACTAACATTTAAAGTACTCGTATGTATGTGAAAGAGCTTTGGAAAAAAAACTAACCAATGTCTGCAACCACTAAAACCTAAATAAACTGTAAAATTGTTGGCAATGCCTAACATTGTCGTTATCAAATAGCCGACAGTTTTAACGTAAACAACCGGCTCACAAAATCGAAATAAAAACAATTGTATGGCAACCTTATACTGACGAATTAGCTAAGAAAATTTAAATATCGTACAACCTTTTCTATAATAGGGGCCGATAAAATTAAAGTGGTGTCTCCACATTACGTTTTGCTTCAGACAAACGTATAAAAATACAATAAGAAAATGCACTCAATACATGTAGTCTACCATTAATATCGCGAGAAAAGAAACAGAGTAGAAAATTTAATTTTTGAAATATTATAAAAACTACTTATTCATATATAACGGTACAAAACGACGATTATTGAGGCTGTTCCTATCAAAAACACACCTTACCAAATAATGAGTCTAGTAATCTAAACTATAAGGTTTTCACCTATTACCCTTTATATTATAATTCTAACTTTTTTTATGTGGGATGTCCCAAAAGGTAAGGTGTTTTGCTTACTTGCAAACTTACGAAAAAATAAAGATTAATGGGTTACACGTATGCATATTAATAATTGGTTACTAATAACTAATTATTATTTATTTTTCTGTAAGAAATTGAGTAACGCATTATTTTTTAAGTCTTGGTAACCAATTATAATTTAACTTTGAGTAAGCGACAAGGTAATGCGATGCAGTTTTGTGAATCCCAATTTCTAATCCGCTTTTCTTTCAAAAGTAAATATATAGAAATTAACCCTTTGACGGCCAATGGTTAGTAAATGCCCCATTTTTAGTTTTTGTCGTATTTGGACCATTTTTTTTACCGATTTTCTTAAATATGGCTTGTATCGACGGATGATGGTTGTTGCATTCACACAATACTAGTTATTTGGATAAATATGCTCTCAGAGACAATAGGATCACCACAAATTCATAAAAAATATATATTTTTGCATAATTTTTGGAACACATTTTGTAGAATCCTACTGGAAAACACAGGAGATCAATATCTTGGTAGGACATGGTCCATTCCTTTAATTTTAAGAAAAATCGAGATATTTGGAATTGGTTCACTTCATAAATTACTGGATACTGATACAATTTGAGACATACATATGTATCCCATGTGTTGTCAAAGGTCAAAAAGAGGAAGTTTTTGATCAGTTTTACAAATTCTTTATTCGCATTGATATGCAAGTAATTTTCATTTGATTTGATTTTTTTGGATTTTTTCTCCTGATTCCTAATTTGGTCTCCAAAATGTTTATCTCTTTAAAATTTTGAAACATTTTATAAAAATGATATTTCGGAACTACAGTTAAATCTCGATTTTTGCCCCAAGATGTTAAAATTTTTTTTTGTCATATTCGTGATCTGAATTATAAAATTAATTACATAAGATGCCAGCAAAATAAAATGGATGTTATTCTTTAGGAATCCCTTTTTCAGAACATCCAAAGAAGTGAATAGTGCAAATTTTTTGATTTGTAAGAAGTAATTTTAAACAACTTCCAAAATGTTGATATTAACCCCTACTTATGAAGTCATAAGAATAAAATATTTTGTAATAATTGCATTGAACAGCATATAATTTTTTTAATTTTAATATATATTTATAACAATTTATAATTATAGTAATATCCACTTTGCCCTGGTCGGAATAATTCTTGGCGCGTTCAAAATCACATTTTTAACTTCAAAACAAAGCCACTCCCTATTTTTATTTTGTAGTCCCTATATTTAACAACTTCCGAAAACTGATGAAGAAGTCCATCTGATCATCGATTTTTCATAGCACCGAAACAAACTACTTTCTCCCAATGACACGCCAATGTTAAAATCATTAATTAACTTCGGATTCAGTAGATGTAGTGATTAACTACTCAGCTCTTATTTTGCTGGGATGTGTCTTAACACTAATAAGTTCAAATAAATTTATTCGACACTACTCTAAACTAATTAGAAGGCTTTTTTCTCTTCCCTTACATGATTATTTGTTTCACTAAACACTTTTAATTCATAAATTTATAAAATACACAATAATAATTAAACTTATTTAAACAATTACCAATCACTCATTATTATTTATATTAAAATAGTAGAAGAGGTAAGCCATCCACAGGTAACTTATTATTATTATTTAATTCAAAATAATAAAATAAGTAACATATTATGGGTAATACATTATTTTTATTTTGAAAATAATGCTGAATGTAAGGAGTACTCATTACAAAATAATGTATAAAGTAATGTTATGTCACTACCATGTTCTTGATTCTGTTTCTAGCAGATCAAAAACAACCGTAGCAAACTCGCAAAAAATAAATGTAACAAAGTACTTAGACTTAAAACCACTCTTTGCGAAAAGCCTCTTTAAGCAAAAGTACTTTAAACACCTCGAACAATAATAGCTTTTAATCGTTTATTAAAAAGGTTAACCACAGTTATAGTGAATTGCAAGCCGATCCACAAAAAAGGGTGCGGCTTGTAACCCTTGTAAAGCTTGATCTGTATATAATTCTTCGTTCGTCCGTTAAAGATCGTGAATAGAAAAATTATAATTGTTAGTATGTAGTAATGGAGTATATACAAAGTAATTTGAAACTGGCACAATGGGAAACATTTTCTAGTCCGCCAAGATCTTCAACAATACTCTTCGCATCTTATATTGTTAATTTAAAAAAATATTAACACTTTTAATGAAAAATTTTCACTAAAAAACTAGTTAAATAAAAATAATTTAGCTTTTCAAAAATTTAAAGAAATTTCATAAAATCTTAAAGATCGATATACCACAGATTGATGATTGTTCAGACCTGCATAGATTGTAGAAATTAAAATAATATTTAGACCATAACGTTTGCTGTTGGCATAATTAATTTTGATCACAAACATAAATTCCAAATAACATTTGGGAAAATCCGGTTCAATTATTTACAAGAATTTCCTAGCTAAACCAAAACTGTCATTATTTTGTAACTCTATTTGTTAAATGTGTCTTAAATTAAAATATATATATATTTTTTTTTCTAACAAATGCCGGATATTTTGATTTGAAACCCAATCATCAAAAATATACTTAACAACCTTGCAGCTGCTTTTTGTTTTCGTTACCAATTGTGGAAGTTTTAATTTCAAATCCATTTTGATTTTTTCTCATTTGTCTACAAAAGTTCTGTAAGTTTTTTTTTTTCTTTTGTTGCAGCGAGTGTGGGTTTTTCATTATTTTTTCTATTTTTGTGTTTTAACACAAAATATTTGTGGAATGTAAATTAATTAAGTCATGTTATTATATAAATTTGTTATTGTTGTTTATATGGTGCATTTATAAACCAACATTTAATCTTTCATGCAATACAACAAATTTGGAACTTACTTTTTTTTCGTTCTATGTTTGCATACCATTCGGCGGTAACAATTTAAAATGTTAACCATAATTTACGTTAATTGTTGTTGATAGTTGAATTGGTTTGAAAGGATTTATTTATTTTGATAAATTTGAAAGGGGAAATATTTCTTGTTATTAAGATTATAAATGTTTTTCAGGTGCATTGTATACATACATACCCAGCAAAAATAAATGGAAGTGATTATTAAGGAATTAATATTTCATTGATTCCAAAGTATCGTTTAGTTCTGATAATCCTCTTCTAAGGCAGTTCTTTTTCACAATTTCCTAAAATGTGATTTATTAATGAAATTGAACATTTTCCAAATCTATGACGAGTATTTTAAAAACAACCAAAGTTAAACATTTATCATAGATATTTCTATATAAATTTGACATTTATAAATATGGTTTAAGTTTAAGTGATTTGTTTCAATGTTTAATTTTAAATTCTTAAAATCGTAGAGATTATTGTTACAAAAAGTAAAAAAAATATGATAGTAAATATTGCAAAAATTTTGAATAAAGTAACTTAATAAATAAAGCCGGATTACTGAATGCCCCGTTAAAATTTAACCAACAGTAAAACTCAAACTTTATATGTGAAACAACAATAAATGTATCAGTTAAATTCCCAGGTAAAAGCTAACGGGTGATTGTGAAAATGAGGCCAAGGCCCAATTACTGATGTCCTATTAAAATCTAAATTACAATTTCAAAATTTATTTGGGAATATCAAAAGATCTCATTTTTCACTAAACTATAAGAAGGGCTTTAGAGGCAATGAAAAAGGATCATAAAAGAAAACTTCCACCCTATGACACCCCTATGTAAAAATCATTGGTTCCGATCCAAATTTTCACAACACCGGAATCAAAATCACTGCTTCCTTTTCTCTTCTTTTCTTACTTTTTTTTTTTTTGCTGGGTATATCAGTTTTGGGCTTTAAAGGAATTTTGACATTTGAGTAGGGGGTTACAAAATTTATGAACACTTTTAACAATTATTTCTAAAAAGTTTCCGCCAAATCGGTCATCATCTTACCGATTAAAGGCCAGATGGAAGTGCTGGCATTTTTGCAAATGGCATCGTTTTTGACATTCGTGAAGTAGACACGTGCGAAAAAAATTAATGAATCATTTAACGCGTAAACTGTAAGATTTTGAAAATCAACGACAAAGTGGATGATTTTCCATCAAAATTAATCACGAAAAATCAGGCGGATTTTTATCCTAGCAGTCAGATCATTAAGTAAAATTGGCAGGTATGGCAAAAACACTTCGTCAGTACTTATTTTACAAAAATTTCACTGGTTTATAACAGAAAGCATTGGCAAAAAAATTGGTCTAAATCGCTAGGCCAGTGTTTGCAAAAAGTATTTTTCATAAATTGCCAACGGTACAAGGATTAATGTACTAGCAGAGCATTAAATTCATAAAAATTAAAATGCTTTGTTAACAAAATGTTTGTAATCAGAAGGTTTTGAGTTTTTTTTTTTTAATTTATAAATACTTTTTTAAAATAAAATTTTATATTTTTGTTTGTGGAAAAGCATTTTAAAGACTTTTATTGTTTTCCCAACGTAGACAACCTGTTTTTAATAACCTTAATACCAATGTCAGCATAAGCGCAACCAATGGGACATTTTTTTCTGACGCTTTTTAAAAGCCGGCCCTTTTGTCTAATGATGTTATTATTTTGGAATTGGAGAAGCACTATTTGTCAGCACTAGTGTTTACTTATAAAATGTTTCTTAAAATGTTCAGAATTATACATACAAACAAATTTATTTAGAATTTTACGAACAATTTAATGCCGTCACTGAAAAAGTTTCATTGGCTGAAATCTAACAAATCTTCAAAGATTTTATGCAAAAAATCATAAATGTCATGAAAATATATCTCCGAGTGCTTAACGATTCCTGGAACAACCCGTATGGAAATGCAACCTATAGCAACATTAACCTCCACTTAAAATAATGCTAATGTAACTTCAATAATTTTCTGAATTTGAATTACCAGCTGCAAATTGTGTCTTTAAGGTGACAAATCAGCAGGTGCAGGCATTTACCAGCGACACCTGCAAGACATGTCTGCACTTTTTACTTTTTCTAAAATGATGCTACTCGTAACAAACATCATCACAAAGAAATTTTTTTAACTGGAGTTGACAAACAACTTATTTGTCAATATAGTACACGAAATGTCTTAATAATACTATAAAAAATTGTAATAAAAAAAATTATTTTAGCAGTAGCGGTCTGAAACAAAATTTCAAAATTTTTTAAAATTAAAAACTTGTATCTATAAAAGTAAATATTTGTATATCTTAAATTTCGTTTTATACCAAAACAAACATTAAGTCATTTAATGCAATTGTGTTTGGGCCTTAAATTTAAATTTATTTTTATTATTGTGATTTTAATAAACAGGTAAAGCGATTAACTACCAAACAGAGCGATTTTGGTTCGAATATTATTAGTAGGTGTGATACAAAATGAACAACTTTGAGTTTTTATATAAGAAAATTAATTACAAACATAAGAATAATAACACTGTAAGTAAAATTTCAACTTTTGCAATGTCACACGAAAATCCCGAGACAGTGTCGGTTCAGAATAAGAACTTGACATGCAACAATTTTTGAGAGAAAATGAGCCCAAAATAATGGCGGACTTCAGTGTTGCCGCGGACAAAAAACTTTTGTAACCAAAATTTTGAAGAAAAGTTACCAAATGAGACCTTTCATTGTCGATTTTAGATGATAAATTTTTGGATTCACTATTTGCATTTAATGAAGGCTTTTGCAATAAAACCCTAAACAACCCAAAAAAAAAAATCGTTCCGTTTACGTACCGTTTTCGGTATGCCATAAACGGAATAAAACTCAGGTTACGTACCTACCATTTTCTGGATTTTAAGGAACCTTGAAAATGATTCGAATACATTAAAAGTCCGTCAAAGACGGAAGGTTTACGTACCGTTTTGTCGTTTTTAAAAACGAAATTGAGCCCGTTGTCAAAATGCCGTATCCGTACCGTAAAAAAGGGACTTGAATATTTACCTAAATTTAGCCTATTGTAATTTATTTTGAATATATTTGAGTATATATATTTTTTTAAGATTTATTAAAACAAAAGAAAATAATAAACAACACAAAGAAATCATTCAAAGAAAGCAATTTACATTCATTATCACGCTTTAGTTTTGATCTTTTATAAAATTTAATACAAGTCTCTAGTTTCGCCACTTAGTTTGGATTCATAGAATTTTGAACTTAACAGAAGGGTTGCGCGATTTTAGGAATCCATTTTATTTAATTATTTTTTAATATCTTGCTACATATTTTTATTCTTATAAAACCAATAAACAACACCGTTTGTTATGGAAAACTGGTCAAAAACGGTGAAGTCCGTTTTAACGGCACGGAAATAGCAAACGGAGTCAAAACGTAGTGATTTCAAAAAACCGTATACGAAATAAAAAAAATTAAATTTTGCTTGAGGTAACCTACCTAGACCGTTTGATTGAACGTGATTTAGACTCGTTATAAGCAATTTATTTAATTGGTAGTCTTCGTTTGGTTTTTATTTTTGAAACTTTGTAGTGCACAAGTTTTTTTTTTACTGAATAATTGAGGTTATGTTAACAATTTCCTAACGGGTAACTTTACGAGTTTGAAATAAAAAGCCAAAATTAGTAAATTAAATAAGCCTTTTTTCACTTTCTGTTTAGCTGTGATAGCTTAACGAGTTACAAAATTAATGTGGTTCAAAAAGTGTACAACTTTTTGAAAAAAAAAGTTCCCATCTCCACATTGGAAAAAAACCAATTTTGGGTAAAAAATACCAAAACAGGAACGCTGGCAACTGCACAAACTGTCATACTTACTTTAGTGTAAAAAGCGCCGTAGACATTCTTTACTCTCCAGTGTCTCCTTTCGTTATCAACGACCCATATATATATTTTTTTGGTTTTATCATTTTAATTTTATAAAAACAATAAACAGAAATAATTATTTTAATAAAAAATTAGAAACGTATATACTAAGATGGTTTATAATACGTTGTTCATTTGCGGGTATACAAAGAGAACATGATATCTATTTCGTATGCAAAAAAACTTTTAAAATGCGGGAACTCTGTTAAGAGAATTAGAAACAAAAACAATAAGAAAAAAAATTAAAATAAAATAGATTCTATTTCACAACTGCAACGCTCAGCGCGTATTAATTGTCAACTTGTATGGCAAAATACATCACGTTGTTATTCTGGGCCGACACACAAGTAAACTTGATATTGCGTCGTGGAATCCAGTGGTATATCTCATTTTGAAAAGTTAGGTCGTTTTAACAATATATTAAGAATTCAAGTTTGTATTGACTTAAGCGATTTTTATAATATATTTTAATGAAAAGACTTCAAAAACTCTTTTGCAATGACTTCATTTATTGTTTTTTTTTTTTACTTATTTACCAGCGTATTTAAAATATTGATATTACTTTTCGTTTGCAATTAAAAAAAGTCAAAATATTTTTCAGAAAAGAAAACGGCATAAGAGTCATTTAAATCTGTAACACTAATGTGCAATTTACTCTAGAGTCGTACGAGTGATTTGTATTATAATTGCAAATATTACTTAGTTATACGTTCTGCACTCAAGGCTGCACTGGAGAACAACTGCGGAAAATACTTGAGGATGCACAATAGATCTACTTGGTCGAGGTGCCGGAGATACAGACTACTCAACCCAAATACATTGTAAATCGTAGTTATACGTATTGGTGTACTTTAATTCGAATTACACATAAACTAGTGTAGAATCAATATTGGGGTATTATTAATTTTTTGAACTACAAATAATGATAACTCCTTACCTACTAGATTATTTTAAAGATAACACAGTCCAACACATAAATTGGTTCCTCTTTCGTACCCGGTTTTTTTTGAAGTGTATATCGAAACTAAAAAAAATCCGCAACGGACTTGGCCAGATTACATCGAAATTTTTTTTTATGGACACCCTAAGTTTTTGCACCCAAACATGATTTTTTTAAAAAAGGAAAATTTTTATGGAATCCATATATCATAAACCGTTCGGAATTTTGTTTTTATGTCTTTGGCAAAGTTGTAGATCCAAACCAAAGCAAAAAAATTCTCACATGGACCCACCCAAAAAAATTGCATCCACTGCATCAAAATTGCAAAAAATTGTGAAAAAATGCTATTTTTTATGATTTTTTCATGATTTTGTCCTGAAATGGCTTAAATACTGGGAATTTAAGAAATCTTTCTTCAGCTAAATTATATCTAACAACAATATAAACAACTCTCTAGTACATGTCATCTTAATACGAACATTCCTTAAACCTAGAAAGCACATCTTTTTGCTCACACTTATTTTGCATAGCCAATGTTTGTCGTTTCGACAAAGAAAGACTATATAGGTTAATGCCGTTTTTGTTGTTACTTGTTTTCAAATTTACTATTTAAACATTTTATTGTTGTAATGCTGATATGTTTTTGAAAAAATGAATATATTTATTTTATTAATAAAAAGTAATTATTTTATAACGCAATTAACAATTTCATAATTTTTTTTTATTATTTATACAAATGCAAAACATGTGTATTATTAACTGCCGATGATTTTATTCTGCTACGATTTTACCCGAAAAAAGTATAGTAACTTCTGATAAAATGAGAAACACAATTACTTTCTTATCACGCTCTCATTTACCGAATTTTTGTTAATAAAAACGCTTTTTGGTAAGATGGAGTCAAAGCGGGTTCGCGAGGTAACGTTTGTCGAACAGAACTAAAATAAGAAAATATATAATTTTAACAGAATAAATAAATAACATACCATTGCTACTCACGCCTGTTAAGGTTTAAATATTTTTGGTGGTGGTTCAAGGTCATGATCTGACTCTGCACTACTACAAGAAGAAAGAGGATCCAAAGGCACATCTCTAAATCCAGTGTCTCCTGGGTCTTCCATATCACCATCCTCACACAGGCACACCTTGTGGCTCCACCAACAAACCTCTGCAAGCATTGCGTCCAGCTTCTTGCCTTTGAATCTTTTTTCCATTGGCATTGTGACCTGGTGGAATCGCTCCCCTTTTATTGTAAATGTTTTATTGTAAAATGTTTGGAACTCTGTTTGACGGCTCCGGTATGATGAGGCACTAACGGTATGCTCTGTAAGCTTTCGGCGCTTCGAAAATGAGGTTAGAAATTCTGCATTCCGCTGTGATAAGCCCATCTTAGCCACAACATAGTCCATTTCGTTTTGTACGAGCGGTTTTGGTTAATCGTCGTCAATATCAGGCTCATAATCGGCATCTTGGAAATCTGATTGATTTGTGAAAGTCGTAGTGGATGACCGTGTGGACATAACATCCGGACTCGGAGGCTTAGGTGGTTTGACACCATCAGGCATTGACACCGGGAGTATGCCTGTATAAGCGGCCACATATGTTTTGCATTTTAACATATGTTTATTTAACTTAGGGGAGTAATTGATACATGAGTATCACCGGGATTTGTCGTGTGAATTTGGGTCTTTTATCCACACCATTGGCTTCATGAAACTTAAATTTCTACCTCGTCGATGATACCAATCTAAAAGGCGGAAGTAACAAGTGCCACACACTGTATTTGGAGTGTAACCTTCACCGCTGGGATCAACCTCATCGAAATAAGATGCATAGGCTAGCTTAAATTCCGGAGTAGACCTTTTCCTTTGCACACTTGTAGGCACCATATGACCACAAACTAAACAAAAATAATCAATGTTTGGACACCGGCTATTTTCCATATTGCACAATAGTTGAATTGTAAAATTTTGCACAAAACACCTAAAAACCGCAACACGAAGATAAAACACACATGACAATCACACCCACTCAGAAACATTTTTTAAGAAGTTTGGCTATTTCCATATTATCATGAAAAAATAGCATTTTTTCCCAATTTTTTGCAATTTTGATGCAGTGGATGCAATTTTTTTGGGTCGGTATATGGTTGCTTTGGTTTGGATCTACAACTTTGCCAAAGACATAAAAACAAAATTCCGAACGGTTTATGATATATGGATTCCATAAAAATTTTCCTTTTTTAAAAAAATCGTGTTTGGGTACAAAAACTTAGGGTGTCCATAAAAAAAAAATTCGATGTAATCTGGCCAAGTCCTTTGCAGGTTTTTTTTAGTTTCGATATATACTTCAAAAAAAAACCTTAAAAATGCTGCACTGTGTAATATTAATAATTAGTAAATTAGTTAAAAAAAATACCTTGGCGTTATGGATATTCGGCTTAGGCGTTGATTTGGCTGGTTGGCCGGGCTTAGTAATGGATCCATTTTTCATCGCCAGTAATGACTCGATGCAAAAATTACTTCTTTTTATGGCGTTCAAGCAGCATTTTGGACCAGCAAAATCGTCTTTCAATGTCTCTCGACTTCAACTCGTGTGGATGAATCCTGCTGATATTTAAAATTGCTGCTTTGGGCGATTTCAATAAATTTTAAAATTTTCCAATAATCCAAAACTTCGATCGATATGCAGAGACTTCTACACTCCAAAGTTAATTACGTTCGTAGTTTTTTACTCTTTGCGAATTAAGTGGCAATAAGCATACAAATTATATAAAGAAAATTTAATGAAAAAATAGACAATTTCACCCTGTTGCATCTAAATTAACACCATGCATACAAATGTTAAAACTTTTGCAGTTTGTAATACGCATAACTAATGGAATGTTTTTCTATTATCTTTCACCACTTATGAAAAAGTCGCAACAAATAATACCACTCCCATTGATGCATGTATTTTAAAGTGCTAAATTTGATTTGCCAAAAAATATTTTGTTGCTTTTTTTTTTTTCTTTCATAAGTTAACAAACAACTATGTACAGTAGTTACAATGCAACATGACATTATGCCAAAAGGCAAAAATCTTTTGTTGTCAATACTAAAATAAATAACAAAAAAATGCATTTTTGTTGCTATTCCACATGCAGATAAACGCATATTCTTTCATCTAAATGCATGTTTGTTATCAATAGGTTGAAAACGATATAGAATGAATATTTTTTCAAACGAAAGAATTTACAGCAAAATTTCATGGATTTGTTGTTGTTGCATACTTTGTTAAAAATGCACATTTTGAGTGCATACACTCAGAATATTATGTAGTTAACTGTTTGTAGTTTAATAAAAAAGTTTTTCGTTCCATTTAAAAATAAAGGAAGATATATTTATTTTTCAAAGAAGCATCTATATTAACTTTTTTATACATTTATTTGAAATAATTTACTATCACTTACCGATTTTTTCAGTTTCATTTATTTTTTTTATTTGTTTGAAATTTAATAAAAATTTACCCACAAAACGGAAACTTGTAGTTTATTTGTGTCCGTAACAGTTATTACAAATTTAAATTTTGTTTGCTGTCTGTTTCAAAAAAAATATTCAAAAAATTTCAATTTGTTTTTTTATTTAAATTGGTTGTATATATACAAAAATTTTCAATAAAATTTACAAGAACTTCATAAACACACATACATATACAAATACATTCACACAAAAAGTGCTTATAGCTTCATATGCATACATACATTTTGTATTGTACGAGTATATTAAAAAAAAAAAATACAAAAACGGAAATAATTTCAAATAAATGAAAAAAAACATTTATTTTTTAAGGATTGGTGGGTAAAATTTTGACATTTATTTTAACTAATAATATCAGTTGTTTCTTACGGATGTGTCAGTTGATTAATCAACATTTAAAAATAAATAATAAATGGCATTTAATTGAAATGAAAATTAAGTAGACCGGTTTTTAAATGAAATATCATTTCTTTTAAATGATATTTTCAGTTATTTTAACTTACAAACTTTTTTAAGTGTATTAATTGCATATTATAATAATTTTATGTATTCCTTTGCATTTTCTTCTATATATTTTTAAAAGGAAAAATAGGTATCAATAAAAAGTAAACCTAAGAAAGTATTTTCAAGCCTTTAGCATAGTAAGTTATTTCAATTAGATTTCACGCAAATATAATATACAAGACTATTATTTTTCCGGTGAAAAATTAACATTTTAGTTTTATTGTATAATAAAAATAAAAAAATTAAATAAATTTTTAGTTTCGCAATTTAAACTATTATTTCAAGCATTTAAAATTCTAGTAAAATTTTTGCACGTTGAAAACAATTTACTATGCTTTAAGTTAGATTCACAAGAATGGAGTACTTCACGCTGCATAGTAGAGTGTATTCAATCGGTTAATCGTTATTCGATTAATTAAAAAATTTTGTCAAATAATTGATCGAACAATTTAAAATCCCCAAATTTTGTATAAAAAACAATTCGAATAATTTTATACGACAAATCGGTTAATCAAAATTGGCAAACAAAAAGTATACCAAAATATTACAAAATTTTGTTATTAAAGATTCGATTTTTTTTAAATGCAGTTAAGTAAGATAAATAATTTGTTCACAAATGAGCTAAATTTTAACAATATTAATCACAAAATTTTTTAAAAATCTCCTGCGAAATATTTACTAAAATGTGGAAGGAAAAAGGATTCCTAAAAGAATTTTTTTCTCTTCATTTACATTTCTCTGCATACGAAAAGACAAAAATTAAAATACAAGATTTTCTATTCTCATTCAGTTTAAGGCTTAACTATAGTAACGAATATCAAATCAGTCTGGTATTTAACGTGTCGACCCTTAACAGAATTTCTATCTTCATTTACGTTTTTTTTTGTGTTCAATGAAAAGGCCAAAAATTTAAATTTAAGATTTTCTTTTCTCATTTAAATCATTAAGGCCTGCTAGCTTATCTCATATAATCAAAGGTTAAAGCTTAACTATAGTAATGGATAGCAAATCTGTACAGAATTATTTAAAGTTAACGTTTAACTTATGTTATTTTAATATAAGTTACATAAACTGAATGTATTATTAAAGATGTAAACGTACGTCTGTATAATTCAGGATTAACTTTATAAAATGTAAAACGTAGACAAAAGTCCTGCGATGACCTTCAGAAAAACTATTGAATGCTTACAAAACACGATCTTTATTAATACGTTTTTCAAGCATATGAATTTTTAGTGTTACTGAACTTATTTTTATCTTTTTTAATGTCCGTTATTTCAAGCAATAGCAAGATACCTAACAGTGCTTAGATATCTATTGGATTTTGTTCATCTATACGGTAGGTATCTAAGCACTGGTAGATACCTATTGCTTGAATTATTAACACAACAAAAAATTCTATATTATTTCACAAATTTTATTCGATTTACCGGTTAAATAAAAAACCCGAATAATTATATCAACGATAGATTGATTGATTAAAACGAAAAGTTGATTAATTGAATACCCATAAAATAATAGTGTATACTAAGTTTGCATGAACACAAATTGTAGTAAATTTCCACGTGAAATTCATTATCGTGTAAAATATATAAATTTTTTTTATATGGGGTATAACAGCTTTTCGACGTAGAACCTGAACACCTCTTCCTGTGCTTAAAGTAAAAATTTTTGTTTTGCGTGAAAGTTGCAGCTCTGATAATGACAAAGCAAACCATAAAATTTTAAACGTTCACATTGTAAAATTTTACACTAGAAGAATTATATTCATGATATTATGGAATTGTTGCACAGATCCAATGAAGCGAATTCAGTCAATAAAACTTTTTTAAAAACTATGGCCAGAGAAAACAGATTCATTGTGACAACCGAATTTCTTGCCAAACGAATGGTTTGGTTGCAATCACCGATTTATTTGTTTAAGGCGACCGAAATTCGGTTAATACAACAAAATTTCAGTTTAAACCATATATTTCATTCGGTTGGTGGAACCAAACTAATCAGTTTGCAATAAATTCGGTTATGGCAATGAAAAATTTCAGAAGTGGTCCACATTTTTGGAAACTTCAAAATCTTTTTTTTTCTTAAAGAGGGCGGAAAATATAGTTATAAATCTGAATAATGTGGGGAAAAGGTCCATTTATGATTAATGATTACATTTTATCAAAAAATTGGCATGTACACACAGATATAGGACAGACATCGCAAATTCAAATAAGAAATTGATTTTTTTTAGAACTGATATTTTTGGTAGTTACAAACGTAAACACAAACTACTTATACCCTGATCATGGAGTGATGTAGGGTATAAATATTGAATTATATTCATTAAAATTTTTATACATTTTACGAAAAGTTTCAGTAACAAACTTGTTTTATAAAAAAACTTGAAGAATTTTATTAATATTACTGAATATTTCATTCAAGGGAAAAGTTTTATTAATTAACAAAATAAACTCCTAGTTTTAATTAAGGAAAATTTTCTCTGTGTATAACACATGCTACAGTGGAGCAGAAATGAAAATTTTTTAAAATAATTTTACATAAAGTTTTCGTATATTTTTACAGCTCAATTTTACTTAAACACAGAAGTGAAAATTGCCTCATTTTTTATCAATGTTTGTTTCGAAGAAACAATATATCGACATGGTCAAATTTAATAAAAAATCCAAAAAAAATCGTATGACTACCGTGCGTTTTTATAGCTAAACTACTGTTAAGATTTCTTTTGTAATAATCTGATCAAATGTAAGTTCCTTTAAAGATGATTACACTTGAATATTTATCATATTTAAATAGCAATAAAATGTATTTTATGTCGACAAACGACATGTATGACAGATTTAAAAGAAAAACAAAACAACGAAACTGACAAACATTGCATAAATTTAAATTTTCAAATGACAACCAAAACAGAAAACCAAACAACTCATAAAAGTACAACACAATTATGTGTAGACATATAAAAGACAGAAGAAAAAGCTAATACAAAAAATCCAATAATTCATTATAATTGCACTGGTACATCATTTACGTACGATAGGATACATAAACATTTATACACTTAAAAGAATACATTTGTAAAAATAACTGAAGAATCAATTAATTTAACAGAAGTGTAAATAGTTTTAAGCTTCAACATTTAAGTTTGATTCACGATCCTTAAGTAATCCACGCTGCAAAGAGCAGTGTACTTAAATAGAGATGGCATGATACAAAAAATTTGTTAGTGCAAAAGAGAAGGGAAGAAAATCCACTCTGCAGAATAGAGTACTCGATAATTGGACATTTAAGTTTTAATTAAGTGTTGTAAAAATTTTCGCACATTTTGCTCTTTCTATTTTAATTTTCGAATTGTATGTTAGACCAAAATAGCGTAATCTTTTAAACAGTATTTAAAAAACAACTAGTTTAAATTTGTTAACAGATTTAACAGTTGTTCAACATAATTATTTCTTACTAACTTTTTATTTCGAGTGTACTTTTGCTAATCAGTGTATACGCATGTAAATGTTAATTTATTAAACGAGTATCTTTTTAAAAATTTAATTAACGTCAGTGATAATTTATTACATGCAAATGAACCAACAAACGTTAATAGCTATGTTTGATTAAATGTTTACACTTAAAACAATATGTTAGTAAAACACATATAAACAAATATTGTTCATTTATTTCTGTTTTCTGGTCTAAACTCAATTATGTTGTTTAATTTACCCTCATTGTACCCTGAAAATCAGAAGAATTATTTTTGTCAAGTTTAAGACGTACAGGGTGGCCCAAAAATATTTACCCGATGTTGTTTTAAATAATTTTTTTTAATGTTTATACACTCAGAATATTATGTAGTTAACTGTTTGTAGTTTAATAAAAAAGTTTTCCGTTCCATTTAAAAATAAAAGAACATACATTTATTTTTCAAAAGAAATATCTATATTAACTTTTTTATACATTTATTCAAAATAATTTACTATCATTTACCATTTTTTTTCAGTTTCATTTATTTTTTTCATTTGTTTGAAATTTAATAAAAATTTACCCACAAAACGGAAACTTGTGGTTTATTTGTGTCCGTAACAGTTATTAGAAATTTAAATTTTGTTTGCTGTCTGTTTCAAAAAAAAAAAATATTCAAAAAATTTCAATTTGTTTTTTTATTTAAATTGGTTGTATATATACAAAATTTTTCAATACAAATTACAAGAACTTCATAAACACACATACATATACAAACAAATTCATACAAAAAGTGTTTATAGCTTCATACGCATACATACATTTTGTATTGTACGAGTATATTAAAAAAAATACAAAAACGGAAATAATTTCAAATAAATGAAAAAAACATTTATTTTTTAAGGATTGGTGGGTAAAATTTTGACATTTATTTTAACTGATTATATCATTTGTTTCTTACGGATGTGTCAGTTGATTAATCAACAGTTAAAAATAAATAACAAATGGCATTTAATTTAAATGAAAATTAAGTAGACCGGTTTTTAAATGAAATATCATTTCTTTTAAATGATATTTTCAGTTATTTTAACTTACAAACTTTTTTAAGTGTATGAACGACATTTTCCATTGTTCTGGAAAAACTTCAGATAACAAGTTATCGCACTTTTATCGGATATTCTCGTTGAAAGCTTCCAGAGTCTGTGTCTTGTTCACATATTTACTTAGACCCTTGTCGTCAAAAACCTCAAAAAGAAAAGTCTGGCGCGATAAAATGGGACAATCCTGCTGGCCACTGCAAATCTTCAAAATAACACATTAAGCGACGTCTTTTAAAATGTCCATTGTTGGAACCACATGTTCTGCAGTCCCATTCCACCTATATGCAGCAATAAAACCCCTTGAACGTAATTCTTATCACTGATCAGCCGCAGTAACCCTGTTACCAGTGACCTTCTAGAAAAATAAGTCCCAATGACCATCCGGCGTAAACGGCGCACTGAGCATTAACTTGGAGTGGATGATACAATGATTCTACAACCGTTTCTTCAGGAGTATAGCATTCCATGACTTCCCGACGTGAACTCTGTATTACAGGTTGGTTGAAAAGTTCCTGCGCTCGAAATGAAAGAATACTGTTTTTGTTACGAAATATATTTTTTTATTTAATATAATCTCCTAGAAGCTCAATACACTTGTTCCAATTATCTTTCAATAATTTTATCCCAGCCTTATAATGGTTTTCCGGAAGCTCTGCAAAATAACCGTTTACGGCTGCTATGGCCTCTTCATTCGACGAAAAATGCTTTCCACGAAGGAATTGTTTGAGATTTCTGAAGAGATAGTAGTCACTGGGAGCCAAATTTGGTGAATACGGTGGTTGTTCAAGCAATTCGTACTTTAATTCTTTGAATTTAGCCATCGTCAAAACACTTTTGTGAGCAGGTGCATTGTCTTGATGAAAAATTATTTTTTTCTTTTTTAAACCAGGTCTTTTCTCACGAATTTTTTCATCCAGCTGATCGAAAAGGCTGCAATAATATTCAGAGTTGATTGTTTTACCTTTCTGAAGATAATCAATCAACAAAATTCCTTTTGCATCCCAAAAAACTGATGCCATAAAGTTCTTTGCTGATCGTTGTGACTTCACCTGCTTTGGAGATGAACAACCAGCTTCAGTCCACTGTAAAAGTTCTTGTTTCAATTTAGGATCATGGTGGTAGATCCAAGTCTCATCCATAGTTATAAAACGACACAAGAAGTCGGTTTTATTCGGCTTAAAACGCTCCAAATTACGCTGAGAAATTTGTTTTCGATCCAGTTTTTGTTGAATTGTTAATGTGTGCGGCACTAACTTTCCAAAAAGTTTTTTCATACGTAATTCTTCATGTAAAATATGGAGTACTCGTTCGTCTGAGATGCCTATGGCATTAGCAATTTCACGCTTAGTCAAACTTGGATCTTCACTAACCTTATTATGTACTTGCTCAATGATTTCTGCTGTGGTTGCAGTTTTTGGTCGTCCTTCGCGTGGATCGTCTTTAAGGCTGGTACGACCACGTTTAAATTCACCAGCCCAAAATCCAACGGTGCGTTTTGAAGGTGAGGACTCCTTATACACTTCTAACAATTGTTCATAAATTTCCTTTGCTTTTAAACCCTTCAAAACAAAGAATCTAATGACTGCACGATATTCAATTTATTCCATATTAAAAAAAATCAATGACACATCAACTCCAAATGGCTTGTAAACAAAGAAAAATAGACAGAATGACTTGCAACTTTGCATGTGTTCTCAGGACAGTTATACCAACTTGAGAAAAAAAAAGTTTGGAGCTAGCAGTGCCATTTCTTGGTGAGCGCAGGAACTTTTCAACCAACCTGTAAATCAAAACTGACAGTGAATCAAAGCGGTCAAAAACACAGGTTTTTGAATAAAAAATCATTTTATTTTTCAACATAATCTTCTTTGAGGTCTATACACTTTATCTAACATTTCTCCAATTCGTTTATCCATTCAAAATAGGTTTGTTTGTGAGATAATTTTATCGTTGGAGTCAAATCTCTTTCCGCCGAGCCATTTTTCCAGATTGTGAAACAAGAAAAAGTCGCTTGGGGCTGAATCCGGAGAATAGGGTGGATAAGGTAGCATTTCGTAGCCTAATTAATGGATATTTTCCATGGAAACTGTCATTGTCTTCAATACTCAAATCAAATTATTGTACTTTCTATATAAATAAAATAAATGGCTATGGAAAAAATTATAATTGACTTTAATTAAACAGATAATGAAAATCTTTTTAGTAAAATATTAAAATGAGGAAAAAAGTGTGTCTATTTCGGCTCGAATATTGTTCTTTAACTCCTCCAAGGTACTCGTTCGCGTACAGCAACGACTTTAAATATCCCCTGACTGTCCAGGACAGTCAAATCGGCCATTTACGACGCAACTGCACACCCCACAATGACTTTAAAAAGATGAAATGGTAATCCATGAATTATGGGGGAATTTTTCGGCCCCCAGAACAGAGAATTTTGACGTGGCCGCTGTAATCAAAAATGAATCTCATCAATCATAATCTATTTTAATGGAAAATCATCTACTGCACGGTTGAGTTACAAAATCGCGCGTTCTTGAGGCCAATAGCGATTCATTGTTATTCCTAACAAAAATCACATGTGTCTACTTCACGAGTGTCATAACTAAACTGACATAAGATGTGATTTGCCAAAATGTCAACACTTTCCAATTGGGTCATATTTATTGCCCCACCATGCACAATGTAACTACTGACTTTAAGTTCAAGTGGCTATAATTTTGAAACTACTTGGAATTTGTTTTGAAATCTTTGTATGATATTTTTGTGGAAAAGCACTATTGATTTTTGTAGGAAAAATGTCTCGATATCTAGAAGGCTTTAAATTAGGCTTTCCCCTTAATTTAAACATATTTGATGGTATTTACCTACAAGATACATAGTTGCTATCAATTGAAGAATTTTTTCAATGTATGACATCAAAGCGATGTGACAATTTTCAACAAACCCATAAAATAACTTAAAATTTATGAGCAATTACCTCCTCATACAATGTTGCTGTAATAGCACAATAATTCCATAAGACGAAACTTTTTTTCATATGGATAAAGATAACATTTAATAACAGGAAAATTATCGCTAAATAATACAAATAATGTCAACTTTTTCAAAAAAAATAGTTTTTAAATATAGATATGTACCCAGACAAAAAAAATATAAAGCGCTGGCAAGACACTCTAACAGGTGGTGCAAGTGCTGGAAAAAAATGCTTTCACAGTCCCAAAATGATGAAATCATTAGGCAAAAGGCCTGACCCTTCAGAAAGTGTCGGAAAAGTACTGGAAAAACGAAATTTGCAACGTTGGCAAAACAAAAATTTAGACTATATGATAATAAGTATAATTCCAGTAAAATTTTGTGAAGCGATTCAAATTCTGAAAAGGGTCCCGAAAGTAAAGATCAAAATTACCCAAAACGTTCATTTAAGCAAATACCGGGAAGGTGGATTCATATGGGAACTAGATTCAAATATAATCCGATTTTTTTAAATTTGGAGGCAAGATTTATGGTACCACATGACATTCACAGCCCAAATTCCAAGCAGATATCTACGGCAGTGGCGTAAGTTAATGGTCGCTGGGTGAACGCACTGCACAAGGGCCCATAACCGACAGGGGCCCTTTGTTAAGCGTAGTAAATAGTTATTTTTTATGACTTTATTTATTTGTGTACTTTATATATGTATACATATGTGAATGCCATAACAAGAAAATTGTTTGAATGCATTTTTTTAAGTATCAATATATTAGTAACCAAATAATACTCACAGCACTGTCATGCATACCTTGAAAAAGACAAATCTTTTTGAATTAATTCGGGAAAAAAAAATAATTCTCTTTGTAAATCAGCCAGTTGATTCAATATTTTATAAATCAATTTATTAAATAAGATTTAAAATCATAATTTATTAATCAATTTCATTTGAATATTTTTTGATTCAATTAACCGTATCAAGTTATATATTAATAATTAAGTTTATATTTTATAGTTGATCATTTTAATACTTATATGTATGAAAATATATTTTTAGTCTGGTTCGAGATCATAGAAATTTTTTTTCCAAATGATTCAAATCATTTTACACATAATTCTTTTCTTAATTCACGAATTAAAAAAATATTGATTTGACTTGCGAAATAAAACAAAATAGAAAAACATTTAAATTACGTTGCAAATCTCGCTTAGTTTTCTAGATATATGCCATTTTGGAAAATAGTAATTTTTTCAAATGGCCGATATCTCGAAAACTAGGCGAGTTAGGGCAAAACTGACTAAATGTCTGCTCTAATAGAGTATTATTGTACTACGATAATTATTATACTACGATAATAAATGGGCCAGGTCCGGAAGATATCCCGAGGAATCTATTTTTATAAAACAGCCATAGGGTGACCCATTTTTATACGAACGAAATGGAACGGGAAACTAAATTTGTATTATCGGAGTGGGTTTATTTATATTATCATATTAATTGATAACAAAAAATTTACCTTGTGGCTGTTCTATAAAAGGGTAACCTTTGACAAACTTTGTAAGAATTTAGTCCGTTTTGCGCAATCTCGCTTAGATTCGGAGATATTCGCCATTTTGTAAAATGGCTATTTTTAAAATAGCCGGTATCTCGAAAACTAAGCGAGATAGGGCTAAACGGGAAAAATTTTGGCTCTACCATAATGCTTGCGTTAATAAATATATACGAGGTTCGGGGGATATCCCGTTAGATCCATTTTATAAACAGCCTCTGTAAAGCAAATTAAATATCCACAAAATTTCATTATCATTTTGGCATTAGCATTGTTCAACTACTGCTAATGAAATTTCAATGCTATTGAAAAAATACCAAGTATGGCAAATAAGCTTAAATATAAATGTAAAAAATTATTTAAAAAAAATTCATGATTTTTTCTACTTGTTAGCGATTATGATTTTTTTTTCTAAGGGCACAATTTGATGTTTTGCACACGGGACCTTGATGACTCAGCTACGCTACTGATCTGCGGTTTTGTATAAATAAATGGAATTTGATCGTGAAACATGTTATCCACAAATCGTTTCATTCTTTTCAGCAAATATAATGTCAAGCTTATCGGTATGAAGAGATCTTTTGTCTGCTGTCATAACCTGGGAAGAATATGCTAGTCTTAGGTATAAAAATAAAAGATTCGCCAAAAGTATGTAATTTCAAGCTGCGTATGCGTCTTCGATAAGAATTTCAGAATCTTTGAACTTTCTTTTATGCTCTTCACCTACTCATAGAAAAGTTTTCAGTAATTGCGCTTTGCCGTTCGAATTGTTCTATTGTAATTCCTTAGCTTCTTGTGGTAGTCATTCTAGTATTCTGAATGTCTTGCCCTATTAAAAAGTTTTTAGGCATCTTTCCCGAGATTGATCAGCACTCCTGATATGCAGAGATATTCTCGAAGTTATTTCCTTTGCCGAATTGGACATCACTCCTCAAACGATTTAATATGGATATTTGTCAACCGAATTACGGCATTCGTGATCGAATGAATTCGTTTGAAAACTGTTTTTTTAAATATATATAAGTAGAATAATACTAATATTGAACATACCAATTTTAGTTTTTATTTTCAATCTAGGACCGAACTACAACATCCTTAAGAAGAAAATCATGTTTAAGTGCTTTATTTTGAAAAATAAAAAAATATTTTCGATCAAAAAATTACGATCAAGAATGCCGTAATTCCCTGAACTATATCATTTCCAAGATGTACCAATGAGAATGTATGTTCAAGACATGCCAGTCTCGTTTGCGAAGCGGATAGTAATGTCTATGACTTCTTGTTAACAAATGTAGGTGTGTCCCAACATTAAGGGTAAAGAGGTGCTTTGAATTTTAAACAGTGCATGAACTCGCTTGTTGCAGTCTGAACTACCCAAAGTTTTCAGGTTTTAGGTTATCGGTCCCTATCTCTGCGGGAACTACCCGTATCAGATCTTTGGTGTTCATATTGTACCTATTATGGAGCAATGAGAGACTTCTGGTTAATAAAATTTTATCGGTATGCCAATAACCTCCAGTTAACGAAGTTTTATAGTTTTTATTTATTTATTCAATAGTTTTTAAGACCGAAGAGTTTTTCTCAAAATTTACTAGGAAACTTTCAGACCTCCCTATCATTCAACGGGAAACTGGAAACTGCCACACGGGTAAAACATATTTTTATTATTTCTTTTTTTTTTTGTCTTAAAACTTTGTCAAACTTTCTAGCCGGGTCAGACACCCAAAAATTAAAAACCCTGTTAAAACCGAGTGGATCTGAGCCAAAGGTAGACCCCTGATTTAAATCCAAAATTGTATAGATCATGTGCAAGAAATAGCTTGAAATCTTTTCGATTGGAAATATGTATTGAATACCGCACCGATTTTTAGTGTAGGACTTCAATACCAGACAGATCGGTGTGGTCGGAGGGGCTCGATCTACCTGCGTGGGAATCGAGGTTTAGGCATATGCAGTGTTAGAAAAATTAATAGGACAACAACGTAATACTTAACAACTTGTTTATAATTTTTTAGTAAATATCATATATTGTATTTTTTTTTTTGCAAAATGATCTTCAATATAACGGTATTTCATAAGTTGTTTACTTTTTTATGATTCACTATTTAAATAAATTGGTTTTGGCAGACAGAAAAAGTGAAGTGTTTTGGGAAAAAAATGGGGACGAAATTTCTAAAACTGTTTTAAATTACTTTGAATTATGAACAATTTTAAATTTTTTGTTAAAAATTATCAAAACTATCAATATAAAAGAACTTAAGTGATAAATTTGTTGATATTTATTAACTTCCAAATAGTAATAGTGTACATCAATTTAATAAGTGTATATAAAAATCGGGCGTTGTACTCATGGTACTATTGAAGAAAGAAAACTTACTCTCAACCTGAAATAAAATGGAACAATACAGTGTTCCAAAAATAAAGTATTTAATGACATTTACTTAAAAGAAAAAGCTGAAACCAGAAAAAGAAAACGCAAACTCTCAGCGCGTTTCGACCAATTTGTTAGTTCGTTATTCAAAAAACAACCCTTTTGAGTGTTCAAGATTGACAGAACATGTTTATTTTATTTTATTTTTAACATATTTGTTCTTTAAAAAAGGGATCTAAGAAATTCCCACAATTAGATAATGTTATTTTTATGTGTGTGATTAGGATTTCACATCTGGCTCGCACATGTGTGAAATACTGATAACATATCCTATCTCTTAGAATAAAGGTTTTATGGTTGCATGCTTATCATGCACAATAAAGATTTATGTTCCCCTGCAACGATAGTTGCAGATATAGTTTTTAAGAATTTTGTTAGTATATAAGTATGAGTTTTTTAAATAAAGAATCAGTGTCTTACAAACATTCGCCGTTTATAATTGAGATATTTAAAATTATAAAAATTTGGTCCTTCGAAGTAAAAATTGAAAAAACCAGAAAAAAACTTTAAAGCGTTAATCACGGCTAACAGTGATTTGGTTAACCATACAAATTTTAAGATAAAAATATTACTGAAAACAGAAATATAAAATATCTAAAAGTCAAAAACAGAGTGGAAATTATTTAAAAATAAATATATTGAGCTACGCAAAATAAATATAAAGACGAAAAATGTCGGAAAAATAATTTACACGCCAAAACACACTGGGACAGGAGGCAAACAACTTAAGGAACTCCCTCAGCAAAGAAGATGTTCGCTTGAAAAAACTTCCTGAATATGAAAGACGGCTCGCTAGGATTGAGATCGAGTTTACCAAGAACCACGATAAGATGATGGAGTCAAGTGATAGATCTAATGATTACTTTGTTCTAAAATACTTTGAATCAATTACAAGTATTTTTAAGGAAATTCGAGGCAGAATAGCAGCGCTGTATGCGCAAACAGAGCTAAAGGTGTCTGAAATTGGGGAAGAACAAGAAGAAAAAGCAGAGGAAGAAGAAGAAGTTGACTTGCACGAAGTCCAATTTGAAAAAACAACACAACAATTGCATAAATTGCAGATTAAGGTAAAAAGGTGGGCACTACACCGCCAAGTGTTAATGATAATGAAGATCTAAATGGAAAATTATTTTTTCTTCAGTCAAGGTCAATGTACAAGAACTTGATCCAAACACATGTACTGTCAGCTTATGTAAACAAAAAAAAAGGTTGTGTGGCCAGATGGTTGGCGATGCTGGCATGCCCGCGTTTCAGCTCGGCTAGAGCTCGCCGGTTTAAGGGGGGTGGTTCTTACCAACCTCTGACAAGATATGACAGTTACAAAAAAAAAATCATGCCAGGCTTGTAAAAAAAATGCTTATATAAAAAAAATCATAGGTACCCGAAACAAACAAGCAAACGAAACAGTCCCACGAATGCCCCTTTTGTACACCCCAAAACAAACCAAATTCAGTTTCTTGGCAGATGTAAAGCCAACCCAGGGTCCCTCCCACTAGAAATCCATTTGGAATTCACCATGATATCCACCACACACCGTTTAGATATCCCTAACATACTTACCCCGCCTTCCTCTTGTCTTCCTTACTACCACCCTATTTTTTATAGCTTAGCTCTCCATTTTGTAAATGACCACGGTACAAGATTTCATTCGAACGTTATAAAAATTTTGGGTTTATTAAAAAAAATAAAAAAAATGCAATATCATAATATACAATTCATGCCAACAAGACTTTTAAAAAAAATGGAAAAATATTAACTATTAATCAACTAAAAAGTGGAATCTTCTATCAATTTAAATGGACTAGTGCCCATTCGATAATATAACAATAAAAACAGAAATATTTAAAATTATTGTAATTATCAATCTCCGGTAAATAGCAGGTAGGTACTATAAAGAAATTAAATGCTATCCACAGTTCGGCTGGTTCCCAAGCATCCCCCGGCAAAAAAAATGCATAGATGCCTACTCGCTCCTGGTTACCCAAAAGGTTTGTCCGTCCGTCTAAGAGTCCCAAGGTCGGTATGCCTGTACGCGTGTTCAATTAAACGTACCTAAAATTTTTAGTTTTAACGTAATTATTTTTTTATTTCAATGTAGGGTAAACATTTATCGTAGGAACTAACCGACAACGATTTAACAGGCCTGAGCTCAACCCCTAGACGCGCACCTTCTACACTCAAAGAAGGGAATGAATTGAAAAGGTATTTATAACTAAAAATGTTTTCCCTAAACAAAAATATCCATTCAAGGGACTCTAACCCTTTTTTTATCAAATTAAAAAAACTAAAAATTCCTTTTTTCTTTCTCTTTGCAGAGGGTCTTGGCTGTTTTAGTACTACAAAAAAACCTTTTGGATACCTTGCACCCCAGGCTTGGTGGTGCAGATGCAGCTGCTCCAATCGATGGGTCCAGGCAGAGGTGATTGTTGGCGTAATTGTTCTGTTTTGCTTTAAATAACTTGTTTTAACATTCACCAAAAAAAACTTAATAAACTTTGGTTTCGTTATTGTTGTTGTTGTTTTATTTTTTTTTTTGTAACCAAAAAACTCCGTATCACATGCCTGACCTTCTTCGTTGCCAAAATCCAAAAAAGGAAGTTTTATGCCTCCATTTCCTGGAGCTTCCATCTTTTTTTCTTTTTATATCTCCAATGTCAAAAAGGTTTTATCTGAAATACGCGCAGTTGCACATATTGCAGTTTTTCGTTTCTTTTTTTTTCATTTGTTCCCTTATGTTATTTCACACCTGAGCCTCTACTACCTACCCATGACAAACCCAACCATCCTGCGCTCCCCCAATGGTTCCAGGATGGGAGGGAAACTAATTTCAATCACTTTCCTAAAACGGGTCGTTTCGGCCCCATCTGATCCTACCAGGGTTAATCCCGCAATCGTCGGATAGTCTGGCAGCACTGATTGGCATCATAGTGTAAAAACGGCAATCTAGAACAATGACCTTATTTTGGAAATGTAATATCGTCGATCTGGGAAACATATGTTTATCGGACGGACGACTAAAAATAACAAAACAAGTGAGAAATAAGATGAATGAAATTAACTGCACTACAAATTACTATACAGGTTTAGTGGTACGGTTAATTAAATAAAAATAAGAAGTCTAAACAAAGGTTGTGTATCTGCCCACAGGAAAAAACAAAAGGTAACAACATGAGAACATTCTGATAAGAACGTATATACACTGCAGCCAAAAAAAAAAAATTCTTTCTCTTTTCAGCTAACATCATCTCATTAGTTCTACAACCAGTTGCCGGACCATGTGGAGTATCAATTGAAACTCGTCGGCATCATTGCAAAGAAGCCGAAAAGAAAAAAAAAATGGCGTCTGTTAACAACTTCCGCTATCTCCAACAACTGGTAAGCTATATATGGGAATAAAATTTACCAATTATTTTACCTTTTCTACAAGGATTTCGATGCTGCTCCCAGATAAGCCCTGAACATCCACACTCATGTATATTTGGTAAGTATAGTTACACCACTCTTAGTTACGCTCCACTAACTAAAAACTATTCCTTCATCTATTTTCGGGCCTCCATCAAGAGTATTTTACACCATTTGGACATTCGATGTATCCATCACTATCCAATGGTATGTGCCCAAATCGTCACAATTCCATTCCGACTAACTTTACTTTCCCTTTTCAGCCTCCTTCACCCGCACGAAGCTCAACTTGAGGCACTGAGATTTCTTATCGTGAGAACAAGTACAAGGTGTCTCATCTCGAGATGAAAAGGTTGCGGTCGAGAGTGGGCGACAAGACCCTTCACACCGGCCGATTCGAAACGTAAAAATTCTTCCGAGGTACGTAAAAAACCAAGGCAATTAAATAAAAAAATAAAAATGAATTTTAAAAGGATGATACAATCCAAAAGCATTCATAATATCTAGAAGGATATTCTCAGTTCCTTTTTTATGCGGTTTATAAAGCAAACCAAAGAAGTTTATAAATAATAACTTCAAACATATGAGCGTTTCAGAAGCCAATTAAGCCAAACTCTATTAGCGAAAATTTTAACATAAAGTTTTTCAAAATTTTCTGAGGAATGTTTACTAAAATGTAATATAGAGACGTAAAGGCGTCAATATAAAGAAAAGCCGACCTTTATACACTTCAACTCTTCATTTACGTTGTTTCTGAGTTTACTGCATAAGAAAAGCTAAAGACAATGCAAGATTTTCATTTACCTCTTTGCGGCCTGAAGTAAACGTTTAACTCGTGTTATTTTAGATAAGTTGCATGATCTGAATGTATAATTATAGACATAAATGAATGTATAAGACATATGTATACTTCATTCTAAAAAATAAAAAATTATCATTTCATTCCGATTTGGAAATTTTTTTTTTTTTTCTTTATATGTGAAGGAAAGGCTGAAACTGCGAATGCTTACAAAGCATGATCCCAATTGAAAAAATTTTAAATGAGTTTGTAAAGTGTTACTGATCCTATAATCGGTTGCTATCGAAAGTCGCTTAATTGGATACCCCAAAAGGTACACACCGAAAAAACATTATTTAAAATCCATTTTAAAAGAAACAGCTTTAAAATTAACTTCAGTTTGTCTCCTTTTCAATTTATATATGTTTCCACTTATCCCTTTTTTTTTTTGCAATTCGGAAACAGATATAAAAAAATTTTAACATATTTATTTAAAAACGGAAAATTTTATTTAAAAAAAAAATCTTATTTAATTCAATACGATTTATATTAAAAAATATATATATATATATGTACAATGCCTGTATTACCAAAATCTTTGCCTCCTTTTCACAACTGGTTATTTAGGAAAGCAAATGGAATGGGCTATATGTTAATTTTTGACCCCCTAACTCTAATGATTTATTAATAAAACTAGTGCGTAATAAAAATACATTTTGCTTATATAACCAACTAGTTATCCTAACTACTTTCAAATCCTAATTTCCTAAAATTTTACTATTAAATTTTACCAAAATCCCTTTAAATGTACTTCATTTCCATATTCAACAAGGTTTGGCAAAATTTATTGGCCAATTTAATTTAATTCTATTGGGTTTAAACTTAATTCTAAGAAAAAAACAATGGAAATTTAAAAGTTTCCCTAAATCCAATAAAGAAACAAAATTCAGCATTTTCATTCGGTTATTTAAAATTCATTTTTTTACTAACACTTAAAATAGATAACCTCCTGACTACAACTAATTCAACAGTACTGGCAGTAAATAATTCATTTCATTTCTCTTAGGTTCATTATTTCAATTCTAAAGAGAAGCCTGCCGGATCGAAAAATATGTCAACAAATGGAAAACCTCTGGTAGGTTTTAGATTTACAATATGTATACTTAGACTAATATATACCGACTTATATTAGGAGTAGTCAAAATTCAAACGGAATTAAGGATACAAGGCCAATATAAGAATCAATATTGGAGCCTTCAACCACAACCACAATTGACACCCCCACTTACAAAGGCACAGTCTGATATTCTAGCAATGATGGTTATTCACACCCCATTGCATTGGAACACCGGTCAGCGAAATTCAAGTCGAAGTAAAGAGCCCACCACCTGTTTTATTATAAAACAAAGGTTGTAAAATAAAATTACTTTTGTTTCAACTCGCCGTAAATACGGGCTCAGAATTAAATTATTGTACTAGGTGACTAACGACTCCCAGTCCTTAATGGCATAGTTCCCTAGGGCGCTAATCTGCAGCAACGTGGATTTGCAAGGAGTTGCACTATCGGTACAATGATGGTTACAAAATGTAACTAGCTTAGAAACGTTGGCTTATTAGTTGAACAAAAAAATTGAATTACTCAACCCAAGACTAATGAATTCTCTGGCCGGTAGCACCAAAGGAAAAAGGAGTGAATCCCCCTCTGCCCAGATGTAAAATTCCTGCCTTTGATAAAATAAAAAAAAATAATAAAAATTAACGAGCAAAAAAAAACCCACCCTAACATTGACGGGAAGTTAATGCTGAATTTGATAAAATAAACTAAAACGAAAATTTTAGCTTACTGCTTTAGGTCTTTTCCGTGGAAAATCCCTAACAATTTGCCCTGCAAGTCTTCTACCTCGTACAGGCTGTTTCCGACCGGTCGGACTATTCGGCATTTTAAAAATTTCCTGGCCAGCTTAGCGTTAAAAGCAGTCTTAAAATCGCTTTGCTGAAAATTTCTGCGATAAACTTCCTGACCTGGAATAAATTTTACTTTTCGGCACCGAGTATTGTACGCTTTTTCATTTCGCAAGTATGCCTTGTGTAGACTTTCTCGAATTTTCTGCCGTATGAGGTCTAATTTTGCCGATCTCGGAATAACATTTAGCTCAGAATCTTCTAAGCTACCAAGTTTTCTTGCGATTTTATAAAAACTTGAGTGACCAACCATATTCAAACCGAATAACGCGAAATAGGGTGTAACGCCGATCGAGCTGTGAACCGACGATCTTAATGAATATTCGATTTCCGACAGATATTTGTCCCACTCAGTCTGATCCTCTTGTAGATACGAGCGTACCGCCGACAGGATAGATTGGTTCACTCTTTCTGAAGCATTCGCCTGTGGCGAGTGCGTAGCTGTTTTAACGTGGTTTATACCAAAATTTTTTACTAACTCTCCAAACTCTTTACTTAAAAATTGCTTTCCATTATCGGACACAATCGTTTCGGGCGTACCGAATTTATGGCACACTTCGGAAATTAAAAATTTCACGACGTTCTTGCTGTTGGCTTTTGGCATAGCCTTCAACAAAACAAATTTAGTTAAATTATCCAAAACAATAAAAATAAAGCAATTTCCTGTTTTAGACCGCGGATACGGACCCAAAAAATCTACAAAAATCCGCTGAAACGGACGCTCAGCTTGTGTTTCGGCTCCCATAGGTGGGCGTAGTGTCATATTCGCGGGCTTTGTCTCTTTACAGACTTGGCAATTTTTAACAAAATTTCGAATTTGGATGGTTTGATTAGGCCAATAAAAATATTCACGCACTCTGCGTAATGTTTTTGCAAAACCGCCGTGCGAAACCTGAGGCGGATTGTGCGCTGCCTCTATAATACCTTGTGTTAAATCCAGAGGAACCCACAGTTTCCACGAAAAATCTTCATTTAAAGGTACTCCATCGTATGGAGCAACTCTTTTAAATACTAAATCATCCACTACCTTGAGATCGGGTAACTGTTCAGCGTTTCCTTCGATTGTAGCAATTAGTTCACAATAGTTTTCCGATTTGAAAGCCCCTGAATTTAAATCAATTAAAGTCCCAACGTCTGCCGAGATTTCATCCATTTCGTAGCGCGATAGGGTATCGGGAACAATATTTTGTTTCCCCTGCCTATGCTCTATGGAGAAGTTATATGCTTGCAGATGAAGACTCCATCTGGCCAAGCGTCCACTGAGGTCTTTATGAGACATCAGCCACTTTAGACTTCTGTGGTCGGTAATCACGGAAAACGGCATCAATTCTATATATGGCCTAAATTTCTTAATCGCCATGACCACTGCCAGACATTCTCGTTCAGTGACGGAGTAATTTTTCTGTGCCGATGTTAATTTGTGCGAAAAATAAGCTATTGGGTGTTCCCCATCAGAATCATCTTTCTGAAAAAGCACCGCTCCAATACCTACATCAGACGCGTCGCACTGGACGTAGAAGTGTCTGGCGAAGTCAGGGTGATTAAGAACCGGGCTCGTAATTAGAGCGTTTTTGAGACGATCAAAAGCGGCTTTAGCTTCATCCGAAAAATTAAACTTTTTGGCCTTCTTCAGAGTTTCAAAAACCGGAGCCGCAATTGTGGCATAATCTGGTATAAACCTTCTATACCAGCCCGTTGCGCCCATGAAACTGCGAACTTGTTTAGCGGTTTTCGGATACGAAAAACGCGTGATCGTTTCTACCTTAGCCGGGTCAGGTTTTAATTTGCCACTACCAACTATATAACCAAGATACTTTAACTCTTTAAAACAAAATTTTGATTTTGCGATATTAATTGTCAACCCCGCTTTTATCAAACAATCGGATACTCGATTTAACAACTCACAGTGCGTGCTAAAATCTGGCGAGACTATCAAAAGGTCATCTAGATAGACGAAAACTCTATCACGAAGCGCTGCGGGAACCACTTTATCCATAAGCCGGCATAACCTTTGGGCAGCATTACACAGCCCAAAAGGCATGACAGTATATTGATAAAGGGGTCTCCCTGGTACCGTGAATGCAGTTTTTTCTCTGCTAGACTGGTCTAATGGTATTTGCCAGAATGCATCTTTTAGATCAACACTAGATATAAAAAATGTATCCCCTAACCGACTGAGCAATCCTTCAATGTGCGGCAAAGGATAGGCGTCCTTGACCGTGAGCGCGTTGAGCTTTCGAGCGTCCAGACACAGACGATTTTTCTCGCCCTTTCGGACCAATGTAACCGGATGACTCCAAGGACTTTCGCTAAGCTCAATAACGCCCAGTGCAAGCATCCTATCTAGCTCTGCGTACATTAACTTTTGTACAGCCGGTGACACAGGATAATGACGATCCTTCACCGGAGTTGCATCACGAGTATCTATTGTGTGCACTTCTAAACTGGTTTTACCCAGCCCTAATTTGTTATAGCAAGGGAACTTTGAAACTACTACATTTAACTGTTGTTTTTGCTGTGATGTAAGAATATGGGTTTTAATATCTATGGCGCTGTCCGTCTCCTCACAGAGATCAATATTATTAGTGTTTACACTATCTACGGTAGCAATTAATTTAAAAGCCTTCATAAAATCGTAACCCAAATACAACTCACGGCTCAAAGTCGGCACTAAATAGAACGTAATTATATGAGAGGCTTTATTAAACGAAATTTCGGCCCGAACCCGACCGATTATATGGTGTACTGTATCGTCTGCGGTTTTAATTTCTGTCGAAAAATTATGCACGTGCAAACCGGTTTTTTTCACAAAATTTAAACAGTTTTTTGCCCAAAATTGATACCGTGGCTCCACTGTCTAACAAGCCCTCTATTTCATAACCATTTATATCTATTCGTGTATATAATCGTGTATCGCCTCCTTCAAATAACGACGACGCCGCGATTTCCTGCCTAATTTCCTTTCTCAACCGGTACCTTTCTCTCGCTTTCCTAATTTTATTCGAAACCTTACCAAAAATTCTTAATTTCGCCTCATTATATTCTCTAATACGTAAAAGAAGGGGTTTAAGCTCTCGGAGCTTTGAATCTAACGCTAAATGTGTACTCATCCTATTTTTATTAACTAAAACTGAAATATTTTTATCCTTAGGTCCCATTTGCTGACAATAAACTGGGCTTAAACTTCGGTCAACCGCGTCTCCCCAGTTTGAGACGGGTTCGGCAATCTGTTTCCCTGACATTTAGGGCATTTTGGGCTCACCACATTGTCTTTACCGCATCTAAAACAAAATTGCCTAGTCAAAGGTTCAGGACAATCTACAAAACTATGACCAACTATCTTACAATTCCAGCAAGTATAATGACTAGTAGAACGAATACCATTAACCTCGAAATCCAATAGTGGTGCTTCTCCTTCTACTTCATACGACAGTTCACTCAGACGATGATTAGCATTCGAACGCTGCTGGTACAACTGCCGCTGGCTGTCCAACAAATTTTCTGCTCTTTTTACCTCCCGGCAAAACTCCATAAGAGTTTTCACCTGTACTGAAAACATAATTTGCGCCAATAAAGGTTTCAGGTTGCCTCTCATGATTTCCACTAACTGCCCCTCTTCATAAGGAGAATCTTGCTGGTTTCGCAACTTCATGACGGCGTTATAAAAATCTTCAAAAGATTCTTGAGGCAGTTGACGGCGATTTAAAATCTGCATTTGAACTTGATATTCTTTTTCAAAACGCTTGTACTTCATCAATAGAGCTTTCTCCAACTCCTGCCAGGTTTGAATAAGCACCAGTTTCCGGTGATCCCAGTACCAATCCCGAGCCGGACCTTCGAGTAAAATATGGAAATCACGAAGCATTTCCTCATCACTACATTTATAATCCTGTTTCAGTAAACCCACTCGGAAAATAAATTCTTGTACGTTCATGGTTTTATTGGTTCCATCGAACCTAATGTTCCATTTCTCCAGTTTCCTGCTTAGCGGTTCATAATTTTGTTTATTACCGTATGTGGGAAAATTGTGATTTTGATATGAATTAAAAGTAGGTGCAATCCAAGCATCTTGTCGTTGACGCGAGCTATCTGGCTGTAATATAATGGGTAATTGGTGATAATTATTTAAAGATTGTTGCGATTGTGGTTGTAGTGGTATTTGATGGCACCACTGATTTTGCAGAACTTGGTGATGATGATTTGGGCCTGCTGGATTTGTACTATATATTGGGTTAGGCTGTTGTTGTACCGGCTGTTGTTGATATTGATTCTGATGAACAATATTTTGAAAATATGGTTGTATTGGCTGTTGTATTGGCTGTTGCATAGCTGAAGCTGTAGCCGGTCTTGTCCAAAGTGACGCAGACGGTTGAGTTGGAAGTTGTGGCAATACTGTGGACATTTGAACAGCCGTTGCTGTTTGACCGTATACGGACGACGTCGGGCTAAAAGTTTGACTTTGAGCTGTGCCTTGAGGTACCAAAGGGGCTTGCGAATACACTGGTGGTTGCAGAAAAGATGTCAGCATTGCTGTCGTTATTTGTGGTACTTCTCTAAAAACTTGCTGTGTCTGCAACCTATGTCCCTCAGCTGATGCCGGACTTCTCACAGGCACCTGATTAATTTCTTGTATAGCTAGCCGAATTTTCTCGTCAAGATCCCTCATTAATCGTGACAAAGATAACTCAACAGTTGAGCTAACCATCTCTATAATATTGTTAGCATTGACAGAATCCATTGTTTGTTGAGTACCAGTTAATCCTTCACGAAATTCGCTATACTGAGGCGAAATAACAGTATTATTCAAAATTCTCGGATTAAAGGTAAAGTCTGCTCCTGACGCTCCTGACAAACCATTAGACAATGTCGTTACCACTTTCGTTGTAGAAACCGTAGATGCAGCCACTGTTGGCCTCTCAGTGGCCGTGGTATTTGCACTACAAGTCGCTGTTGCTTGCGGAGGGTCCATGCTTACTGCTTTTACCAGTTTCGACCAAAAAGGAAAATAATAAATATACAAAAGTACCAAACTCAATATACGAACGATTTTTCGTTCCTTAAGAAGCTAACTTCGAATTAAAAACTATGTTATTTCAAATTAAAATATAAGAAAAACTATTTAAGTCGTTCCTGCCGAAATTTAATGAGCTTAATGAAACCTTAAGAGGCCAAAACAAATTTTCACCAAAAAAAAAAACACAAATTAAAATGTGGTTTATCAACTATTGGCAAAAATATACCAAAAATTATATTTTTGCGAAGAGTATTTTTGAAAATCGTAATATATATACGTAAATTATTCATGTGTGGTAGGTAGTATTTTGGAAAAACAAAAGGTTTGCGAGGTAAAAGTATCTTGATTTATTTTGAGTGTACATAAACATTATTACAATAATTTCAAACTGTTTTTTCAGAAATTCGTGGGTAAAATAAAATTATTAAAAGATGAAATATGGAAATAATTGTATAAGCAAACCAAACTAAACTGTGCTGCAACTGGAGAGTCTGGCCATTAGCCAGAAAAATTACGGACTAGCGACAAGTTTAACACCTTTCCAGTTTAATTATCGAGACGAATCTCAAAATAAAAGTGTAAGAGTAAAAAAAAATTTGAAATTTGCTTTAACAATCACCTTCGGCTTATCTTGTTTAAATCTTAAAAAAAAATTAACATGAAACCTCACCTTTACATTTGACTTGTAGCGATTATAAATTTATTATTCGCGGTAACTATTAAAAATTTCACAAGTCTCAAGTCAAGATGAAGAGGTAGGTTGGAAAAAAAAAAAAAAAAAAAAATACAAACTTTAACGGTCACGTCGACCTCAAGTTCCTGTAGCTACACGATCCGGGCTCTAAAGCCTCGATCATCGGGGCTTACAAGCTTGGGAACAAGGTAAACCCGCTGTAATTTGTAAATCTATAAAAAAAATTAACTGCAGCTATTTTATAAGACATTTTCTCAGTTTACTTCGCTCGCACGAAAGCATTTAACAGCATTAAAAAAAAACCATTAAGACTCCATTCGATGTAAAGAAAACTGAGGTAAATGCTCATTATTGTAGAAAAAGTCCCTTCTTGGAAAATGTCGCAACGCATTAAGGACTCTTTTAAAACCTAATGGGACTTACATTCTCACAACAAGGAAAACAAAATCTCTATGTGGCTTAAAAAAATGTATATAGAAAACTTCCTTAAGACGAAGCTTGCTTCGAGTCCCACTTGGGCGCCATTCTGTACTGTCAGCTTATGTAAACAAAAAAAAAGGTTGTGTGGCCAGATGGTTGGCGATGCTGGCATGCCCGCGTTTCAGCTCGGCTAGAGCTCGCCGGTTTAAGGGGGGTGGTTCTTACCAACCTCTGACAAGATATGACAGTTACAAAAAAAAAATCATGCCAGGCTTGTAAAAAAAATGCTTATATAAAAAAAATCATAGGTACCCGAAACAAACAAGCAAACGAAACAGTCCCACGAATGCCCCTTTTGTACACCCCAAAACAAACCAAATTCAGTTTCTTGGCAGATGTAAAGCCAACCCAGGGTCCCTCCCACTAGAAATCCATTTGGAATTCACCATGATATCCACCACACACCGTTTAGATATCCCTAACATACTTACCCCGCCTTCCTCTTGTCTTCCTTACTACCACCCTATTTTTTATAGCTTAGCTCTCCATTTTGTAAATGACCACGGTACAAGATTTCATTCGAACGTTATAAAAATTTTGGGTTTATTAAAAAAAATAAAAAAAATGCAATATCATAATATACAATTCATGCCAACAAGACTTTTAAAAAAAATGGAAAAATATTAACTATTAATCAACTAAAAAGTGGAATCTTCTATCAATTTAAATGGACTAGTGCCCATTCGATAATATAACAATAAAAACAGAAATATTTAAAATTATTGTAATTATCAATCTCCGGTAAATAGCAGGTAGGTACTATAAAGAAATTAAATGCTATCCACAGTTCGGCTGGTTCCCAAGCATCCCCCGGCAAAAAAAATGCATAGATGCCTACTCGCTCCTGGTTACCCAAAAGGTTTGTCCGTCCGTCTAAGAGTCCCAAGGTCGGTATGCCTGTACGCGTGTTCAATTAAACGTACCTAAAATTTTTAGTTTTAACGTAATTATTTTTTTATTTCAATGTAGGGTAAACATTTATCGTAGGAACTAACCGACAACGATTTAACAGGCCTGAGCTCAACCCCTAGACGCGCACCTTCTACACTCAAAGAAGGGAATGAATTGAAAAGGTATTTATAACTAAAAATGTTTTCCCTAAACAAAAATATCCATTCAAGGGACTCTAACCCTTTTTTTATCAAATTAAAAAAACTAAAAATTCCTTTTTTCTTATTATTGTCCGGGTTCTATGCTGTTTTAGTACTACAAAAAAACCTTTTGGATACCTTGCACCCCAGGCTTGGTGGTGCAGATGCAGCTGCTCCAATCGATGGGTCCAGGCAGAGGTGATTGTTGCCGTAATTGTTCTGTTTTGCTTTAAATAACTTGTTTTAACATTCACCAAAAAAAACTTAATAAACTTTGGTTTCGTTATTGTTGTTGTTGTTTTATTTTTTTTTTTTGTAACCAAAAAACTCCGTATCACATGCCTGACCTTCTTCGTTGCCAAAATCCAAAAAAGGAAGTTTTATGCCTCCATTTCCTGGAGCTTCCATCTTTTTTTCTTTTTATATCTCCAATGTCAAAAAGGTTTTATCTGAAATACGCGCAGTTGCACATATTGCAGTTTTTCGTTTCTTTTTTTTTCATTTGTTCCCTTATGTTATTTCACACCTGAGCCTCTACTACCTACCCATGACACACAAGGACGCCTTGCCACACACAGCAATGACCAATTAGATGATGAACTAAAAATAATTGATGGAGAATTCGAAACACTTGAAGAAATCTTCCATCAAGTTGATAGAAAAAATAAAAATTATATAGAAATTTTCCAGGAAAGGAAAACAGTTAAAGCTCTAAAGGAGGAGATAATACGAAACATAAAAACAAGAAAACAAAAGAAAGAAGAGCCAGAAGCCACGAAATCGAAATTAATGGATATAAAAACTCCAGTATTCGACGGGACAGTGAGTGAGTGGAACCAATTCCACGATTTATTTATGAGTGTCGTGCATAGTAAAAAAATGTCAAATGTGGATAAGCTGTACTATCTAAAACAAAGTGTATAAGGAGATGCAGCCAATCTGATTCAGCATCTGAAGATAACAAACGACAACTATGAAGCAGCTTGGGATATTCTAAAGCAAAGGTACGATAATCGTAGACTAATGTTTACAACATTAGTCGATAAATTGATTGATCAACCTCAGGTAAACACCGAATCGGCAGAAAGTGTTAAAAAATTACTTGACCCAACAATCAATTGTATCCATGGACTAAAAAGTATGGGTATAGAATTTAATAACGAAGAAATATTAATAGCAAGAATCATCATAAGGAAGTTGGATTCAAATGGTCTTCGCTTATACGAGCAAAATGTGAAGAAAACTAAGGAGATACAAAGGTTAGAAGATGTTATGGAATTTCTAGAGCAGCAGTTTCATTTATTGGAAGCTGTTTCAAAACAACTAACAAACAACAAATTTCCCAAGAAGAGATATTCGGATCATCAAGCAATATTAGTTACTACAAAACAAATGTGCTTGTATTGCAAGAAAAATCATTCAACAACATCTTGCTTTAATTTTTTAAAACTATCTAAAATAGATAGACCCGCTATGGTAAGAAAAAATAATTGGTGTCGAAAATGCATAAACCATATAAATAACCAGAGATGCCAAAGCAATCATAAATGCAGTGCCTGCGGAAATTATCATCATACCGTGTTGCATGTAGAAGAATTCAAAAGAAACAACGATGTAAAGCCGAGTTCATCAATATCAGTGGTTACAAAAGAAAACAATTCAACATACTTCTTGCCTACAGCCCTAGTAAAAGTACGAGCATCTACTGGGGAACTTGTTACTCTAAGAGCAGTGATAGATCAGGCATCACAAATATCAAGTGTATCTGAAGAAGCGGCTCAAATATTACGATTGACTCGAGTGAAAACCAGCAAAAACATAAACGGACTAGGTTGTACAAAGGTTGGTACTCCTAATTCAAAAATCAAATTAACTATCAAGCCCCATTTTGAAAGTGACTAGGAGATTGAAGGCGAAGCGTGGGTCTTACCATCAGTAGTAGATCCTCAGCCAGGAGTTTCATTTAAAATTGATGCCAGCCAATGGAAAAACTATGTTCTGGCAGATCCGACGTTCAACAAGTCTGAAAGAATAGGCTTATTACTGGGTGGGAAAGTGTTCCTCAACATTATGGAAAAAGATGCACCTCATATAAAAGGTGATTATTTGGCCCAATCTACTAAGTTAGGTTGAATTGTGTGCGGACTTACAGGCGACAACCAAAAGTCGTCTAGATTGGTATCAACAATTACCAATTTGGAACGATTTTGGAAACTAGAAGAACTCCCTTCAACTGCTGAGGAAGATACAGAAGACCAAAAGTTCATTGATAACTATGAGAAGACAACCTATGTTGATGCTGAAGAAAAAATTGTGGTCAACCTGCCTTTACTAGAAGATTGCGAATTAGGTGACTCCAGAAAACAAGCCATGGCCAGATTTCTGTCTCTGGAAAGAAAACTTGAATCCAATAAAAAATTGAAGGATGACTATGTGAAATTTATGCGTGAATATTTAGAACTTGGTCACATGGTAGAAGTTAAAAAAAATCATACTGGAAAATACTATCTACCTCATCAACCAATAATAAGAGAAAGCAGTTTAACAACAAAGTTACGTGTTTTTTTTGATGCATCCGCAAAAACAACTAACGGAAGAAGTCTGAACGATATAATGCTAATTGGTCCCAAACTTCAAAGAGATTTGTTTGATATAATTCTAAACTGGAGAGTTTGGAGATATGCACTTACAGCTGATGTAGAAAAAATGTACCGACAAGTAAAAGTAATGGAGGATGATCAACTATACCAATATATTCTATGGAGGGAAAATAAAAATAACCTCATAAAGGAATACAAGTTAACAACTGTAACATATGGTACGGCATCAGCACCCTTTCTCGCAATAAAATCGCTATTTCATATAGCTGATAGCTGCTCTGAAGAAAATACATACGTCAAAGATGTCATCAAAAGCGATTTTTATATGGACGACCTGATGACGGGAGCAGACACCATTTCGCACTGCAAGAAGATACAACATGATCTAGCGGAGCAACTAATAAAGTTTGGTTTTCATTTACGAAAATGGCTGTCAAATGAAAAAGAAGTAACCAGTAACGTGGATGAATCGGATGAAAATGAGCTTATAGTAATTAGAGATGACGAATCCGTGAAAACCCTAGGACTTCAATGGGATCCAAAAAGTGATGGTTTTGGATTTAACATAAACTTTAATTCAAATGCGTTTGTAACAAAAAGACAAGCGCTTTCAGAAGTTGCCAGAATTTTTGATCCGTTAGGGTGGTTATCGCCAGCTACTGTAGTGGCAAAGTTATTCATACAGAAGAAGCTTTGGCTACTACAATCAGCATGGGACGAAGTATTATCTAAAGAACTCAATAAGGAGTGGTCCGAGTTTACGAAGCATTTGCCGGAACTTCAACAAATGAAAGTGCCGAGATGGATTGGAACAACAAGTAATTCAAAATTTGAATTACATGGGTTTGCTGATGCATCGGAGAAAGCGTATGCAGCGGTAATTTATGCAAGGACAGAACATTCCGCTATTTTGATTACATCTAAAACGAAGGTAAATCCCATAAAAAATAGAAAAACTCTCCCAAAACTCGAGTTGTGCGCGGCACACTTATTAGCTAAACTGCTTCAAAAAGTAGCCAGCATCGTTAAAAATCAACAATCCATATATGCCTGGAGTGATTCAACTATTACGTTAAGTTGGATTAACAACAAAACTAACAAAGATAAATTTGTTAGAAATAAAGTTAACGACATCAGAAATCTTGTTCCCGAAGCTATATGGAATCATGTCAGCAGTAAAGATAATCCAGCAGACGTTGCATCACGAGGAATTTGTGCTCAAAAGTTTAAAAATCATACGTTATGGTGGAATGGTCCAGAATGGCTTTCAAAACCCGCTCACTTATGGCCTAAAAAAGAAGAAAACTTTACTACAGCAAATGACACAACTGTGATAACTTCAGCCCAACAACCTAATTTTTTGGACGAGTTGATCAGTAATCATTCAAATTATAAAAAACTACAAAGAGTGTTGGCTTATGTCCTACGATTTATAAATAAAAGCAGAGGTCAACCAAAAGTTAGTCAATATATTTCAGTCTCGGAACTAGAAGCCGCTGAAAGATGTGTCATAATTCGTCATCAAGAAAAAGAATTTCATCACGAGCTTACGAAACTAAGGCGGAATGGACAGGTTAACAAAATCAGCAAAATTGCAAATTTATGTCCATTTATAAATAAAGATGGCATTCTTCGGGTTGGTGGTCGATTAGAATATTCCAATCTACCATACAACCAAAAGCATCCAATGATTTTAATGAAATCACACCTGGCGTCAATAATTATTCATGATACGCACATTTTTACACTACACGGTGGCAATAAATTAGTCGAATCAACATTAAGACGAAGATATTGGATTTTAAATATGAAGAACTCAGTTAAAAAATGCATTCGAAGCTGCTTTAAATGCATCAGGTATCGTCAAGAGGCATCAAAGCAACTAATGGGGAACCTTCCGATTTCCAGAGTAACGGAGTCTTACCCGTTTTTACACACGGGTGTAGACTACGCTGGGCCTATTCCCATAAGATGTTCCAAAGGTAGAGGCGTAAAAACCTATAAGGGGTATGTTGCTGTATTCGTATGCATGGCAACAAAAGCTGTTCACTTGGAAGCAGTAAGTGATCTGACAACAGAGGCGTTTATGGCAGCATTAAAAAGATTTTTTGTCCGAAGAGGTACCAGTTCTCGCATATATTCAGACAATGGTACGAATTTCGTCGGTGCTAATAGAAAGTTAGATGCCGATTACAAGGCCGCTGTTAAAAACAATCAGACGGTAATTCCAATTTTAGCTGAACAAAAAATACAGTGGCATTTTATTCCCCCGGTAGCCCCTCACTTTGGAGGGATTTGGGAAGCTGGTGTAAAGACAATGAAATATCACCTAAAACGCATAATTGGTGAAACTAAGTTGACTTATGAAGAAATGAGTACCTTATTGGCCCAAATAGAATCCGTTCTGAACTCAAGACCATTGTTCGATATCAGCAACGAAAACATTGATGCCCCAGACGTGTTGACTCCAGGTCATTTTTTAATTGGCAGCCTGTCATTGATTGCCCTGAACACATCGAGGACTCAAAAATTAGTTCTTTGAACAGATGGAAGCTAATTCAAAAACTGAGGAAAGATTTTTGGAATCGTTGGAAAAACGAGTACCTAATTACATTACAACGGAGAACTAAATGGAATCAAATAGCTCCGGATTTAAAAAATGGAACAATAGTTTTGGTGAAAGACGAAGCAACAATGCCAGCAAAGTGGCCTTTAGGAAGAATTATTGAAACGCATAAAGGTAAAGATGATAAAGTAAGAGTGGTGACACTTAAGCTTCAGAACAGTATTCTTAAACGACCTATACACAAAGTATGTGCCTTGCCAATGCCTGATGAACCCGAAAATGAAGATAAAGGAGACTCATCTGTTACTAGCGGTTGTACTACAATTAAGCATCCAAACAAGAACACATGGAGTTGCTGGATCCTGTTATTGATGATGATGGCAAGCCAAGCTAAAGCAGCAACATCCAAACTTCAAATTTCGCCTACAATTGCAAATATAGCTACGAATACTGCACTATATCTAGAATATGTAGGACAAATGAACGTCATAAATTCCTAGTTGAATTTAATTATTTACTATGACCTAAACAAATTTCAACAAGAGAGGGAGCAAATACAAGTGCTGATAAGAAAACTAGAACATGAGTGTCCGATGCTTCAAAATTATAAGGAGTCATGCGACATGGTTATATCAACAATGAATCAACGCTACAGCAACATAGAACAAAATAATGAGCTTTTAACAGAAAAAGGAAGAAAGAAAAGAGCTCCTTTTGAATTTGTGGGCTCGATATATCACATTCTTTTCGGTATGATGGGCGCTGATGATCGCAAGCTAATGGAAGACAATATGCGAAACTTGTTTCAAAATCAAGAAGACTTAAAGAAGCTCGCTAAAGAACAAACATCGATAGTGGATTCAACTATTAACATTCTAAGAAAGACGACGGAAGAAGTTAACAATAACTGTAACAAAATGTTTACACAGCTGAAGTTATTTTATGCACAAATTGAAGGAAACACAAATACTGAGCGCTTAATATCGTACTTCAACGTGATGACCATACAGCTGAATTTAATGCTGGAGGAATGTGAAAAAGTTCAAAACTCTATTATAAGCATTTTAATTGACATTAACGATGGGCATATAAACCCAAATCTGTTGACGGTTAAACAGTTGCAAAACGAAATATTGAATATTAAAAAATTGTTGCCAGACAATCTGATGTTGCCTGGCAGGAATACAGATACCGAACTAAAAGCAGTATACAACTCCATGACTGCTAAAGGAATAATGGTGGATAATCGTTTAGTTATACAAGCAGATATTCCATTAGTCAACGTTCACAATTCTGAAGTTTTTAGAATTATTCCGCTCCCCGTACAAGGAAATAACAGCACAATGATGCCGAGAGTTGATGGTGACTACATAATATACAATTTTGCAACCAACCTCTACTTTTTAATGACACAGGCACAAATCAATACATGTTCCAAGAATCTACAAGGAGAATTCGACTGTGGTGGGAATATTGCATGAAAACCAGCTATTCAGAGGTCTTGCGAAGTTTCTGCAATGAACCAATCCAGACATGCCGAGTGTAACTTTGAGGAAGTAACTAGGAAAAGTGTTTGGAAAGCACTTTCCACCGAAAACAAATGGATTTTTGCGATATTTGACCAATTTATCCTTGGTGTTGATTGTGGCCTTGGGAATCATAGCTGGGTAACGTTGCCGCCAAAAGGTACTTTAAGCTTGCCACCATGTTGTTCTGCCACGTATGAAGGAGTAACTATTACAGCATCATTAATATTAACAACAAAAAGAAGCTCCTCAATTCAGGCATCTTCCTGGGGCTTGGATATTGACAAAATGGAGTATATGCTAGTAAAGCCATTTGATGTGACCATTGTAAACAACACTAAAGATATTGAAAATTTGATGAAAAAAGTCAACAAGTTGTAGGCCACCGATACAACGCTGAAAACATTGCAATTTCATCATCTGAGTGGACACATATCATTAACTCTAGTAATTATTATTTTCTTAATCGCAGTTTGTATTTATATCAAACACAAATGCTGCAGTTCCCGTAAATCGGTTTTAAAGTTGGACTTTTCGCCGCATGTTGCATATGCGCCCCGGCAGAATGTTCAAGATTGACAGAACATGTTTATTTTATTTTATTTTTAACATATTTTATATTGTTCTTTGAAAAAGGGATCTAAGAAATTCCCACAATTACATAATGTTATTTGTATGTGTGTGTTTAGGATTTCACATCTGGCTCGCACATGTGTGAAATACTGATAACATATCCTATCTCTTAGAATAAAGGTTTTATGGTTGCATGCTTATCATGCACATTAAAGATTTATGTTCCCCTGCAACGATAGTTGCAGATATAGTTTTTAAGAATTTTGTTAGTATATAAGTATGAGTTTTTTAAATAAAGAATCAGTGTCTTACAAACATTCGCCGTTTATAATTGAAATACTTAAAATTATAAGCATGAGTCATCAAACAGCTTTAAAACTCAACTATGTGCTCCTTGGTCGAGTCGTTCTATTAGAAACCAACAACAAGAAGTAGGACTTATAGGTCGAAGTCTAAAAAAAAATTTATAAAAAAGGTTAGTATTTGCCAAATCGGCAAAATTGGAAAAATGTTCTATGGTCAGACGAAAACACGTTCAATTTATTTGAATCTAATGGAAAATCATTTGTACGATCCCCAGAAAACAAAGAATATGACCCAATATACCCAAAAAGACAGTTAATCATGGTGATGATTTGGGGATGCTTTTCATCTTCTGGTATCGGTCCAATATTCTGGGTTCAAAAATCATATGCTTCCATTTGCGTATAAGTAATTATTTTATTATACGCAATTATACATAATATATTTCGCCATTTAAATTACTTTAAGTGAAAATATGCAGAGTGAATTCCCGCTAACCTTAATAGTAGTTGATCAACAACGTGTCTACATTTCACTGGAAATCTGGTGGTTTGAAACCAAAAAGTATGTCCTCAATTAAGTTTATAAGTATTAAATAATAATAAGCTTTAATATATTTAAATTTTAAGGAATTAAAACATATGGTTGGGTCATTAGTTGACAATAAAGATATTATTGAATTTCAACAAACTGAACCTGTGTTGTTAATCTTGTCACACCATCACAAACTACTATTGAGAACAGTGGGAATACAGGATAACGAAAATCGTAAAATAATGGTTTCGAAATAATAAAGTCCCAATAATGGAGTGGCCCTTAAAAACAAAATTGGAGTACATAAAACAAAAAATAAAAATGAAATGTGGACCAAAATTCAAGAGGCTTGGTATTTTATACCACCATGGGTTTGTGCAAATCTTGTGAAATCTATGCATCGAAGATGTCAAGAGGTTATAAAATAAAGATTCTACAAAAATAAAATTAATATGTTAACTTATCTCAAAATAACCAAAGGTTTGTGCTTAACAATAGCAAGGAATGCCAAATTTGTATACGGTTAAAAATTGTAAGTGCTAAGCTCTGGTTATGATTTCGATAAGTTACTCACCCTTAAGTGTAAATAAATATTTGAGAAATTCCTTTCAAGAATATGTGTTCCTTTTATTTATTCCAACACTATATATAGGTCTTTATGATTATCGACTCCTCTTCAGTGCAGCATTTTGCAGTGGCCATACAATGGGCTGCATACCACATCAAAGATTATCCATGAATGCCAAACATTCGAGATTGACACTCAAATGAGTGCTGGAATACGGGGACAGTAGTTGCTGACAAACTAGCTGGGTGTGGGGCAAAATGAAGGCCTTGTTTTAGGAGATTTTAATTCTTTTTTTTAAATATATTAATATAACAGATATATCTGAGCGGATATTGCTGAGACTACTTGATATTATTTTGTGAGATCTAAAAATAATATTCTTAGTTTAATTCCAGAACATTAACCTTGAAGTAATGTTGGGGGATATATGAGAAATAAAACTAAATTTTAAAGTTTTTTGTTTCTACCAAGGATCATATAGACCCTATTTAAAACCGAATGGAACAAAATTTGGTGGTGTTACAATTAAAATTCGACAATTCGTTAATAAAGGGACTTCGTTTAAACACTTTCAACACATATAACTTCAAACCAGCTGCATTTTACGCACATATCATTTTATATTTTTTAACCATTTCAGATTTACTATTACCTCAATAGCATTGTATCTGTAGGACTGATATTACTACATATGAGCATTCTACATACGAAAATTTTCCAAAAAAATAAAAAATACCTGTTCATTCGTTCGTTAACCCAAATTAACAGCTGCCAATAAGTAGCTTATAAAATAATAATAAAAATACAAACAAATTTAAATGCATTTCAATCAGAATCAGATTGTGATTGTTGTTTACAATCACTGCAACATGATTATATTTAATGTATATTATTTTCCGGTTAAATCACTTGGCAAACAAAATTAGATGAAGACAAAAAAAAACGAAGCTAAATGGTCAATAACTATGTAATGAAACAAGTTGTAAAGTTTATAACTGATAATAACGTCAAGATAGTGGAGTTTTTTTTTACTCAGATTTTTATTGCATTTTGCGTAAAATTGATTATTATAATTCATACAATACACAGTGGAGGAATTTGTAAAAATAATTTGTTATTTTCTTACCGGCTACTCGGATTTCAACTTACCACATACGTAATACTCGTATATACGAATCCTTTTTTACATTATACAAAATATTTTGAAAATTTTTCGTCAAATATTTGAAATCTACAAAATTTTTTAAAATTATAAATTTGCTAAGTTAAATTTATTTATTGAAATTACTTTTTAATAAAAATTACTTTATAAAGGTACTTCATAAAGGCGAATTTTTACAAAATGAAGTATTTAATTAAAGATATCAACTTTATCTACATTTGAAAATAATATTTTTAGTTTGCAATATCGGAGAAAACATTATTTTAAAATAAAATTAAATACAGGTTGGTTGAAAAGTTCCTGCGCTCACCAAGAGATGGCACTGCTAGCTCCAAACTTTTATTTTCTCAAGTTGGTATAACTGTCCTGAGAACACATGCAAAGTTGCAAGTCATTCTGTCAATTCTTTCTTTGTTTACAAGCCATTTGAAGTTGACGTGTCATTGATTTTTTTTAATATGGAAAGAATTTCATATCGTGCAGTCATTAGATTCTTTGTTTTGAAGGGTTTAAAAGCAAAGGAAATTTATGAACAATTGTTAGAAGTGTATAAGGATTTCTCACCTTCAAAACGCACCATTGAATTTTGGGCTGGTGAATTTTAACGTGGTCGTACCAGCCTTGAAGACGATCCACGCGAAGGACGACCAAAAACTGCAACCACAGCAGAAACATGAGCAGGTACATAATATGGTTAGTGAAGATCCAAGTTTGACTAAGCGTGAAATTGCTTATGCCATAGGCATCTCAGACGAACGAGTACTCCATATTTTACATGAACAATTACGTATGAAAAAACTGTTTGAAAAGTTAGTGCCGCACACATTAACAATTCAACAAAAACTGAAGCGTTTTAAGCCGAATAAAACCGACTTCTTGCGTCGTTTTATAACTATGGATGAGACCTGGATCTACCACCATGATCCTAAATTGAAACAAGAACGTTTACAGTGGACTGAAGCTGGTTGTTCAGCTCCAAAGCAGGTGAAGTCACAACGATCAGCAAAGGAGGTTATGGCATCAGTTTTTTGGGATGCAAAAGGAATTTTGTTGATTGATTATCTTCAGAAAGGTAAAACAATCAACTCTGAATATTATTGCTGCCTTTTGGATCAGCTGGATGAAAAAATTCGTGAGAAAAGACCTGGTTTAAAGAAGAAAAAAATCATTTTTCATCAAGACAATGCACCTGCTCACAAAAGTGTTTTGACGATGGCTACATTCAAAGAATTAAAGTACGAATTGCTTGAACATCCACCGTATTCACCAGATTTGGCTCCCAGTGACTACTATCTCTTCAGAAATCTCAAACAATTCCTTCGTGGAAAGCATTTTTCGTCGAATGAAGAGGCCATAGCAGCCGTAGACGGTTATTTTGCTGAGCTTCCCGAAAACCATTATAAGGATGGGATAAAATTATTGGAAGATCATTGGAACAAGTGTATTGAGCTTCTAGGAGATTATATTGAATAAAAAAATATATTTCGTAAAAACAATATTCTTTCATTTCGAGCGCAGGAACTTTTCAACCAACCTGTATACATTTTTTTATACATTTTTAAATTTTTTTGTGATTTTTTGTTTGTTCTTGCCCACGTAGGTGTCCAAAATTTAAATAAACGTTAAATAAACTTGCTAATGTGGGAATATATGAAAAGTTTTTATTAGTTTTGTAAAATTAGATAATTCTTGACTGACTGAATTAATTTAAACTAAATTTCGTACAATATACAAAAGTTTCGTATATTCTTCATAAAAAATAACAACAAAAGTTTTTTTTTCGTAAAATTTTGCATGAATTTTTTTTAGTGTGTGGACATTGGATTCCATATGCTTCCTGGCACATACACAATATTAAAAACAGATAAATATGTATTTTGTATTTTTTGTACACAGAGGATCAAACCTGGAAAACGCAACGTTAAAACCTTAACAAAATTTTGAAAAAATCTGCCCACTGTGGATAAAATGTGTGAGGAAATTGAATTTTTATGGCAGCTGAAAAGATTTTGCAAATATACTCGTAGCCTAAAGTTATAAATTAAATTAAGTCCGGGAAATTCATTAGATTTGAATTGAATTGGGTTAAGATAAAAACGTGTGATTTTTATGAATTCAGCAAAATACCCATAGATGGTTCATAAATTTTAATAATGATATGTAACATAAACACAAAAGGTTTTTTCTTATAGTAAAACTTTTTTCCACAAAACAAAAGTTTTGTGATATAAAAGTTTGTATAGTTTGCTGCAGTTTTCCTTTATTTTCCTTATCGAGTCAATTCACCTTCCCTATATTATACTGATGGGCTCAGAATCAATTTCTGAGTCGATTTTGCGATGTCTGTTCATTTAAAATTAACAACCTTTGTAATCAATGTAAAGGTGGCAATACTGAAGAGAATTGAACGCAAATTGGTTGGCCACAAGAACGAACCATATTGAAAATGTGTTGAACTAGTTGCCAGAGAAATATCCCATCAGAGCTTAAATTTATTAAGCTTTAACATTTTATAACTTAGACATTTTTCAACTGATTGACTTAAGAACACAATTTTTACCATGCATCGCTTAACACCAAAACTACACACCGAAATAGAACGCTGTACATTGAGAACAGTGGTGCGGTTGTGTTAACTCAACGCGGCCCGTTTCACACTTTGTGTCGACGATATAAGGCAAAATTGTCGCTTTTGTGAATGAAAAATTCACACGAGATCTAGTAAATACTATTGCATGATCAAAATGTTAGTATTTGGGCTGGCGTTTGCACTAAAGCCATCATTGGGCCATTTTTCTTCAGAAAATGCGAAACTTTCGCTAGAAAACGATATCGGTGAATGTTGCCTCATTATGTCTGCTTAAAAATTCATGAAAAAAATTTCACACACTGCAAATCAAACAAAGCAGTTTCTGCAACAAAAATTCACTGGACGTGTGATGTTAAAAAATGCGACATTGACTGGCTGCCCAGACCTCCAAAGCTGACCGCTCCGGACTTCTTTTTGTGGGGCAAATTATACGCCAACAAGTTTCAGACCATTGGTGAGCTCAACGCAAATATTCGTGCCGAAATCATCGCTATACTGCCCGAGATGCTGGAAAATGCAGCCAAATAGGCGCATTTTTCCGAGGCTAATAGAAGCAGCTATTTGATTGATGTATTTAAAAAGTACTCCAAATGAATTGGAAAGTACCAAATATGTTAAAAAAAATATAACAAAAAACATATATCAATATTCGCTTACCGACATAAAAGATGGTTTACTTTGCATGTACCCTGAATCACTGGAGCCTCAGTATCCTTGCATGTTCAAACGATCATTAAGTTCATGCTCCGATTACCAGCCACCCTTAAAGATGTGTTCGAGCTCAGCTGCGTTCAGCCTCGGCAGTTTGAACTTTCTGATATTATTCCTAATAAAAAAAGCATTTTCCACTTTTTGGCACCAACGTGGGTGAAAATATAACAAAAACATTCAAAGATAACATAGAACAACCCACTACTCTCACTCCAGCCAGGGAGAAGTTGCATTGAGGACTCCAAGAGTTCCAACAGAATATCCGAATATTTTGCCGATATCGCAATCCCCACGTCACCCCTCCCCCCCCCCCTGTACCCCCTGTACTTTGGATACCTTTGACTCGCCAAGTGTAAATCTGATTATTCTACACCTTAGCAAGTTCGTGATGAAATCGATGATGGTATCATCCGCCCTCAAATCCAGTATGTCATCCCTGACGACATCAGGTTTATGTTGTTAAAGGCGACTCCTATATTTAGAAATCCCTTCCAAGATCTTCAATAGGAAGGAAGATCGATTTTTTGAACTATACATAAAAAACAGATGCATTGCGACAACTGTCAAGTGCTTGATTCGGTTGCAGCCATTCATAATTTTGTTTAAAGAGAGAATTTCAATTGAGAATTTCAATTGACCCATGAATAATTTCATAATAATTTTTTAACTAAACATAAAAAAATAGATGCATTGCGACAACTGTCAAGTGCTTGATTCGGTTGCAGCCATTCATAATTTTGTTTAAAGAGAGAATTTTTATTGACCCATGAATAATTTCATTGCGACAACCAAAAAATTATATTGCTGCAAAGAATTGGGTTGTCACAATGAATCTGTTTTCTCTTCGTAATACATCAGTTTTGTAGGGGATGTACTCCCTCCATGAGCATAAAGACAAAATTATACGCGGTCCATCTAATCGGAATGTAGGGCCAACATTTCAAATAAGCAAAGTCACAGTATTTGTTATATATGTTATACATAGCATTCCTCTGAAGATCAGTTGGTAGTATTACACCATCAGGATCCGGTGAATTATATGGGTCAAAACTGTCCAAAGCACTCGTCATTCTCCTCTCCAATTAGATAGCAGAAGGCACAGGAAGAAAAACCGAAAAATATACATCCAATATCTCTTGGCTGCACGTAGTTCAATTGCTGCATTGGATAGAGCTTGGTAAAGTGGGGAGTTTACACAGGATTTTCCGAAGACGTCTAGTCTCAAAAAACACACACTTTACTTCGAGAATTTTAAATAACACTTTATGATTGCAATCAATTAATTTTAGTTATGTTAAATTTATTTAATTTTTGCAAAAAAAAAAACACGATTGTTACATGCATTGAATTGGTAACTAGTAATTGCTTCTTAAATGTAATAACTCAATATTTCAAATTCCAAAACGTTTTTATTTAATCTCTCCTAAAGCAATGCATACATATTTGTATTCATATATAAATAAATACTTGCTACAACAATATAACTATTTCTTAACTTTATAAGTAACGATTTGCATAATAAATCATTGAGTTGCAATATTGTCGCCAAATTGTTTTCATTGAAAACAACCAAATGAATAAACTACTCTATCCGATTTATAAAACAGTTACGGTTCACAGGGGTATTTAAATTATGTTTGCATATTCTCGTTATATTATACCGTAAACACTTGCTCATAAAAGTGATCGTACATTTTATATATCACTGAACGAAATAATCGTCGAACTAATGACTTATAAATCAAAAATATTTTTATTTGAATCGAGATTTAAATAAGAGGTGTATGTATGTTAAGTTTTCCATAGTCTAAAATGTTAGTTTTCCTCAAATATCAATTCTTTAGCCCGGCATTAAAACCAGAATATTTAGCGACTGCGTACATATTTTTAAAGATGCGTGTTTTTATATTTGTTTCGTAAAAAATGAATGTTTGATTAATGTTATTAGTAACTCTTTAAAGGCTGCCATAAATTCAATGATTTTTTTTAACCGATCATGTGTGCACACTCTTCATAAGAAATTCGACTGCAGTAGTGGGGAAAAATTTAATCGATTTTTTTTTATGTATTGTCTATGATGCGCCACTTTAAGTCAAAAAGCCGCTTAAAGCCAACAAAGTTCAGCCCAAGAGTCAGGCACACATGGTAGTCAAAGTAAAGAAAACAATTCAACAAACAAATAAAACAGCACTGTGTAGTAATTTGCAAATACATACTTTACCCCATGGAGTTGGTAACAAAACCAAAAAATAAAGCATACACGATTTTTTAGAAAAAGAAAAAAGCTGATATGATACCTAGAGTAAAGACTTTGGTTACCTAGAGACGAACACTATGCCACAAGATTTGATGTAGAGTCTATTGTAAACGTTTCATACGTATGTGTTAGAATATTCTGTTCAATGGGTCATTGTTTTAAGTTTTGATAGGGAACGCGTTCTTACGATTCGTTTCGTTAGTTCTTTTCTATTTTACAACTAACGGCTAAATTTATAATTTTTTTCTTGTTACGTTTACTGCATGTAAAACAAATCGCGTGTATTACACTCGTGTTCCAAATCCAATAAGGAGCGTGAGAAAATCAATCGTTGTTAAACAGAAGTGAACAATCTCTTGTTTTTAGAAATATAAATTAAATATAACGAATCTATTATTATAAAAGATCGACTTTTTATCAGAATTTTTGACTTTTGAACTTCGAGCACCTACCCCGTGACGGGTGCAAATAGGACCGGCCTGAAAAAAATCTATTATGTGACCAAACAGGACCCGTCTGAATGTTCCTACCCAGTGACTGGTGAATTTAGACCGATCTGAAAATGCCTACCTTGTCAAATGTTCCGTGACCGGCGAAAACAGGATAGATCCAGCAAGTATCATTGAAAATGCAAATTTGTCCAAACTGTCCTAATTTATTAAAATAATTAATTAATAATTTTGTAATTCGATTCGAAAAAAAAACATACGAATTCGTACAAATTGTATTTTGTATTTTTTTATTTACGAACGAACGGAAATTAATTCCCTCTTTCGAAAAACAAAAAGTACCCTACTATGTAATACGAAAGTGAACGTTAAATATGTTAAAGCGTTTGTATTTTATTCGATAGCTAATTTGTAGTTGGAAAAAGAATAAATCTTAAAATTTAAGTATTTTTATATAAATAAAAGTGTAAAATTAATAAATTAAAATTAAAAACACGAAATGGTTTGAGTTTTTAAAATAAACATAGCTTATTTTATTTTTACGGTGCTGAATCTTTGAAGGAGTGGGTTAAATAAAAAAAAGCACTACAATATAAAGACAATATAAGATTTTAGTGGTAGACTTTAGTCTAAAGTTATTTATGAAGCTTTAAACAAATTTTTTTTATAACATACATAAAAGCTCATAAATGTTGGGACCTTGAATTAATAATGAACGTTTTTTTAAACTTACGGATTTATTGCGCACGAGTATTATACAAAGTATTGTTCATCGCTGGCCACAACTTTTACCCATCTTTCTGGCAGTTTTCGGATACCGCTCATTTTTGTTGCCTTATTCATATGAAGTGAACCTCCGCTGGGATAGGTCATGTGTAATCGACCAGAACAAGTAGTAGACGAAAGGAGCGATGTCTGCAGAGCGATGTCCAAGTAAGTCTTGACCGGACTCGGAACATGTGGCTGAGTGTTGTCATGCTGCAAAACCACTTTTTCGTGCCTTTCTTCGTATTCCGGCCGTTTTGGCTTCAGTGCGCAGCTCAAACGGATGAGTTGAGTCCCATAGCGCTGGTCCCAACAAATACAGGGCATAAGCTTCATGGCTTTGCGAAGGATATTTATGGCTGTCTGGGAAAAATCCATGACTTTTTGCACTTGAGGTTTTCGCAATGGATCCACTTTTCATCGTCAGTCGCAATGCGATGCAAAACCCCTTTCTTTTTTGACGTTCGAGGACCTGTTTATCTTTCGACGTCGCGCGGTTCAACTCGTATGGCGTTTGCTGACAGTCAGCTCATCCACTCCCAATAATTCTGACAACTCCTAAAGCATTTGGCATTCGTCCACATGGAGCAATTATTTCAATTCTTTGTCTGCAAACTTTTTAGGTTGACCCGGCCGTCCCTTATCTTCGCTACTTTTAAAGCGACCAAAAAACTTACCATAAACTGCACTGAAATTCGAAATCCTCTGCCGCACTTTTCTTCATATTAAAGTAATGAAGAACTCCCCGAAAAAAAAATTTGAATATAACCCCCCTGTTTTTTTTTGGTCGACTTACAATCATATCTTATAATTTTTTATTGTTAAAGCGTTTTTTTATTAGAATTGGAGTTTAATTTTACTAAAAAATTTTAATTTACATTTATTTTTTAAGTTTAAATTTCTATCTAATTTTTTGATGTAAATATCTAAATTTTAATTGATTTTTATTGTGGTTGCTACATTTAAAAATGTTCTCTGAATTTCAAAGTAATTTTTATTTCTATAAAGCAATGTTCCTTACAAACTATAAATACATGAAATTTTAATTAAAAATTAATTTATCAAAAATAATTATTTATTTCTAAAATAACAACTGATTTAAAAAAAACTGTATGACAAAATTTTAATTTCATTTTGTTTCTCCATTTTTACAGGAAAGTTACGTCAATTAACATTAAAGCCTCTATCCCGTGACCGGTCATCCGGAGGCATATCACTAAGTTGGTACAAAGTATTACACTCACCAAAAAAAGTCTGTAATGACAACTGAAAATTTTGCTGTTATTACGGGAAATTCTGCTAATTTGAGCCCAGCGGTATTTTTTGCTAATCTTAGCAACACATGTCTGCCGATGTGTAGTACAATGAAATTAGTAGAAAAATTAGTAGTCGCTACTAAATTTTAGTAGACTTTTTGTAAAGTGGAATTTAAAATCCGTTTGCTAAAATCAGCAAAAAAAATTACTAAATACTATTAATATTAGTACAAAGTTTTAGATTTATTTTTTTTATCGAGCATCAAAAATTTTAATTATATTTTTTAAAAGATGTTTTATACAAAATGAAAAAAAAATCAAAGGCTTAAAAATCTTAAAAATTCGAATTTATCATTTTGTTTTAATTTGGTAATTTTTGTTTTGAAAAATATTTTAGTCCATTTTATTTTTACTTTTAAGGTGAAATTTAAATTGTTGTTAGGGCTGATTTTTAGAAATAAAAAAACTTTAGTGCTATTTTAAGTGGATGTCCTATTTTTAGACATGAGTCGGTATCTTCACTTCCGATCCCTTTTTTAATCCTATGAAACATTTTAGGGCAATTTAAGTTTGTATGTATAAGTTTAAATTATTAGAAATAACATTTCCATAATATCTACTTTTTTAAAATTAGTAATTTTTTTTGCTAATTTTAGCAAATCGGTTTTCAAAAATTTGTAAAATGATTTCTGAAATTAGCAACGAAAATTTGTAGATATTCTGTAAAAACTCTGTAATTTGTAAAATGTAAATAGCAAAAAGATTTGCTAAATAATAATTTTTTTACTAAAAATCAGTACAAAAATAGTAAAGTGGGATTGAAAACCGTTTACAAATTTTTCTACTAATTTTTTTTTTCTGAGTGTATTTGAACAGAAAATCAAAACACAGCTTACCGGTGGCGCGTTTGCATTGTAAGCAGTGTGATCGAACCCGCTCAGTCGATTGTTTCAATTTATTTCTATTTTAATTAATTGAGCCAAAATCTATTTTTAGCTTCATCCTTAGGTGCGACATTTGCGTCACTTTTGTGACTGTTTTTTACGTTAGTCCTATGAAAGATTATTTTTCGTTAGTGCCGTGACAGGTTCTTCTCCATCACTCCTGTAACATGTTATCAACCACAATTCACAACCTCCTTTGTCAAGTCCATGTTTAAATGGCCGGTCCTTTTCATATAAATAAACCTGTCCGTGGACCAGAAGAAGTATTTCATAAATATAAACAAAAATTTCATAAATCTTTTTTAATATTTTTAAAAATGTTTATTTGGTATTTGGTGAACTGTCAGTTTAAATCTTCATTTTTAACACATTAAGTACGTCAAAATAACACACGAAAATCCTGGGATACGTAAACTTAATTCAGTGGCGAACCCCGTTTTGAAGAGTCAGGTCATTTTAACAAGATATTTAGATTATAAGATTGTATTGACTTAAGTGATTTTTTGATTGAATTTTACTGAAAAGGCTTTGAAATTTGTTTTCCAATGACATAATTTATTGAGTTTTCACTTATTACTTATTTATTACTTTTATTTTTAAATTAGTAATGGTGCCCCAATATTAATTCTATACTGGGATGTGTTCGAGTGATATTATTGTAAGGGATTTTAATGATTCTTATGCCGTTTTATTAACAAAAACTTTTTAGAGAATTATCTTATCTCATTTTTAATTGTGATAAAAAGATCTATGTCAGTTGTGTGTGAAACAAAATATCGGTTAAATGCTTGATACGACTTCGGTGGCATATCTCTATCCGAAGGTCTATATTTTCAATGACTGAGATATAATTGATGTGTCTTTAATGTGCCGCACTATCTCATCCTTTAGCTCTTGAATTGTTGCTGGCTTATCGACGTACACTTTTTCTTTTAAATATCCCCAAAGAAAGAAGTCCAACGGTGTCAAATCGCATGATCGTGGCGGCCAATTAACATCGTCACTTTTGCGAAAAACATTGCTGTTGTTCGCGATAGTGTGGCAGAATAGCCGGCGACCTCGACTGGTCATCGGTGTTCACTATCGCGAGATGATGACGGACTTCTTGTGGCCAGAAATTGAGAATACGGACCTGGTCGATATGTGTTTCCAACAGAATGGTAGCATTTGCCACACATCCAACGAAACAATGGCTCTTTCCCATTTCCTGCAGAACCGGTGCACGAAATGTGTAGATTTTGATTTGAACGCCCATTTTCGTAAAAGGCTTCAACAATCTTAACGCGCTTATCAATTGTGAACCTCTCCATGGTTGAATTTGTCAAACACTGAAACAAATAAATGTCAAATTAAGTTGGGCAAAAAACTTGACGTTAAGGTGTGACTCTCAATTAACATCGTGCATTATGGTTGGACCACCCTTTAGTAAATAAGTGAAAAAATCAATAAATGAAGTCATTGCTAAAAAGTTTTTGAAGTCTTTTCAGTAAAATTTAATTTAAAAAATCGCTTAAATCAAAACAAACTTAAATTTTTAGTCAAAAAAGAAAGTTATATCCCAAATAATTAGCCTATTTTATACAGGGTGACTTAGTAGATTATAAATTTTATTGCATTTTTACTGGATTTTTTTTTTTTACTTTTATAAAATACCTCATGCACTTTTACTCTTCGATCGGCCAACACCATATCGTGGATTTTTTCAACATTTTCGGGTGTATTGACCTCAATTGGCCGTCCAGAACGTTCAGCGTCATTTGTACTTGTGCGACCACAACGAAAGCCAATAAACCACTTTTTTACTATAGTCCCCATAGTATTTATCAAGATTTTCCTTGGTTTGATTGACGGTTTTTTTCGCAAAAAAATAATGTTTAATGAGAACTCGAAATTCACTTTTTTCTATTTTTAAAAAAATCCACGGGGTTGTATGTTTTGAACAGCTGTTTAACGCAAAGTAAATGCCGAAACTTGCTCAAGTAGTCTATCTACAGGTGGTACTTGATGGGAGCAGTATTGCATTTCATATAACTACGAGGGAAGTTCGAATAGTCACGGACTTATTGATCCGCCCTCGAATATATAATTGCCTGTGACTCACCCTATAGAAAGCAGAACATGTTTGCATATTACAAGTTTCTTGTGAAAACTTTATGTTATAAGGAAATAGAAAAACACTAATTTCCAATAATGCACGCCGCAACTTCAACAACCGATATACATATTCGGATCCATAGCACTGGTTTACAGCCAAAAAAATACCAAAAACGCCACATGCCTAGATAAGTTAATTGGGACCTCCTGAACACGAAAAATGCTGTTATTTTTTTAAGTACCGTTTTTTAGATAACGGTACTTTTGTGTTTTTCGGTGTATGGTCCCACTCAAACCCTTGTGGAGTCCAACGAGATATGTGGTATATCGGTGGAAAGATAATTGAATGCCTTTTCCGTCGATATGCTGCAAAATTCTATCTGATAAGAAATGGCTGAGATATGCCTATTGTTTACGTTTTTTTTTTCAAAATTTTTAATTTTTTTCTACGTTATATTGAAGATCTGGAATGTTTTATTTTTTTACCAAATAGTTTATTTAATTACCAATATTTTAAGCGTAATTTGAAAAATCGGATGAAAAATAAAGTTTTTATTAAGGATTTTGTGGAACGTCAATATTTTCATTTTCATTGCTCACACACTATATTCGGCGTCCATCAGTTTTAACGTATTAAAAAAAAAACGGAATTTGAATTTCTGTATATGTTGGTAGCCCTCATTGACGAAATATGACATTTTTCTCTTTTTCTCTGTCACAGTAAACACATGTCAGTTTGGCTTTGTATGTGCAAAGAATAAAATGTGTTCAATCGATCCCAACGAATTTTGTTATGTTTGTGGTGTTTTTGTGAAAAATAAATCACAACATTTGATGCGAAAAATGAATACGAAAAATTTATCTGAAGCGTATAAGAAGTATTTCGGCTTTCGACCTGCGTCTCTCGACAAGCCGTGGAAACCGAATTGTGCATGTAACAACTGCCGAACAATATTAAATAAAATTGGTAAGGGTCAAGAGTGTTTCTTCACATTTGGAAAGCCAATGCAATGGAGAAACTAGATCAACCATACAACAGATTGTTATTTCTGTGTAACGGAAAAGGCTATCGGACGTAGAATTCAACCAGTTTATCCAGTTGTTAGCTCGGTGACGCTGCCAGTGCCGCACTAAGTATCGTGCCCCAAACCGCAGCTGATTGTAGCGGGCCCCACAGAAATACAAGAAAGAACAATAACAAATGATTCATTAGATGAGTGCAGTGAATCAGAAATGCAATCAAATAAGAAACCCCATTTACTTACTCAGGCCGAGCTCAATGATTTGTGCCGAGATTTGTATTTTCCGAAACCAAAATCTGAATTACTTGCATCACGATTGCAACAGTGGGGATATTGTGCTCCTGAGACACGTGTTTCATATTACAGTGATCGCAGCAAATAATTTGCACAGTTCTTTGCAAAAACGTCAAACTTTTGTTTTTGTGCCAACATATGTGGTCTGTTCTACGCTCTCCAACAAAATTATGACCCAGAGGAATGGCGTCTTTTTCTGGATGAAGGCAAGGATATTTTGAAGGCAGTCTTGCTTCATAAAGGGAATACGAAACTATCAATTCCAATCGGATATGAAAAATACATAAAGGAAACATATGAAGCAATGAAAGAACTTCTTGATCTCATACATTATGACCAACATCAATGGAAAGTTTGCTCTGATTTTAAATTAGTTGCCATACTATCTGGATTGCAAGGGGGCAATACGAAGTTTCCCTGTTTTCTAGGTCTATGGGACAGCCGTGACCGTCAGAATCACTACACCCGAAAAGTTTGGCCCGAGCGAAGTGGACGTATCAAAAATGACCCACTCATTCCTCAGGAGAAGATAAAACTTCCTCCATTACATATTAAGCTTGGGTTATTTACAAATATTGTGAAAAAGTTGCCAAAAGACAGTCTTGCCATGAATTACCTTAAACAAAAATTTCCTCAAATTCGGGCTCTGTACGGTGACCAAGCATTTAATGAGTGTTTAGGTCCAGCTCATTTGGAGGCATGGGAAGCATTCCAGGACATCGTTCACAACTTTTTGGGAAACTACAGAAGTCCTGATTACGCTGAGAAGATCTATACATTACTGCAAAAATTCAATGCCATTGGTAAAAAAAAGCCGTTATCATTAAAAAATTTATTCTTTTTCACTTTTAGGTTCAAATATAACACCTAAATTACACTTCTTATTCAGTCATTTGGATATTTTCCCCACGAACTTGGGCTCCGAAAGTGATGAACAAGGTAAAGATTTCGCCAGGAAATGGAAAAAATCGAGAGACGTTACAAAGGCTGGTGGGATGAACAAATGATGGCGGACTATTACTGGTTAATCATTCGCGAAGATCCATCCGAAAAAAAACGCAAAAGTTCAAGTCGCTCATCATTTTAATTTTAATTTTTGAATTCACGCCTAATATAGTGTGTGAGCAATGAAAATTAAAATATCTTCGTTCCACAAAATCATTAATAAAAACTTTACTTTTCATCCGATTTTTTTATACCCTTCACCACAGGTGGAAGGGGATATATAAGTTTGTCATTCCGTTTGTAATTTCTACAATATTAATCTTAGACCCTGTAAAGTATATATATTCTGGGTCCTTATGAAGAGCGAAGTTGATTTAACGATGTCCGTCTGTCCGTCTGTGTGTTGAAATGGGTTTTCCGAAGAACCCAGACATGATGAGGACTTCATTGTTTTTTATTTCTGTTACATGTGATCCATTTCTGTTTGCTATTAAAAATCAGACAGATCGGTTAATAAATGGCTGAGATATTAGCAAAAAACCAGGACTTCCTCTAATTTTTTCGGTTAAATCCCTTTGTTTAATATGTATGTAGAATATTAAGCATAACAAACACATCCATGTGTTAAAATTCTTTTCTTTCATCTCCACCTTTTATACATAAACAACACACATACAGATTTGTCATTTAAATAAAAACTGAACAAATCTCTAATGAACGAAGACTTTTATATATGTACCTCTATTGACGATGATTTTGTGTGAGCTTCAATAGCTCAGTTGTCTAGACTCTATGTCACAAATACTTTTTTTCTCTAAGGCCGCGGGTTCGAGGTTCGAATCCCGGTCAATTCACTTTTTTTTTGTTTATTTTTGTTTTTTTTTAACATTTAATAATTAATTTATATAAAATTTTATATTAATAATTAAATAATCCATAAATAGGCTAAAAACATCAACATTTTTATAAAAACCCTCTGATACAAACAAAATACAAACGTTTTTCTACCCTTCACCACAGGTGGAAGGGTCGCGGGTTCGAATCCCGGTCAATTCACTTTTTTTGTACATTTTTTTTTATTTTCTTAAGATTTTTTTTGTTTATTTTTTGTTTTTATTTAACTTTTAATAATTAATTTAAATGAAATTTTATATTAATAATTAAATAATCCATAAATAGGTTAAAAACATCAAAATTTTTATAAAAACCCTCTGATACAAACAAAATACAAACGGTTTTATTTCTAGTTTTTGCTCCGATTTAAAAGAATTTATAAACAGATTTTTAAACCATTTTCTCGTATATTAAGAAAATTTTATACATAATTTCCCTTTGAGTGCAACTATTTTAGGTCATTACTTTTAATAATTTATAAAATAAAAATTATAAACTATTTTCCTTCAAATTTTTAAAATTAAGCTAAATAAATTAAAAATATTTTGTAATAAAAAAGCGAAATAAGATCTCAAATACAAGTTTGCCAGCTAAATCAAACTTTTTTGTAGAAACACATGCAGTTCTAGTGATTTCTTTTAACGATTTGCTGAACTTCTTTTCTTTCACCTCTTCACCTTTGATACACAAACAACAAACACATGCAAAGCTTTTTTTTTTTTTTTTTTTTTTTTATTCAACATTTTGTAATTTCAAAGCCTAGAGGCCAATTAATAAATTACAATATTCCACTCACTTAAATAAAAACCAAACAAATCCCTATTGAACGAAAACTGTTCATTTAACTCTATAAACTATGATTCCATATAGCCTTCATAGCCGAGTCGTCTAAACGCTATGTCACAAATACTTTTTTTCTCTAATAACGCGAGTTCAAATCCTACTGAAGGACACAATTCAACTTTTTTTTTGTACATTTTTTTTTATTTTCTTAAGACTTTTTTTTTATTTTTTTGTTTTTTAACATTAAATTATTAATTTAAATAAAATTTTATATTAATAATTAAATAATCCATAAATAGGCTAAAAACATCAAAATTTTTATAAAAACCCTCTGATACAAACAAAATACAAACGGTTTTATTTTTTTTTTTTTTGCTCCGATTTAAAAGAATTTATAAACAGATTTTAAAACCATTTTATTTCTCATATATTAATTAAATTTTATACATAATTTCCCTTTGAGTGCAACTATTTTAGGTCATAACTTATAAAAATTTATAAAAAAAAAATTATAAACTATTTTCCTTCATATTTTTAAAATTAAGCTAAATAAATTAAAAATAAAAAAGCGAAATAAAATCCCAAATGCAAGTTTGCCAGCTAAATCAAACATATTTGTAGAAATAAAACACATGCAGTTCTAGTGATTTCTTTTAACGATTTGTAAAAAAATATTTTTTTGGTCGAAAAAAGCTTTTTTTAGAACTAAAAAGATTTTTGAAAAAAAAATATGACAACACTGATTGGCATTATGATGGTGATTGTTGTTGTTTTTATTTTATTTGTTGAACTTTTTGTCTTTCACCTCCTCACCTTTTACCCACAAACAACAAATCCATACAAAGGTTTGTCATTTAAGTAAAACCCAAACAAATCTGTTTTAAACGAAAACTCTTTATTTACTTCTATTAATGACGTTTGCTTATGTCTTTCAATGGCTCAGTGGTCTAAGCCCTTTGTCACAAATACTTTTTTCTTTTAGTGGCGCGATCGAGCCCCGTCTATTCAACTTTTTTTATTTTTATATTTTTTTAACAGTTTTTTTTATTTTCTTAAGACTTTTTGTTATTTTTTTATTTTTTTTAACAAAACAAATGCGTCCAGCACAGTTGTCTTAACGATGTTGGTCAGCTTTTCTGTATAATTGGAGAACGGAATGAGGAAAAGTTTCCAAATAAGGTACAAGCATCTTGGTTATCAATACACAACATCTGACCAAATGTGGGCAGGATCCTTGAATTGGGCGTGGCACAAAATAGATTAATTTATATCTTAAGAACGGTAAGACTTCATAAATGGGCTAAAAACATCATAATTTTTATAAAAACTAAAATGTAATATGACCTATGGATACGTCTTATATATCCAAAGATCGAAAATCTTTCGTAGAACATATTTGCTGAAAATAGGTTATGACTAAAACCTAAAAAAATACCTATTTTAGGGAACCATAAATCTTTCAGAGTCCAAGTTTTATCACTAAACTAAATGGTAAATTTCCACTTAAAGATGTCAGTATATAAATCTGTCCATTCCATAATAAACTTCACTATTTTCCCAACCATGGTGAAGGGTATATAAGATTCGGCATAGCCGAATTTAGCCGCTCTTACTTGTTTAAATTACGCTTGAAATATTGATAATTAAATAAACTATTTGGTAAAATAAAACATTCCAGATTTTCAATATAACGTAGAAAAAAGAATTAAATAAAAATGAAAAATTTAAAAAAAAAACCTAAAAAATAGGCAAATTTTGATAGAATTTTGCAGCATATCGACGGAAAAGGCATTTAATTACCTTTCCATCGATATGCCACTTATCTGCACAAGGGTTTGAGTGGGATCATACACCGAAAAACACAAAAGTACCGTTATCTAAAAAACGGTACTTAGAAAAAAATAACAGCGTTTTTCGTGTTCAGGAGGTCCCAATTAACTTATCTTGGCATGTGGCGTTCTTGGTATTTTTCCAAATTAAAAATATGTTAACCTGTGTAATTGATATAACAAAGCAGTAAAAAGCATATTATTGTAAAAAAGTTTAGCTACAACTAAAAATTAAAAACAAATTAAATTATCATTCCAGGGTTGCCATAAATTTACTTAAAAATTGCACTATTGGAATTTTTGTAAAAAGCTTTAAAAAAGACAGAATAAAAATTAAAAAAGTCCTTTTAAACTTTTTTTAAAAAACCTTGTTTAGTCACGGAGATTTAGAGAACAAAGTAAAAAAATATATTTAAAAAAAGTCTGAATACATTAAAAAATTTATGCCGGTCAACCTTTCGATTTAGGTTGCTTATATCTCAGCTAGAAAACGTGGTAGGAAAAAAAAAGAATCTTCTTTGGACACAAGTAACTATTTGGCCATACCTCCTCTTAACACTTAACTTATACTCTCCTTGATATAAGTTAAGTATTAAACTTAGGACTAGTTACTGCCACAATGCGCCAATCGCCCAATTTCATAATGTTCCGTTAAAACTGAAGAAACATTTTTATTAATCTTTCTTCTCAAGTGCCTTATAGAGTACAGCGCATCACAGTAAATGAATTAGTATAAAAGACACAACTTTTAAACCAACATGCAAATAAGATTATATTGTTCCTTAAGAATTGTGTTATAAAATGCCATCTATGGAATCACTTTTATAGCATGAATAAGACCAATATTTAGACTGTTGTTATTGCTGCTAATGTTTTGTACACATGTGTCTTTTGTTTTTTATTTCGCGATTTTTGCATACCCTACAGCAAAGGTGAGAGGTGTAATGATTTTTTTCATTTCATGTGTATTATATCAAAATAATTAAGAATTTATACTGGGCTACGAATCTAAATACTTTGGGATGAAAAAATTGGAAAAACTGTCGAGGAGCCTATTAATATTTCCATAGACTTTAAAAAGGCTAAAAATAGACCACAACACATCTGCAAATAGCTCTATTTGGAACTCTGAAAATATATTTACACTTAGGCTTCAATGGTTATTTAAAGAGGAAAACCGTAAAGTTATTTTTAATATATTATATTGTTAAATGAAACAGAATTTTCTCAAAATTTTCTACCAGTCATTCAATAAACAAAATTACAGACTTTCTATATTAGTTAAAATTAATTCATTTGTTTGATCAACAAAATTATTAAAATTATATTTTTATGTATCTTTGTCAGATCCCTTGAAGATAATTTGCGATGCAAATCGAAATATCGGAAAAATAAAATATTAAAATTAAAATACAAAATATTTGGATTTTTATTTTATAATAAAAAAATGTATGACCTAAAGCCAAACAATTTCATAATATTAGTTAAAATATTTAATTAAAATGTTCGTTATAACCAAGTAGTTGTATTAAGTATTAAAATTAAATTATTTTTCCCGATTTTGTCAGTTAATTTACTAGCAAATAAAAATACATGCCATTATAATGTGTAAAGTAATTTTACCTGTATTTCGGTTGTTTTAAAAAACATTGTGATTGAATGATTCCCTACCCTATTCGGAGGTAGAATAAAATGCGGCGGCCAGTTTACAACATTCTATTTTTCACATTGCTTGATAAATAACCTTTTTTAATTTTACCACTATTAGTTAACTAATTTGTAATTTAAAAAAATTCTGTGAAATTACAGACTTTTTTGTGTATGTAAATATGGTGGAGGGTGTTCAACATTCGGCTTAGTCGAATATAACACTTTTACTTGTTGTTTTTACTTTATACTTTTGTTAAGAATTTTTTTATTTTTTTAACAAGTGTAATTTTTAAAGGTGACTTAAACTTAAAATAAACATAAATTTATCTATAGTAACAAATCTACATAATTCAAATAATAATATGTTGTAAACCGCATAGTAAAGTAATAAAAGTCATGTTTTTAGTTTTTCTAAAAAAAAAATAAAAATATACAAAAATTTGTTGTGATGAGAAAATAATGCAGGTGCAAAGTTATACAATGGATTTAAAAATATTAAAAAAAAAACAAATTTAATAAAGTTATAATTTTTTAAAGAGTAATTGTATAACACTCACTTGAATACACAAAATAAGGATTTTCTAGAAAAAAGGAAAATACAATTTGCAACGCCCAATTAATTAACAAGTTAAATAAAAAATTAAATACATTACACCGAAATTATATTATTAAATAAAGAACAAAAAATTATTTCACAGGCGCACTCAGATAATTATGGCGATAAAATTACTACAATTTCAGTTAAAAAAGTGTACACTGTAATTTCATTTAAAATTATGTAAAATTGCAGTTATTTTCAACTCTTCGTGTAGTTAACATAACAGCAAAAACAGTTTATTGTAAATGCAATTGTAGTGTACTTATTTTTAACAGAAATTGCAGTTAATTTTACTGACAAAATTCTCTCAGTGAGATTATACCGGATGTCCCAAATCATTCAAATTTTTTGTCGGATATTCTGTTTGAGAGCTTCCATAATCTGTGGCTTGTTCACATAAAATAAAAAAAAAAACCCAAAAGAAAAAAGTCGGGAGCAGTTAAATCAGGCAATCTGTTTGGAAGCTGAAAATTGCCAAAAAACAAGACATCAGGCGAACCGGAAACGCATCCTTCAAAATCTCAATTGGTTGTGTTACAGTAACCATGTTATGCACGGCGTCCTCGAAAAAATAAGACCCGATGACAACAAGTGGCGCAGCAACAGAAACTTTGAGTGGATGTAATAGCTCTTCGTGAATATTACCACATTACCAAAAAATGTGTAAAGTAATTTATAGCCATATGGGCCGATGCCTTGCTTTACACCTTACTTCATTGATGACTTTTACAGGCGATGAGACTCCATTACTTTATTGATAAAGTGATTACTTATATGGTCACGAGAATGGCAAAAGTAATGTGTCTAAAAATAGATTTTCACAAAAAAAATTATAAATTTTATCTTTTATTGAACCTTTTTCTTTTATTAATAACTAATTTATTTTTTGAGCTTATGCTTAATTTATAACAAATATTATATTAATAGATTTAAGTTAATTATTTATTTATATATTTATTTATTTATTTATTATTATTTGTTATGTTTTCTGTTCAAAGAATTTTTGGTTACTTACACATTTTTAAAAAATTTTTCAAAACTTTCATTTTGTTTATAATTTGACTTTGCGAAATATTGAAAAATAAATAATATATTTTTGTAAAAAACGAACATTAAGCTCAAAAAATAAATTAGTTATTAAAAATTATTGTAATTATTTCAAACGTTATTGAATATACGATACTGTGGTCATGATTGGAATCGAACTTGCAAACTCTGGTTGCCAGCCAAAAACCCTACCAAGTGAGCTATTGGTGCATATAATATTAAATTGTGCCTCGGACATAAATGAAAAGTTGTGCTTCGTGTTTTCGTTCGTAATGTCGAAACGTACCTACAGTACCGTTTTTCTTACAAAATAACACAAAGTAATAAGTTTAAATATAGATTGTCAAAAAATGATTGGAAACTCATCACTTTATTTTTAAAAATAATGCAAAAGGTAACGAGATATCATTACAAAGTAATATATATCGCACCCATTACCAAAGTTTTGCTGGGGCCGGATTCTAAGTGCCCCAGAAGTCCAAATTTTGTTTGTCTCCGTATCCGTCCAGATTAAAATTGGCCTGACGAAATATTCTGTAAGAAAATAGTCACAAGTTATATTTCGCGTTCTTGAGAAGTTCTATGGCTTGTCGATGTGTATTCTGTATCTCTGTACTTCATGAATATTAAAATAAAACTGACAGTTGCCGTCATTTCCAATAGTTAAAGCATCTTCCGATAGAGTAATACATTTTGAGCCAACTTGAATAAGCTGTCACATTACATTATTTATGCTTTTGACATAAAGGCCTAATAAGTGCCTGGATAAATGCTTTGCCTACACTCAAAGAAAAAGTTTTGTCTTGTTTATGAAATGCTTCATAGATTTTATATGCTTTATAAAATGGACTCACAGGATAAGCTAGAGCGAATTGAAATATTTGTTATTTCTAGTGTTTCCAATAATTCGGTTAATCGGTAAGGTCATAAAGAAAATTGATTAATCGGTTATTCGGGAAATCGAAAAAATTGGCGATTAATCGTTTAATAGAAAATAAATGTATTTCTTTTATCAATAAGAACACAAAGAGCTGCTTTGTGCTGAAATATCAAGTTAAGTCTATTGCATTGGTTTCTAAAGTATTTGTTTAGGACAATTCAAAGCATCCTGGGATTTTTTAAAGAATAATTGCTCAGAGGAATTTGACGACTCTTTAAAAAGAATATGTCAGAGTGCCATGTTATTTTTGGTATTATAAATTTTTTCATAGAATTTTAAATAAAACTCTTTTTAGAAAATACAGTTTTGAATTTAAAGCAATTTTATATTATTATTTTATAATATGAGTAACGTCATAGTGCTTGTTAGGAATATACCTAGTCACGTGTTTCATTACTAAGGAGAATATATACATTTTTAAATGTTTTTCGTTAAAGATCTGCTTAGAGGCTCTAGCTTCTAAAACTTCGCGTTCTGATGAGATCTATTGTTAAAAGATCTAATTAATTTTTTTGGACATGAAAATATAATTTTATATTATTTAAAATTTTTTTGTTAAAGGAATTAAAACAAAAATAAAAATTCATATTAAAAATTTAACCGGTTAATCGACCTATTTTAATCGATTATTCGGGTCGAATAATTATTTGAGTATTAAATTATTTGTTTCGAAGTCGGATAATCAATTAACCGATATGGAAACAGTAGTTATTTCCAATAAAGCCAAAGTAATTAATTGGACCAACCTTTTCTTTAGAGTGCTCCAATCAAAGTTGGAATTCGCAATCTCCACAATGCTGCCCATATTTCTTAATGTCTTAAAAAATCTCTGTGCCAAGTTTTAGCTAAATTCGTTTACAATTAGAGGTAGCACAAGAAGTTAAATTTTAAGAATTAGTAATTTGTCGTTAGAGTAATTTATACAAAAATTAGGGTTAATTTTAAATTGAATTATTTTTTAAATAAAATTTTCAAATATAGTCTTAATTAATGTGCATAAAATGAATATGAGATTAAAATTTAAAAAAAAATTGGTAACTTTTAAAGTAGTTCGCGATTTTTTTTTTTTTTTTAATTAATACAAAAAAAACACATATTTTAGTTAAAATATTCAAAATTTCTGAGAAGATGTAAGTAAAAATTAAACTTGCTAATGCCTTATATAAGTTAATATCTCAAATCTGATCTTAATTTTTATGGAAATTACAAATTTACAATCAAAATTAAAAACAAATTTTTGGTTTTTAAATTATTCGTGTTTTATGAAAACTCAACAAAATTCGATATTTTTGTGCTATTTTCCGAACTACTTACAAACGTTTGCATCGAAAAATCGAACTTTTTGTACTTTTGTAATCTATTTACCAAGGGCGTTCAATAGACATGACATTGTTTTTTTAATTTTTGAAAGGATAATAGTAAACCTTACAATTAAATGTAAAATTTTACTTTTTTAGTTTAGACAAAATTAAAAAAAAAAATCAAAGGCTTAAAAATTTTAAAAACAAACGAATTTATCATTTTGTTCTAATTTGGTAATTCCTGTCTTGAAAAATATGTTTGGTAATTTTTTTTTACTTTTATGGTAAAATTTTAATTGTTTTAGGGCTGTTTTTTAGAACTAAAAAAAAAAACTTTTTAGTGCTATTTTAAGTGGGTGACGTGAGTCGGTATCTTCACTTACAATTGCTTTTTTAAATAAAGGGTGTCCCAAGAAGAACGCAATTTTTAAATTTTAAATAAAACACAGATATTAAAAAAAAAATCGTGAAACTTTATTATATCGTAAAGCAGACAGAATGAGGTTATGTATGGAACAATATATCGTGCAGATGGCCGCCGCGGCTTTGCTGGCATGCACGCGATCTTTTAATGAAATTTTCAATGACCGTTTTGCATGAATGCTGCGGTATTTCATTAATGCAGCGTCCAATTTCCTCTTTTAAGGCTTGAGTCGTCGTCGGCTTATTCGCGTAAACCATCGACTTCAAAAAACCCCAAAGAAAAAAATCTAATTCCAATTCTGATCTCCAAAACGCGAAATAACACGACCGGGAAATGACTGATGCAGCAATTGAATCGTTTCTCTGGCTGTATGACATGTGCCGCCGTCTTGTTGGAACCACATGCCCTCCACATTCATTTCTTCAATTCTAGGCAAGAAAAAAGTGGTTATCATTTTACGATACCGAACACCATTGACTGTTTGCGTTTGACCTGCCTCATTTTCATAAAAAAAGGTCCAATGATTCCTCCAGCCCAAAAACCACACCACACAGTGACACGTTGAGGATGCATTTGCTTCTCGTGAATCACTCGAGGATTTTCCTCACCCCAAATGCGACAACTCTGCCTATTGACGAAGCCATCAAGATGAAAATGGGCCTCGTCACTGAAGATGATTTTATCGGCAAAATCAGCATTTTCATGTTGTCTCTCCAATACCCAATTAACGAACTCCCTTCGCTGTCCATGGTCAGCTGGCTTCAGTTCCTGAGTCAATTGAACTTTGTATGCATGAAGATGCAAATCTTTCGTCAAAATTCGCTGCAAAGTGGATTTGGAGACACCAATTTGCTGAGCTCGGTGTCGAATTGAGGTGGATGGAGTTTGAGCGACATCATCGCGTACAGCTGCGACATTTTCGGTCGATCGACCTGGTCGATGGCGCGTTGTTGTCTTTACATCACTAACAGACCCAGTTTCGGCAAATTTATCCATTAATCTCTTTACAGTTGACTCTTTTGGAGCATTATTGTGATCCCAAATTGATCGCAATTTGCGAACTGTAGCCGCAAAACTTTCACCATTTTGGTAAAATAATTTCACAATGGGAATGCGTTGTTCATTCGTGTAGCGCTCCATTTTTACTAACCTCGTACCTTCTACTAGCAAACAATAACAATTGTTTAAATGTCAAACAATGACACTTCGAATGTTGCCAGATTTAAAAATTGCGTTCTTCTTGGGACACCCTTTATATGTAACATTGTAACAAGAATTTGTAAATATTCTCTAAAAATTATGTAATTTGTAAAATGTAAATAGAAAAAAGATTTGCTAAAAATCGGTACAAAAATAGTAAAGTGGGATTGAAAACCGTTTATAAATATTTCTACTAACTTTTTTTCTGAGTGTATATATGAAATATTTCATAATTAACAAAATTATTATTTATGTTGTTTATGAAATGTTTCATAAATATTTATGAAATTGTTACATTGTTGCTCAAAAATTTAACAAGCTTTTTCTCTGGGTGTAGTGCATGTCTAATACTTCTTGAAATAATTATATTAAAGACCCATTTGTGGTCTTTATATTTAAGCAATTTCAAATTTACCTGTTAGTGGTTTTGTAATAAAGTTGTCTAAAAAAACAGTTAAATTTTATATATAATACTTATATATTTTTTTAATCTTGCCTTGAAATTGATCAATAAACATAAGAATATAAAATATACAAAAAATAACTGGAATTTTATAAATTTATTAAAACGGACACATTTTGCTAAGTAAAAATGATCACAATTACTTTGCAAGCAGCACAAATTATTGGCTCTAACCAATGGCTAAACAAGCCAAACACTCAACAGCATACACGAGGTGTTTGATAAATAGAATTTAACAATAATACATGGCGCTAATTATAGCAATTGTCAAGTTTATAAAATTGTAATATTAACAATGACAGCATAATTAATTGCTTATGATTATGGTATTGATAATTTTTCATAAAAATTTTAACATTTTTCATAGATTGGCTCCAAATAGCGTCATACTGTGTGTGGTATGAAAGGTTTACTTATAAGCTTTTTAATGATATACATGAATTTGTAGAAAATGTCGATATGGTTAACTAAAAAGTCACATCTACCGAAGATAAAAGCACAAAATTGTAAATATAGAATTTTAACATCGGAATCTAGTCTCAGTGAGAACGTAAGAATATGACATACATACATACATACATACATACACTGTCGGGAAAAATAAAGTATAAAACCGTTAAATTGTGTTATTTTTAGCAAAACTTTTAGTGTTCAAAGTTTGATTAAATTCATTTGAAAATACTTAACAGGCACAAATTTATTAGTCACAGAGATCCACAGATAAAAAATTTAATATTTGTTTGGCAAACCACGCTTCATATCCAGTGAGCGTGACATTTAAAATAAAAACTGTCAATAATAGCTATTTTGAAAATTCGTGTACATATAAGGAAATATTTGTCGGATCTTTAAGTAATGTATACATTGAAAAAAAAAACAATTAAATTTCCTTTCAAATGAACTAGATATATTTTTCCTTGGGTCGGAAAATTTAAAACTATCGGTTTTTAAACTTAACAATAAAATATCAGTTTAATATAAATTTTACATTTTTTAAACATTTCTTTTTGGAAATTTAAAAACTCTAAGAATTAATCCATGATACAAATTTTCGTTTAATTACACTAGGTCACAAATAACAAACTTTTGTCTGTTATTTGTTTCTAGCATACTTTTTCTCATGGATTTGGACCTACTGAACACGAAAATGAATTTTAAAAATTTTTCTGTCGATTGGTTTGCGAGATACAAATTTTTTAATTTTTTTTTTTTAATTTTTGGAGGTACACTTACTATTTTGAGCATATCTTTAGTCTTCTTTGACCTATTTTATCCTACTACTACTCAAATTAAAGACAATTGAGCCGTCTACAACTTATTCTCAGAAAATTTTCAAATCGGGTTAGTAGTTTTGATGTTGGCGGCTTAAAAAGGTTAAAAAACTGCGTTTTTTTAGTAAAAATGTGGCTGAAAAATTCATATAAAAATTCATATAAAATGTAAAACGCGATGTTAACAGCGATTTTAATTTTTTTACGTATAGCTGACACTTTTCCAAAGAAAATAAGCCCTTACTTAACAAAATCTGATGACAAATGGCCGACTTATTATTTTTTTGGTAAACGACCGAAATTCCGCTATTTCACGATTTTTTGATTTTCATTATTTGCACAGCTTACCTACCCAACGCAAACGAATAAATACATTTGAACTTAATTTAAAATAAACAAAGTAGTCTTCGTATATTTTTTTTTAATTTATTTACAGCACTACATGCTCATACATATTTAAACATAAGGAGACACGGTTATCAATTGCATTTCAAAACTGTAGAGCTAACTATATTATACTTTTTCTAGCTTAAGCAAATGTGCGAATACATGTAATCAAATGTGTATGACTATATTGTACTTAACAAACTTTTCGTTAAGTTTCGTCAAGTGTCATTTGCTTAAGCAAACAGCGAAACTGACCGCACTTTACTTAAGGAATCATATGTTTTTAGAAAAACTGTTTATGGAAAAAAAAAACAAATTGCAATGTACGCGGAAAATATTTTTATAGAAAATTTAATTGAAAATGTTAAAAAAAAAACGTGCATGTATAACAAAAGGGGTGGGTTTTGTATTTGTTTTTCGATTGAGATACAAGCACTGTTGCATTTTTTAGTACTTTTTTATTTATGTTTTCATTTGTTTTTTTTAATTATTAAAAATTAATATAGATTTACTTGTTAATTGTAAAAAATTTATAAATTGAACACATTAAATAATATTTTTCGAAAAGATACATATATTTTAGAAATATAAGAAGAAAACAGTTTTTGCAAAAGTACAAGTATTTGCAACTAAGTGTAGTAAGTATTTAAGTTTAAAAAGTACATTGTAGCCACCTAAAAGTCTTCAATAAGTTGATTAAGCATTTGACAGACTTTTCGTTAATTTTTGACAGTAGCTTAAGTTAACAAAAGTATAATATAGTTAGCCCTTGTCTGTGAAAGTGTAAAGAAGTTAATATTTAGAAAACGCAAGGAAGACAATGAGTAAAAGACTACGTGTGTTCGAGTGTTTGAACGATCCAGACAATTTCTGCAATGTTTGTGGCCAGTTTATAAAAAAAAATCACGCACACAAGTTTACTCCAGCAGTACAATTGCACTATTTGAATTATTTTGGTATTTCACCAAATATCACAGAACCATGGACACCTAAGTCGCTGTGTGATCTTTGCTATATAATCTTAACCAACTGGGCAGCTGGCGGAAGGTAAGAATTTTTATTTAAACACATTATACATAGCGAATATAGTAATTTATTTTAATTTTAGCCGCCATATGAAATTCGATACACCAATGATGTGGAAAAAGCCGCTATGCCATTCCACAGACTGTTATTTTTGCCTCACCACAAACAGTGGGGTAGGAAGATTTTTTAAATGGAACTACGCTCAAGTGGGATCGTTTGCGCTTCCAGTACCACATTCGCATGATGTGCCATATCCAGTGTGCCCTGGTGCATCTCTTCAAAAAGCAGAATCGTCAGAAGAAGAGTCTGAGTCAAATGCAAGCGAATTTGAGCCGGGTGCAAAGCGAAAATTACTGTCACAGGCCGAACTAAACGATTGGGTGCGCGATTTTGGTCTCACTAAGGAGAAATCCGAACTTTTTGCGTCTCGGATGATACAGTGTGGATTTGCGGCTTCAGAAGTGAAAGTATCAGCGTACAGAAACCGTCACAAGGAGTATGCAAAATTTTATACAAAGAAAGACCAAATATGTTTTTGCAGCGACATTTCAGGCTTGTTCCAAGAGCTTCACCAAATTCACAACCCCAACGAATGGAGGTTGTTTATTGACAGCAACAAAGAGAGCTTGAAGGCAGTTCTCTTACATAATGGGAATGAAAAGCCATCTGTTCCTATTGCTCATGCGGTTCATTCAAAGGAGAACTATGAAACTATGGACATTTTGCTGAAATGCATAGAGTATAGGAAATACAATTGGAAAATATGCGCCGACCTTAAAGTTGTGGCCATTCTGTGTGGACTCCAAGGAGGCTATACGCGACATTGCTGTTTTCTGTGCCTTTGGAATAGCCGCGCTGATGATCAGCATTATATAAAAAAAAATGGCCGGTACGAACGAAACCTGTAGTTGGAGAAGCGAATGTTCAGCGCAAACCACTAATAGAGAACCGTGAAAATATAATACTTCCGCCGCTGCACATAAAATTGGGTTTGATTAAAAATTTTGCCAAAAAATTAGACAAAGAAGGTGAAGCTTTTGCCTATTTACGGTCAATTTTCCCTTACCTTTCGCTGGCAAAAATTAAAGAAGGAGTCTTCGCAGGACCCGAGATAAAAAAAATGTTGAAAGATGAAAAATTCCCAAAGCTGTTATCACCCATCGAAGCCGCAGCATGGAATTCCTTCAGGCTTGTTGTGGAAAACTTTTTAGGAAACAACAAAAGCCCGAATTATAAGGACATAGTTGAGGATCTGGTAAAGAACTATGAAGCCATGGGAGTGCACATGTCACTTAAAATACACTTTCTGGATTCTCATTTGGATTTTTTCCCTGAGAATTTAGGAGACGTGAGCGACGAACACGGCGAGCGCCGTTTGAAGGCTATGGAACGACGCTATCAGGGCAACTATGACACGGCTATGATGGGTGACTATATTTGGACCCTAATACGTGAGACCGATTGCAGCGAACACAAAAAACAAAGAAGAAGTCAGCAGTTTTTCCACATGGCATAAAATGTACACTTATATCTTTGTTTTTACTCATTTTTTTGTGCGTTGATTTGCTTAATTTAATTAGTTAGTTTAATTTCGTTAGTTTAGCTAATTGTGCGATACATTGAGCATGTAGTGCTGTAAATAAATTAAAAAATAATATACGAAGACTACTTTGTTTATTTTAAATTAAGTTCAAATGTATTTATTCGTTTGCGTTGGGTAGGTAAGCTGTGCAAATAATGAAAATCAAAAAATCGTGAAATAGCGGAATTTCGGTCGTTTACCAAAAAAATAATAAGTCGGCCATTTGTCATCAGATTTTGTTAAGTAAGGGCTTATTTTCTTTGGAAAAGTGTCAGCTATACGTAAAAAAATTAAAATCGCTGTTAACATCGCGTTTTACATTTTATATGAATTTTTATATGAATTTTTCAGCCACATTTTTACTAAAAAAACGCAGTTTTTTAACCTTTTTAAGCCGCCAACATCAAAACTACTAACCCGATTTGAAAATTTTCTGAGAATAAGTTGTAGACGGCTCAATTGTCTTTAATTTGAGTAGTAGTAGGATAAAATAGGTCAAAGAAGACTAAAGATATGCTCAAAATAGTAAGTGTACCTCCAAAAATTAAAAAAAAAAATTAAAAAATTTGTATCTCGCAAACCAATCGACAGAAAAATTTTTAAAATTCATTTTCGTGTTCAGTAGGTCCAAATCCATGAGAAAAAGTATGCTAGAACCAAATAACAAAATGGCTGTTGCCTAGTGTTATATACATGACCATTATTACTGACGATTTAGTCATTATATGGCAATTTATGAAATTTAAATGCTTAATTTAATTCCCGATAGTCCTACGCCTCAATTTAAAAATTATTTATATTATCTGAAAGACCATTTCATAAGCTTGATCTCGTGTATACATGATTTTTAAATCTGATCAATATTTTCCTATTCTGTAGACCAACGGTTCCTAAATGGGGGGAGCGCGACCTCATGGGGTCCGTAGCTGCACTCAAAGGGTTCGCGAAGAGTTCGGAAAAATTCTTCAAAAATAAAGAGGTAATAAAAAAATAAAACTCCAATGTCAGTTGCCATAATTGTATTTGAAAAAAATCCACAAAAATAATGAATATAGCGCGATTTTCAAAACATTTGAATGAAATAAGAACTACGTGTAGCTTAACAAGAAACTCTGATAAACAGTCAGGTAAATGTATATGAGGTATTCCAATTCTAAGGACTTTTGAGACTCTGGCAATGTTTTGCTTAACAGAGTATAAGAGTAAGTTTAAGAATCAATTTTTTCTATTAAAAATCACAGATTCTTAGAAGCTTTTTCATGGAACAGCTTCTAACTTAATTAAAAGATTCTACCAAAAATTATTAACTGGTAAATATCTTAAATTCTGTAAATTCTAATGAAAATGTTTTTCTATCTTTTTATTTATTCCATTTTTTAATCTTAGGTTTCAAATACTTTTATTTAAATATATAAAATTTAAAATTTGGGGGGTCCGTCAGCCAGTAGAAATTCCTCAAAGGGTCCGTGAAGAAAAAATTTGTGGGAGCCGCGCTGTAGACGAATTCCCATTTGAAATCACTTTTGGCAGTTTTTATCTTAAATGTCTCGCCCACTATAAAAAAAAAACTAACAAAAACTAACTATAATTAATGAATGGTACCATTTACGTGATTTCAGATCAATTTTGAAATTATGCTACGATTTTTACCTTTTTTAAGTTTCATACTTTATTTTGTCCGATAGTGTATATGATAGTGTATATGATTAACAAAAAACATTAAGTTATAGCAATTCAATTCAAAACAATGCTTTAATTCAATTTTATTTCATAAACAGTAACAGAAAGATAAAAATAATGGACCTTATCCTGATTTGCGTTGTTGATAATTATTTGTAACAAAAACAATTTTTACCAGATTTTACAAGCGAATTCGCCTTAAATATTTTCCAAATTGTAATAACAAAATCCTTTTTACTGGAGGCGTGCTTTTCGACAAGGCCAACAAATTTGATAAGGTATAACATCTTAAAAAATTAAAAAAAATAATTCCGGTTGCTTAAAAATTAAAATCGTAAAAAATAATACATATTTGTGATTAAAGATATTGAAATGATTTATGGGATATTTGCATACATTTAGTTTTAGAATATTTAAATTATTTTCCTTGTTGACGAGTAATATTAAAAAATTTTACATAGTCTTGCACTAAAGTCATTTGATTCCAATATAAATCCACCCAACGCGAATAGGCCGACTGATAGGCTAAATTAAGAGAATCTGGAATGGCGGCATTTGCCAAAGTATTAGTAGATTGATTAGTAATGGTGGTATTAAGATTAGTTATATTCTGTGATAATTCTGCTGATATATTATTGGCTTCAGAATTTGTATTTTCTTCCACCTGGTCTTGCTCATGCTCCTCCGCATCTGCTTCTTCCTCTTCTGTATCGAAATAATGTTCACTTGCGTCGTCATCGACTTCAGCCTCTTCTTCTTCATAGACTTCAACTTCTTCCTCCCCTTCCTCCCCTTCCTCCACTTCATACTCTTCCTCTTCTTCATCGTCTGTATCATAGGATTCTACTTCCTCTTCACTGGTATTATAATATTGTTCAACATTTTGCGGGATTATATTGTCAACATCAAGGCTATGTTCTGATGTGTCTATGCCTGATGAACCAGTTGTTGAAGTTTTTTCATCAAAACCACTTGTATTACCACTATGACCTCTTTCTGATTCAGAATGTTCTACAATTTCCCCTTGGCTAGAAGGTGTACTAGTTTCGGATGTATCTGAGGTTGGTGGTGAAATATTTTCATTATTTTGTAAAGCATTTACTGAAGGTGATGCTGAATTGGTTGGTGATTGATATGGTGGAATTTCAATCTGAAACAGATTTTATAAACAATACACATAGAAATTTTTATTAAATTGCGAGCTTGTAATAGATACAATTTGGTCGTAATTTGGAAAACGAAAAATTATAAGAACTTCTAGAATTCTGCTGTTTTATAGTTTAAACAATCGGCAAGAAATTTGTTTTATCCGAATTGAGCAGTTTATCGGATTAAAATATAACCCACGTGGGATGGTTTTTTTAAATAAGAAGAGTTAAAGAATAATCTCTATATCTTCTATATATAAAGGAATAACGTTACTGACTGACTCACTCACTCATTCAACATCGCCCAGCCCAAGCCGCAAGAGGTAAGAGGCTGAAATTTGGTATGTAGGTTCCTCCTCCGGCATAGGTATGTAGGTTCCTCCTCACGGCCTGACGATACCCCTTTAGCTAGAAACCTGAAATTTGAAATATGCCTTCCTGGCAATAAGTGCTAACTCCTTGATAAAGTATATTTTAAAATTTTGGCCAGTGACGTTGTAAAAATGGGGGTTTAAAGGGCGAACAGTCTCTCCCTTTACGGCCTGCCCAAACCGTTCGACATAGGAACTTGAAATTCGGTATGCAGGCTCCTTCTCTACTGTAGATAACAGGGTGGGGCATAAAAGGGTAAAATTCTCCCCCATGACGGCCTGACAAAACCGCTAGAGCTGCGAAGTTGAAATTTGGTATATTGGTTCTATCTAAGGTGCAGCCATCCACCCAGGTGGGTTTTTTGTAAATTCCTACGGGGAGGGGTAAAAAGGGGGAAATTTCCCCCTTAACGGCCTGCCCACACCGAAAAAGTTGGAAACCTAAAATTTGAAATATCTGGAGTTTGGACTAACTCACTGATAAGCTATATTTTTTAGAATTTTAGCCAGGGACGCGGTAATAAAATGGTTTAAAAGTGTGAAATATCTCCCCTTTAACGGCCTGCATAAACCGCTGGACGTAGAGAGTTGAAATTTGAAATGCAGGTTACTTATCCAATGTAGCCAACAGCTAAGATGAGATTTTTGGAAAATCCAAAGGGGAGACAAAAAGAGGAAAATTCTCCCCATTGACGACTTGCCACGACCGCTGCAGCTAGAAAAATGAAGTCCTCCGACGTAGACATCCGCAAAAGAAGAATTTTTGTAAATTCCTGCTGGGAGGGGGAACGGCCTGCAAACATGCGCAAATTTTCAAAAGTGCAAATGTGCAAATTTGCAAAAATGCAAAAATGCAAATGTGCAAAAGTGCAAGTGTGCAAAAGTGAAAATTTGATTGTTTGATGGTTTGATGGATCGAAGGTTTGATGGATTGGTGTTTTGATGGTAATGCAAATGTGCAAATGTTCAAATATAAAAATGTGTTAATGTGCACATGTGCAAATGGGCAAATCGGCAAATGTGTAAATATGTAATATTTATTTTTTTCATTTAACATCGCCCAGCCCAAACCGCAGGAGGCAGCACGCTAAAATTTGACATGTAGGTTCCCCCTCCGGCGTAGGCATTCGCTAATACGGGGTTCTTGAAAATTCCTTCGGGAAAGAGCAAAACGGGGGAAAAATTCCCCTTTCACGGCCTGCCCAAACCCCTTAGCTAGAAACCTGAATTTTGAAATATGCTTTAACTGGAGTATATGCTAACTCATCGATAGTCTCCCCATTAACGGCCTGCACAAGCCGTTGGACCTAGGAAGTTGAAATTTAGTATGCAGGCTCCTTCTCCAGTGTATATAACAGTTAAGACGTAATTTTTTGAAAATCTAACGGGGAGGGGTAGAAAAGGAAAATTCTCACTCTTAACATCTTGCCAAAACCGCTGGAGCTGGGAAGTTGAAATTTGGTGCATAGGTTCCTCCTCCATATGTGTTAACTGGAGTATGGGCTAACTCATTGATCAGCTACATTTTAAAATTTTAGCCAGGTACATAATAAAAATGAGGGTTCTAAGGGAAAAATCTGTAATTTGAAATATGTGGTACCTGGAGTATAGGCCAACTCATTATCTAGGTACATCTTAGAATTTTGGTCAGGGACATGGTGAAAATTGGGGACTACAGGTAATTATCTGGGGACTCCTTATGCTCCCGGACTTTAGCCTGGCGGCTTTGTCCGCCAGTAACATATAAAATAAAAACTTTTCTCACTCATTCAACATCGCCTAGCCCAAACCGCAGGAGGTAGGCAACAGAAATTTCTCTATCCGGCGTAGACATCCGCTAAGACGGGGTTTTTGGAAATTTCTTCGGGGAGGGGAAAACTCCTCTTTCACGGCCTGCTCAAACCCCGTTTAGCTAGAAACCCTAATTTAGTAATATGCCTTTCTTGAAGAAGATGCTAACTCCTTGATAAGGTGCATTTTAGAATTTTGGTCAGCGACGTGGTAAAAATGGCGGGTTCAAAGGCAAAAAGTATCCCCTTGATGACCTGCCCAAACCGTTGGACTTAGGAATTTGACATTTGGTATGCAGGCTCCTTCTCCCATGTAGATAACAGCTATGACGTGATTTTTATTAAATCCAATGGTGAAATTTTTGGAAATTACAACGGAAAGGGGCAAAAAAGTGAAAAGTCTCCCCCTTCGCGACGTGCCCACAGAGATTTAGCTAGAAACCTGAAATTTGGAATATGTGTTACTTGAAGTACAGGCAAACTAATTTTTGAGGCACGTTTTAGAATTTTAGCCAGTGACATGGTAAAAATGGGGGACTCCGGGTAATCATCTGGAAAATTCGTGCACTTCCGGGCTTTAGCCCTTGCAACCTTTTTCTATGCTAATAACCTAGCGGACTTTGCCCGATAGTAGGATTATAAAACTCCCAGCGATTAGGTTATATTTTGGATTACAAGAAGGATATTGTAATAAATAGGACTCGTAGTGCCAGGGTGTCGCATTTTAAGTAAAGAGAAAATCCTTAATCTTACAAGAACACTTACAAGAAGACTTACAAATAAATATAATAAAAGTTAAAACTTTGGGAATTTCTTAATCACAAAGTACATCATTATTATATTTTCTTACCTGTGGATTTATATTTATAGATAATTTTTGCTGTTGCCACTGCTGTTGTTTATCAATTAGATTTTGATGCTGTTCTAATATTATGTCGGGCATAAAACCAACTATATCTGGCATAGGAATATGAGCTGGTGATGGAAAATGTTTTTGTTCTTTTGCATTTTCATTTGTTTCCGTACCTATTGTTGTTTCATCTGTAGCTGGATATAAATCGGACGAGTTTTGTTGTAATTCCGAAAAAGAACCTTGTTGTACTGATGGTGTAGCTACCGATAGTATAAATGTTTGTTTATCAATTTCTTCCGAGGCAGAAGTTGAATCATCATTTTCTTGAAAATTAGCAAAATCCGAATAAAGATCTTGGCATTCGTTAGCGGGTGATTTATCTTCTGGTTTATCGATAAGTAAACTTTTAAGTTGGGCCAATTTATTCGAGGACAATGAGGGTCCATCAATAGTAATTTCTGGCTAAAAGTTTTTATAGAAAAGAAACCGGATTATTTAATGTGTTAAGAAGTTTTCATGCGTAGAAGTATGATACATATCAGAGTTGGAAGTAATTAATTATTTTATAATAATTGTTTCGTAATTGTTATGAAACAAATAGTTCATTATTTTAGTTTTCATTATTTGCAATGAACAATTTTCTTCATTTCTATTAAACAATGGTAGTAAAATTTTATTTAAATTTTTATTGCACAATCAGACATAGATTTTCGTTACGATTACTTTTATATTCAGTGTTTTGCAAATCATAAGCAACAAAAACCGTATTAAATTTAAATTGCGATATTTTATACATTTCATTATTTTAAGTAAATATTTTTATGCAAGTGTGTAAACTATCATCGTAGAAAACGAAAGCTTAGTTTGATTATCCAACATTTGGATTACTTAAAAACAAAAAACCACAAAAGTTCCCAAAAATCTTAAAAAGAGAATGTACAAAACAAAAGCAACAAATTTAAAAATGATTAAAAAATAACAAAAATTCTTTAAAATAAAGGTACATTTTCAGAGTTTAACCATCCATAAAATGTAAGATAAGGGTTTTTTTATTTTTAAGACTAAGTTTTGCAATAAATACCAAAACTGGACCGTAAAGAAATGGAAAACCGTTTTATTTATAGTGACGAACTGAAGTTTAACTCGATTAATTTTTATGATACCCAGCAAAAACATGGTATCAACTACTAACCAGCCTATTTACTTGCCCAATTACTATTGTTTGCGTCTTGGCCTCACCTGACCTGACACTGACCTGACTTGAATTGCGAATATCAACCAATTCATTCAAGTCAAATATGGTTCTAAAACAAGGCTTAATTCACTTAAACCTATTTTAGTTGGGCCTTTAGAGTATATTAATGTGAATGAATTATGAAAAGGTTTTTGTAGCAAATGAACTATTTTCTAGAGGTAGGCACGTGACCAGAAATTTCGTGAATCACGCGTGATCGGTTAGGCTATTTGGATATAATTTGTAATTATATGATTAGTGTAAATAAAAATATAATATAAAATAAATAATAAATAAATATAATAAATTATTTATGTTTATTTTTCGAAATATATTTTATAACTTATTTCATAAGCGTGAGTATTTCGTGAGAGTGAGAGAAAATTTAAATTACACACCCGACCGTGCGTGAATAGAAAAAATCTTCGTCACTTTCACCTAAAAGTTAAATACAGAACATGGCCGACTTCAATTTTAGATAGTCCGATTCCTTCCTTAAAGCCCAAATAAGAAATAAGCAATAACAATAGTGACTCGTTAGGTATGTACAGTGGCCGACAAAAGTCTACGAACGACCACAATTTTCGCCGTTTTATGAAACCAAAAAAACGTTCAATAACAAAAAAAAATTTGTTTTATTTAAAATCTAACTTTATTGCTAACAATAACATATTTGGAAGTGATGGAACAGATAATGGCACAGTGGATCGAAAGAACTTAGTCGCTACTGTTAAGCATGGTGGAGGCAGCCTGACGGTTTGGGGTGCTGTCGCTGCTTCTGGAGTAGGAAAGTTAGTGTTTATTGAGGGTAATATGGATCGTTACCAATCTCTTTTGGAACAAAACTTGAATCCCCCAATTGATGCTTTACAGCTTGGCCAGAGTTGGATTTTCCAACAAGATAATGATCCGAAGCGCACGGCTCAAATTGTCAGAGATTGACAGCTGTGCACACCGCCTCAAAGCCCGGACTTAAATATTATTGAGCACGTGTGGGATATTCTACAACGGAAAATGCGAAAAAATAATATTACTAGTGCCCCAATGCTAAAAGAGAAACTTCAAGAAGAATGGCAAAATATTGCGTCAGCAGTGCTCGAAAATAAGGTTGCTTCAATGCCCAGACGACTACAGGCAGTTATAGATGCCCATGGTGGCCCATCGAAGTATTGATTTCATTAAAAAGTAATAACTTTTAATACATGAACAAAGTTTTGTGTTAATGTACATATCGTATGTATGTAGACTTTTGTCAATCTTTAATTTTAGAAAGTTTAAGTTTATTATAAATTTAATTCTTTTTGTATGTCATATTATCAAAAATGCATTTAAAACATTACTTTGAATCATTATGGGTTTAAGGTCCCCACTTTTGTCGGCGACTGCATGTGAAAAAAAAGGTTCACAATACGGAAAGACGATTTGATGAAACATTTTTGACTTCAGATTCGGGTTAAGAAAACCAAAATATGGCAATAGTTTTATTAGAAGGATGTGCAATAAAAGTACGATCTTTTAATATTTTGAACATTTTTTAAAATTAACATACGGTTACTCTGTCTAAATTTGTTTTTAAGTAGAACTATACCATAGCTGTGTTTATGTGGCAAACTATCAAAATTGGCTTATGTCACTCCCATATAAATATAACATAAGCCAACATTTAGTGTTAACGCTTAACGTTACTTATGTCAAGATTGTATAGGAATGACAGAAGTCAACGTTTATAACTGTCCGCATAAACACAGCTCGTTTACCATACTTTTTTAAGTTATGTTTTAAAATCGAGGATGGATATCGTAACCGCTATCAATTCAAATTGAAAAAAAAATCCTCTGGATTTAATGAAAAATAACAATTTATCATTTATAATTTTCTCAAAATTTGTTCTTATAGATGTCAACAGGGTCATTCCATGTCAAACCGCGAAGAAAACTGTCATTTTCGGATTTGTCATCTCCGATTTTAATGAAATTCGCCACAAATATTTTAAATGGGTAGTGTTTATTAAATCATTAACCTTTCGGTCCCAAACCCGTTCGGTTTTCGAAATATGACGTCAGGAAAATTGGCAAAACGTCAAAACATCGAAAAAGTGTCTATACAAAGTCGCTAATTTTCTAATTTTGTTGACATTATTGTTATAAATAAGGGACAGGGATGAGGGATGATAAAGTTCGTATTGAAGTACTTTTTGTGGTACTATTATAGCTTTTAAAGTACTATGGTACCTCTTTAACTCATTTGGTACTATTCATAAATGTTTTTTTTTACATTTTTTGTTTATATATGACAACTTTTGTGATTTTATTTCATTTAAATGCTATTTAATAGAAATTCGAGGATGATATGGTTGATACTATAGTATATTTTGTGCAAAAATTTAAAACCGCAAATATGAGTTTGTGCCTAAAATAGTTAAATATATAAATATATGTCATTTCCAATACAATAGGTCTGTACGAGGTATGTCTGGTAAAATGAGAGTAAGCAAAAAATGTTCTCACAAAACCATAAAAATGCTGCGAACGCACAAAACCACATTTCATACCCAAAAATAAACGTCAAATTTATTCATATTAATTAATAAATATATTTAAAATGGCGAATAACTATTTACATTTTCAAGTGTATTTTTTATTATTAAGAAGAAAAAGTTTATTATATTAAGCTGATTTATTAGAAGCAGGTGATGATTTCACAGTTTTACCATTTTTTCCGAACAAAAAGTACGGGTAAGTTCTGGTAAAAAGAGAAACACAATTACTATCCCTTAAACGCTCTCATTTACCCAATTTTTGTTACAAGAAACGCTTTCTGGTAGGATTGGTTTACCGCGGGCACCCGCGGTAACGAACGTCGAATACACCTAATATTAAAGTTTATAATTTCTATAACATCGAGGATGTTGGAGATGTTACGGGATATGTGGGTTTTTCACTCTACAGGAAAAGCAATTGGAATGTATATTTATTATTTTTTATATCAAAAAGGTAACAGTTCCAAAAGTTTTTATTTGTTTTATTTGTTGCGGCTAATTGACTTTGGGCCCACTAATTCATATGTTTACGTATGCTTTTCAGAATTGCTCTCTTAGTATGCAAGGTAACATGTTCAACACCTTTTGTTTTAATTCATTGTATCTGAAAGTGCTCCAAAGATTGAATAAAAACGAACACAAAATAAATATTTTACAATTTTATTTTACCGAAAATATCAATTAAGTTTTAAATATTTTGTTTACATGTGTAATGAAATTATCTGAAATTTGGTAAATCATTGTTTACTTACAGCATTTATTTACTTGTTTTTATTGAGTTCGCAAAAGTTGAATTTAATAGAAATACAGGTTTTAGATAAGTTTTACAAAAAGAAAAAATAAATCTTATTAGTGTAAAAACTTAAAAAACAAGGGCTGAATACGCCACTGTTTAAAAATTAAGGTTTTTATGTTTTAAGGTTTGCTCACAATATAGAAGTGTGCAGCACATAAAATATATAACGAGAAAAAGGAACTAAAAAATCTGAATTAGTATATATTCATCACAAGATCGCAAAGGCAAAGTCTAGCCCCAGAAGTGGTTCTTGAAGCAATATAACAGATTACTTTTAAACTCATTTAAAACAAATATCATCGGTGTTAAAACCAACAGAAAACCAAACAAAGGACAAGAAGCTTTTCTACAATTCCTTCTTTGGAAAATTATTGCTCTAGATCAACGGTTCCAACTGGTGATCCGTAGCTGCATCCAAAGGGGTCCGGGAAGAGTTCGGAAAAAAATTCTTTTAAATAAGAAGGTAATAATAAGTAGTCTTCCATGTCAGTTGCCATAATTGTATTTAAACAATCAAAAATATGAAACTGATAAAAAAGCCGTGGTATTCCAATTCTTAAAACTTTTGTTTAATTGAATTCACATTATTTTTTATTTATTCTATAGAACACGTGCTAAAAATCATGAGAATATGCTTAAGAATCATTTTTTCTTTTGAAAAAATCACAGATACTAAGAAGCCTTTTTATAGAAAACACTTTAAAATCCTAAAGTATTAAAGTTCTTCTAGGGTACTTTTATTAAAAAGATTCTTCCAAAAATTTTATCTCTTAAATTCTGAAAATTCTACAATTAAATCTGTCGTATTTTTTACTACTACTAAAGGGTGTCCCAAGAAGAACGCAATTTTTAAATTTTAAATAATACACAGATATTTAAAAAAAAATCGTGAAACTTTATTATATCGTAAAGTAGACAGAATGAGGTTATGTATGGAACAATATATCGTGCAGATGGCCGCCGCGGCTTTGCTGGCATGCACGCGATCTTTTAATGAAATTTTCAATGACCGTTTTGCATGAATGCTGCGGTATTTCATTAATGCAGCGTCCAATTTTTTTTAAGGCTTGAGTCGTCGTCAGCTTATTCGCGTAAACCATCGACTTCAAAAAACACCAAAGAAAAAAATCTAATGGTGTTAAATCGCACGATCTAGGCGGCCAATTCTGATCTCCAAAACGCGAAATAACACGACCGGGAAATGACTGATACAGCAATTGAATTGTTTCTCTGGCTGTATGACATATGGCGCCGTCTTGTTGGAACCGCATGCCCTCCACATTCATTTCTTCAATTCTAGGCAAGAAAAAACTGGTTATCATTTCACGATACCGAATACCATTGACTGTTTGCGCTTGACCTGCCTCATTTTCATAAAAAAAAGGTCCAATGATTCCTCCAGCCCAAAAACCACACCACACAGTGACACGTTGAGGATGCATTTGCTTCTCGTGAATCACTCGAGGATTTTCTTCACCCCAGTTCCTAAATCAATTGAACTTTGTATGCATGAAGATGCAAATCTTTCGTCAAAATTCGCTGCAAAGTGGATTTGGAGACACCAATTTGCTGAGCTCGGTGTCGAATTGAGATGGATGGAGTTTGAGCGACATCATCACGTACAGCTGCGACATTTTCGGTCGATCGACCTGGTCGATGGCGCGTTGTTGTCTTTACATCACTAGCAGACCCAGTTTCGGCAAATTTATCCATTAATCTCTTTACAGTTGACTCTTTTGGAGCATTATTGTGACCCCAAATTGATCGCAATTTGCGAACTGTAGCCGCAAAACTTTCACCATTTTGGTAAAACAATTTCACAATGAGAATGCGTTGTTCATTCGTGTAGCGCTCCATTTTTACTAACCTCGTACCTTCTACTAGCAAACAATAACAATTGTTCAAATGTCAAACAATGACACTTCGAATGTTGCCAGATTTAAAAATTGCGTTCTTCTTGGGACACCCTTTATATTTTGTGAAAATCTTCGGATTTAAATGTTTTTTTAAATATAAAAAAATTTTAAAATTTGGGGGTCCGTCAGCCAGTAGAAATGTCTCAAGGGGTGCATTAAGTGAAAGTTAGTGGGAACCACTGCTCTAGATAATGAGAAATAATTAACTTTCAAAAATCATTTTAAACCAAATGTAGACGAAAGTTGCCGAAAACAGTTTCTCTGTGTGAAATAAAAGGCAACTTTAAAAGAGAATTCACAAGAATCGTCGCGACAAAAATTGCTCTGTGTGAAACGGGATTTACAAGCACTCTGAAGTTACGCATGTTCTTAAATAATAATAGAAAATTGCTTTTTATCCGAAAATTTTATATTCTTAAAAATAGTTTCGTTAAAATTTAAAAAGAAAATAACATGGAATTTTGTAAATTTTTTGAATCAATTGATTTATTAAAAAATAAAAAGTTGAACAACTTTAGTAGTGTTAAAAAGTTTTATTGATTTTTCTAAATCTTGGAAGATTTTCTCTTAACATCTTAAGAATTTATCGACAGTAACATATAAATAAAATACCAGCTTTATCGACAAAATGTTGTACTTTAGTTTACTCCCACTGAATTTGTCTGACATTTTCATTTTAAAGAGTATAAAGCATGATTTCTTAAAAAGTTTAGGGTGCTACGAATATCATAACAAAGCCTTTATAAAGCAATGTTGTAGACCTATCTTGATATTTCACAAAAAAAGAAGCTCATCGTTTTGTTATTTTGAAAAGAAATACATTTAGTTTGAATTAAACGGTTAATCAATTAATTGCCAATTTTTCCGATTAATCGATCTGCATCAGCGACTAATCAATTTTCGCCATTTTTCAAATAATGCCCTATCCGGTTAACCGGCACGATCGAATAATTGGAAGCACTAATTTCTATACTTACATTAATATATCTTACCTCATTTAGTGATTCTTTATCATCATTTAAAACCTCATTGGTATAAGCATCAAAAAAATCAATTTTAGTACACTTGTCCACTTTGTTATCTGATTGTGAATCTTGTGACGACTGATCAACCAATAATTCCACTAATGTTGGTATGGCAGACTTTTGCATCAGAATCGATTGATAACGTGATATATCCTGCTGACTACTGCGTAAACTATCAGCAGCAATGCTGCTGGCATCATCAATAGTATTTGAAGTTAAAATATGTTGTTGAGAACTATTTTGCGATTCACATGGAGTATTATGAAGATTTTCGGAATAATTTGGCGGTGGTGTAGGGGGCAAAGGTATCAATTCTATTAATTTGTTGTCTGAGGGCGTAAACATATTTTGAGATGGGTTTGGTTGTAGTGGCGGTGGTGGTGGTAGTGGTACTGGTACTGGTGCCTGATTTGATAAATTGGGCATATTTAAAGCACTATCTTTGGAATTTATCAAAAAGGTGTTTGTATCAATGGAAGATTGTACAGCCGAAGATACATTTGTTGTAAGATTTTCTTTATTATCCGATACGGATGAAGTTAGTGTAACATTGTCTTGTGAGGCTAATGGTGCTAGTGCAAGGGGAATTTCACTTTGATAGAGACCAAAATAATTGACATCTTCTTCAAATTGGCCAAAATTCCATAAATCTCTTGGTTCTTTTTCTGTCTGGTCTCTTAAGGGAAATTTTAACACTTTCATACCTGTGCCAACATCGGATATTAGCTTTTTAAAAGTTTTCTTATCCTTTTCCGAAGCAATGAAACTTATTGCCAAGCCGTGGGAACCAAAACGACCTGCCCTACCAATACGATGTAGATAAGTAACCACGTCTGTTGGTAGTTCAAGATTTATTACCAAATTAACATGCTCGGAATCAACACCACGCGCCATTAAATCCGTGGCCAGTAAAATTCTTGTTTTGAATTCACGAAATTTACGAAAACTTTCCAAACGTGTCTTTTGATCTTGTGCTCCGGATATTAATTCACACGGCCATCCTTCTTTTTCCAAATAATTTCGATAGGAATCAGCCCTGGATTGCGAACCAGCAAATATTAAACACTGCCTAAAAGCAATTCTACCAAAAATATGTCTCAAAGCTTCCAATTTTAATTGCATTTCCAAGATACTAGTCTTTTGCTCTGGTAATTCGTAGGCAAATTGTTTAATACCCACTAATAAGGTGGCTCGGTCTTCAGTAGAGATTAATATTGGATTTTTCATGATTTTTGCCAATTCTTGATCTAAATTATCAACAAATGTAGCACTACAGGCTACAGTCTGTTTACGATTTCGCAAAGCTTTACGTATTCTTTGTAAATCCTGACGAAAAGTATGTGTATACATTTTGTCAGCCTCATCCAAGACCAAAACTTTAATTTGTGAGGTATTCAGGACCTCATTCTGTATTAAATGTAATATTCTACCGGGTGTTCCCACTATGGCTTTAGCACCCTGCAAACGTTTACGATCTTCGGCAACATCCATGCCACCAATAACACATACCGCCTTAAAACCCGTACAATATTTTCCAATTTGATTTAGAACCTCTTCAATTTGTACCGCAATTTCACGTGTTGGAGCAACAATCAATGATTGTGGTTCTTTAATCTCATTTTGATAGAATTCTAAAACTATGCAGCAAAATATTAAAGTCTTTCCGGTACCCGATTTTGATTGTATCAATAAATCTGCCAAATAAAAACAAAAACAACAAAACCTCATAATATTTAATATACCCTTTCTAAGTCAACTTCTACACTTACCCATTCCTGATTTTCCCACCGGTATAGCGGTAGCTTGTATAACTGTAGGATACATAAAGCCGGCTGCATTTAGGCCTTTGCGTAATTGTTCGCAGAGCACCATTTTACTAAAGGGTGCCAATTCCTTTAGACGCACATCATCAGTACGTTGTTTGGCATCTAGATCATGGGCAATACTTTTTGTTTCCATGTTTAACTGGAATGTTTAAAATAAACAATTATTTATACAATTTTATTATATTTTTCGTAAATTCTTATTTCAACACATGTAAAAACAAACGTAGTATATGGAACTAAAGAAAATTGAAAGCGAGATGATAACACAAAAAGTAAAACCGCATGATTCAAATATATTTAGAAATATAAGCAAAAGCAAAGTGCTTTAAAACAGTAAATTTTAAATAATACAAGACGCATCAAATATTTATTAATTTTTTACAGTTGTTACAAAATTTACATTTTTAACGCTAAGGTCGTTTTGTAAATTTCATTTAAAATATTTATCATTGGTAACCAAAACAGCCTTAAGGCCAAAACTGATTGCAAATTTTAAAGATTTAAACATAATACAAAACATATAGGACTAAAAACATATTTTGAAAATTGCATTCCAAATATCGAAAAAATGTAGAAATAATTAACATTAAAATTGGGGGTCAACAACGGTTGCTCTTTAGATTCTCAAATTAGATCCATTACCATTTACTCAAAATACTAAAAACTTGGTGTACTATTTACTAGCTCTACCAAAACTGGTCAATTTGACTATTAAGTTTTTACAATTTGCAAAAAAACGCACATTTTAATCAACAGGATTTAATACATAAATTTGTTTTTATAGTCCTCAGTAGGTTAATGGAGTTAACTGTAGATCAATTTATTAAGATTCATCTATACGACACTTCAGTCACCCTGATTTGTAACACAAAAAATTTAATGACACAGGAGGCTATTGAATTTTATATTTGAGACCCAATGGTAAGAAATAGTCTCTTGTTTAGTTAAATCACCTTAAAGAGTCATCCAACACGGGGTGCATCAGCAAAAAATTTATTTATTTATTTATTCGATAGTATTCTACAAAGATAAATTTTTAAATACATAATAGAATAGTGTGGGCTACTACGCCTTGACACTATGTATTTCAATAGATTAGCAGAGTTTAGAATATTCTTAATTTTTTTAAGTGATTCTTTATTGTTACAGTTGAGGATTTCTTCCAGTGGTTCCTCTATTGAGGTCATCGGACATTCTTTGATGATATGGTTTATTGTGAGGTGTTCCAAGCAGTGTTCACATTCCCTTGTGTCCAAACTAATTTGGACACTTAAATTATAATTCATGAATTTTACCCTAAATTATAATTTTTATATTAATCATTAAATAACAATTAATATAAGCATTTCAAACTGTATGGCAGCACTTAATTTAGTTTTCGCCGCAAAGACTTATTGGCAATTAAAAGCAAGTCAAAATTTATGTGTTGCTGTAACTTTTAAAACAGTGATGTTCATTGCATGGGACAATTGTCCCCTGCTCAACTCACATGTATTCTTACGCTCTTGCCTTTAGTCGTTACTGAAACAGCGACGAATGAACACGCGTGGCGGATGTATGCAGATTTTTCTTTAATGCACTGAGAAAAATTAATAGCAATGTAAGAAAAATATTTTATGATAATACAAGATCTATAAAAATATTTAATAAACCTAATAAAAAACGCATTTTTTTAATATAAAAGTTGAAATGTTTTTAAAAATTGGAGTCCGATCGTTCATTCATTTATTCTGATCGAATGTATTGTATTTTTTTTCCTTCCAAAAATAGCATTTTTTTAATAGAATATCAAATTAATTCCATACATATTACAGATATTTTATTAATATGTAAATATAATGAAATCATTAATATTAATGGAAAAAATTTACAACTTTTTCTTTTTTATAAAATGAAAAAAAGGCACGCCAATGTATTTATTATTTTTCTTTCAAAAATTTACTTTTTGTTTAATTCATATTTCTTTAAAACTGTTTTACACAAAACATAACAGTTTCATATTTTCAATAAAAAATAAATTCATACATATACTAACACTGTTATTAACCCATTGAACATTTCTTGCAGTGCAATTCTCATTTTCTCACTAACACAACGACATATTTATTTTTGAACAGCTCTGTTTTAAAACAATAAGTCTTAGAGTCTCACAAGAACCGCCTAAGCGATCAGTTGATCAAACCCAAAATTATTAAAATAAAAACTGAATTATACCAGAAGTAAATCCATAGTTGAATCATTATTTGCAAAGGGAACGCTCAATAAAAGGTAAGCCCGTTGATGCCAAAGGAACCAGAAACCACAACCTAATCACCCCCTTTTTTATCTCCCAAAACCCTACAATTATAATTGCTTTAACCCGAGTAATTATAATTCACCTTTCATTATAGATTGCCCCACTTGGACTCATTAAGGCATTTATAAGCAAAGGTTTACATACAATTGTACTGCATATCGAAGAACCCGGTAGCCAAGGTAATTGCACAACACAATTGTATTCACCTTGGTTGAGTTTGATCATAGTAATGCTGTGTACTGAATTTTGTGGTTCCAAGTCTAGTTCTAGCAAGCAATTATGATACAGTCTTCACGACTGAAGTTGATGTTATACAGTGGTCTTGTTGTGTTTTTGTTGTGTGATCTTAAAAAACTGTCAGAATTATGCCATAGTTGTTGCAGTTGATTTTTTTAAATTATTTTTATAGAAGTTATTTATTACTTGAGGAAGTGGTGGTACCTCAATCACTAGGGAACGGTTGATTGCGTTTTTTGCAGCTAAATCTGCATGTTCATTTCCTGGGATACCAGTATGTCCGGGAATTCAAAGGATAGCAACTTCATTTAGCAATTTAATATCTCATAAGATGAATTTTCTTGCCTCACTCTCTTTTTTTAATGATTTAACTGCGCTGAGACTGTCGGTGCAAATTAAAGTTTTTTGTTGTTACCGTGATGCATAACATACAGCAAATCGCAGAGCAGCTAGCTCAGCAGAGAAAACACCGGCTTGGTAAGGAAGTATAGCCTGATGAATAATGTTAAATTTACTATTTTCTTGTTCAACTACAGCGTAAGAAGTTTTTCCATTAGAAAAGGATCCGTCTGTGAAAATTGTAAATTAGCATTGTATTTTTCTTTTTCCAATAAGAAAAGTTGTTGGAAAACATGTGAGTTTATTCCCTCTTTTTTTACCCTGTTGAGTGAAATGTTAGTGGTTAAGTTTCTATCTGATATATTGCAAAATGTTGTGCTTTCGCGATTGGGTAGAGGTATTCGAATATCTTTCGCATACTGTGTTATTTTTTGGAGACCACATGGATTAGGTAAATCGCAATGGTCAATTAGCTGCCATAACTCCTGGTGTAGTGCATGGTCCGAATTGATTAAACCTTTAGAAAGCATTTTTATTGATTGTCTTTTTAGAATAAAATCAAATTGATTTATTTTTTCCTCTATTGCTAGTGGGTCAATGCGAGTTGCCTGGAGTATTCCTGTGGCTGTGCGAAAGCATCTGTTTATTTATTTTGTTAACATTTTTTTTATATTGCTAACATTAGTTTGTGTTTTCCATCCATACAGTGTAATACAGTGTTGGATTGATCCTTCTACTAGAGCTCTGCAAATGGAGATACCTGTTTCCATGTGGGGGCCTTTTCGTTTTGTACAAATTATTTTCAGGAGATTATTTATTTTTTAATTTTTCAATCATCTTTCCTGTATGCTCATTCCAGAGGAGATTTTTTGTAAATGTGACTCCAAGAATTTTCATTCCCTTTTTCACTGGGACAGCGAATCCTAATACTTATGGGCGATTGGTTGCATTTGTACTTCTTGCAAACATGCAGGGCTTCACATTTGTTTATTGGGATAACCGCTCCCACCTCGTAAGTCCACTCGTTTATGATTGAGTCACAGAAATTTAGATTTGAAGCAATTTCTGCATAAATGGATATGTGATCAATTCCGCTAACTTGTTTTAATTTACTGAACAATGAATTTATATATGATGTGTACAATGCTACAGATAATGGCGTGCCCTGCGGCACACCATTATCCAAGTTGCGAAAATTGGACAGAAAACCATCAACTCTTACAGTAATTTTGCTGTGTGATAAAAATACTTTATTACCTTTAAAATATTTTTGGGTACACTCCACATGTGTAGTTCCTTTATAATTGCAAAGTTTACAACTTTATCGAAAGCTTTTTCCAAATGCTCTGATAAAATTATTGACTGTTTCTTAGCCCTAATATTCTTTTTAATTTGGGTCTCTAGTACTGTTTGGATAAAATAGCTTGTTTCCAAGCCTGCGGATAAATTCCTTTGGTAAAGATTGCTGTATACAGTTTACATAGTCTAATTTAAAAAGTGATTGAGGTAGGTTATTTTATCATACCCCGGCGTTGTGCCTTTACATTTTTTTAAAGCATTTTGAAGATCTCCTAGTGATATTGGGTTGTTGAGACTTTTTATTTCACTTGGGTGGTTTGCTAGTAGATCAATATTGAGTTGGTTCTTTCTTTCTATTATTGCGGGGTGAAATGAATTATTTGATCCAATTGAGCTCCATGTTCTCGCGAGGGTATCTCCAATCTATTGCGGATGGGTTAAAATTTCATTTCCCTGGTATATCGCTGGAAAACTGATTGACCTAGAGCATGTGATTTTTTTCACTTTGTTCCACAAAGTTCTAAAATCTGTAAGTGGGCTAATAGAGTTTAAAAAATTTGGTTTTACATTTTGTTTCTTTGCGTGCTTTTCTTACTTGGGCACATAATTTTCTGTAATTTATTATCTGAAATGTTTCCTCTTATTCTAAAGCGTTTCCAAGCCGCATTTTTTCCTTTAAAAGTCACGCAATATCTGTATTAAACCATATGGGGTTGTTGTTGTGATTTCCATTATGACCCTGGCTTACTGGCATTGTTGTGTTGGCAGTTGCTCAGATGATTTTCGTTAATATGACAGCTTCTTTGTTTATATTTTCAGTACATGGTTTTGAATTTGATAATTCGCCAGTCTTTTTTTGAGAAGGCAACCCAGTGGATTAGTTTATCGTTAAACTTTGTTACATATTTTTTTATAATTGTTACTGTTACCGTTTTGTATCAACATTGGAAAATGATCGCATGCTTCGCTACTAAAATATTGCCAATTTAAAGATATTGCTAGCTCACTTGTGGCCATTGAAACGTCAATAGCTGTTAAAGTGTTTTTTGTACTCAGCAGTGTAGGAAAGCCATCGTTTAAGAAAGTTAAATTTCGTTAATTTGCAAAAAAAAAATCCCATAGGTTTCCTGTTCTTGATGTGTAGTAAGAGCCCCACAATGTATTTTGTGTGTTGAGATCACCAATTATGAGATGATGATCAAAATTAACGTTTGGTATGTCGTCTAATAATTCTTTGTTAATGGATATTTCAGACTATTTGTATATGTTTGTTATATTTACATCTTTAGTGCCGCGTAAGGTGTTGGATGACATTAAACGAATTTCTAATCATTATTGCTATTCCTGATAAGTTTATTGTTTATAATGGTGGCAAATTTTATAATTTGGTATATGAAGCAGCTATTTGTGTTTGTGTATTAGTAATTCTAGGGCAAATTTGTTATTGAGGAATCCTTGAATGTTCCATTGAATAATGGCTAAATTCATACCTATATTTATTGTCATTTTGAATGTAATTAAAAAGAGAGAAAATGTTTGTGGGGTTGCTACATTTTTTAACTTATTTTTTATTTTGCCCTTTTGTTATGTCGCCAATAAATTGGCTCTTAATATCATAATAAATTGCACTTGAGTGTGGTGTAAGTGCTGCTCCTGGAGAATCTTCAGTTGATAAATAGGATCGTCTTGGTGTCACAAAACCTAATTCTGGTTCGATGTCAATTTTCATTGAGTTATTTGTAATTTCGAGAGGATGTATTGGATTTTGTTTATTCTGTGATGTGATTTGGGTGCGTTCTGTTTCAAGTATTTGCGGTGCTTTGAGTTTCGATGCTGTTGTTACTGTGGTTGTTGTTGCTGTAATTTTTGCCGTTGGATTTGATGATAAATAAGTTGTAGTGGTGGATTTTTTTGATGATATGAGCGAGTTACATTTTTGATTTGTTTATCTTTCAGATTCCTTGGTTATAGTTGTGTTGTTGTTGTTTTGGATGTTTTTGGATTGTTTTTTGTTTTCTGATTGTGGTGCTTCTTTTTCTGTAGATGTGTTATTTATTTTTTTGATGATGTTCATAAAAGTAGGTTTCGGATTAACTTTTGAATATATTTGATGTGCTTCAGGGTTAGCGTTATAAGTTTTACATGCTTCTCTTATGGTGCATCATCTGTTTATTTTAATCTTTAAAACTGCTTTATGTTTCAAAAAGGATGGACATGTGGCGTCATAAGAAGAGTGTGTTTCCACGCTACAGTTAACACATTATTTTCTTTCGCAGCCGCTATGTGGAACTAACTCACCACATTCTTTACAAATTTCCGCATTTTTACAACAGTTTTTCGTGTGTCCAAGTTTCTGACAGGTTTTGCACCTCATTGGGTTGAGTATATACTCATTTACCTTTACTCTCTCCCATCCTAATTTGATGTATTCTGGGCGTCTTATTAAATCAAAAGTTAGTATAGCAGCTCCAGTGGCTTCCAGTTTATCTTGTTCACCTTTTTTCATTATTTTTTTTTACATCTACAACCTTTTGTTTTCTTAACCCTTCTAAAATTTCTTCGTCCGAAAGATCAATTGTTTTTTTTTTTTTGAGAAAATTTTTCCTTGGATATAATTTAGACTTTTGTGGAATGTTACTGATAGTATAGTGTCAACAAAATTTGCTTTTACAAATTTCTGGGCAATTTTTAGGTTATGCGTTTTAATCATAAGATCACCTGATTTCAATTCGACAGCGTCGGTGTAATCTTTCGATATAAAGTTTAAAACCTTTTAAATTTGGAAAACATTATATGCGGAGATTGGCTTAGGAGTTTCCTCCTTTCTTGTAGGTCTGGCTGGAATGATTATGTAACGAGGAATGTGATCATCGCATTGTCTAAATTTTGGCAGAGCAATAAAGTCTTCGTTACGGAAACGTATATTAACATTGGCAAGGTCTTCGTTGGAACAAAGTTCCCTATACCTGTTATGGTTCAGGGATTCTGAACCATCCATTCTTGGGTGGTTCGGCCCTTAAAATTATTTATTTTTAAGTTTCTTCACTTGAAAATTTATAATTCTTTGTGTAATAAAAAAAAGACACGTTTTTTTTGTTTTTTTATTAAAGCACAAAGGAGAGATAAAACAAATATAGGAAACTGTTATTCGATTATACGCAACTAGAAAAATGACTTTACACGGCGATTGCCTGAGCAAGACTGTATGAAAAAAAAATATGTAAGGTGCGTATTATGAGCTGGCGGCGACATTGGCCCGTACTTTTTTGAAAACGACGTTGAAGAGGCCATCACCGTAGACGGCGACCGCCGACATGTAGTTTCAGCAGGATGACGCTACGTGCCACACAGCGAATAGCCACTAAAACATCTACCCGCCCTTTTTGGAAAACCCAATATTTAATCTTCGACAATAAGATTTATGCAATGATTTAGCGAAGTGTAGAATAATATTTTTCTAAGCATATTTGATTCGACAAAGTGAATTTAAAAGCTTTTACTTTATTGTTTTAGATTCTTTGTTTTGATTTTTAAGCTTTTTTTACAATTCAAAGATGGCATGAAGAAAAAATATGTAAGAGCGAATGAGAAAGGAACAAAATTCAATGAATCGAGTAATCTATAACTGTCAATGGACCTTAAAAGTAAATTCATAATGCTGTTGTGTACTAAGGTAGAAATTTAATGAATGGTAGATTTAAACATGAAGGCGTATGCATGCATCTTGTCCAGCCCTTTTGCTCGTTGGATGGCTCCAACCAATTAAATTTTTAGATATCTTACGTCAAGGGTATTTTGTTCACAGTACTATAATGCCTCTTTTTCTAAATTAGGATTGTTTTTTCAAATTTGATATCTTTATCTATAACTACTTGTAAAGAAAACGGCTATCCCTACTTAACTGAATTTTCTTTATTTTTTGTAAACAAATACAATTTCAAAATTTGGGGCCGTTTTTGTACGAGAGCTGTTTTTGTATATGGACTTCGCCGGAACGCGAAATAGAGCAATTATATTGTTTGCCCTGCTCTACATTTACTTACAAACACATAATTCATTTGTTAGTTTTTGTTGTTTTTAATATTTTATCAAACTAAAAATACAAAAATTTCAAATATTTTTATGACAAATATTTTTGAGAGAAAAGCCAATAATTTCTTAGGCTTGGTAACATTTTTACACATTCTTTCAATTTCTAAGTAGCTATATTTATAACTACTAAGCAAGTCTATATCTACTTAAATTTGTATGGAATATTGATGTAAAATTCGAAAAAAAAAACAAACCTATCGTTTAAAGGTATTTTCTGGTACTTGGGATTATAACATTAGGGGTATTCAGTTGCTATTTAACAGAGTTATAAGATATATATATATATATATATATATATGTATATATTCAGTACGAATTCGTAAACATATTACAGAACATGTTATTCATTTTCTTGGAACATCATTTCGTGATTTTATTAAAATACGTCTCCTATTATATTTCCATCAAGTTTTTAGTATAAATTGTCCTTTGTTTATATTAATTTTTTTTTATTTACTAGATCTCATAGTCTAATTGCACCTTTCAATACTTCTTGGGTAAGTCAGTCTTTTCATAGGCGTGTGGTTTTATTATTTAATGCGCTGCCAGCATCTTTAAGGCAATTCAATTTTAGTTATCATGTTTATAAAAGAAAACTTTTAAATAACTTTCAATAATTACAACAATTTTCCTATCTTTTTGATATTTATACCCTTCACCACAGGTGGAAGGGTATATATAAGTTTGTCATTCCGTTTGTAATTTCTACAATATTGATCTTAGACCCTATAAAGTATATATATTCTGGGTCCTTATGAAGAGCAACGTTGATTTAACGATGTCCGTCTGCCCGTATGTGTGTTGAAATGGGTTTTCCGAAGAATCCAGACATGATGAGGACTTGATTGTTTTTTATTTCTGTTACATGTGATCCATTTCTGTTTGCTATTAAACAGATCGGTTAATAAATGGCTGAGATATTAGCAAAAAAACCAGGATAACCTCTAATTTTTCAAGTAAAATCCCTTTGTTCAATATGTATGTAGAATTTTACAACACATCCATGTGTTAAAATTCTTTTCTTTCATTTCCACCTTTTATACACAAACAACACACATACAAAGATTTGTCATTTAAATAAAAACTGAACAAATCTCTAATGAACGAAGACTTTTATATATGTACCTCTATTGACGATGATTTTGTGTGAGCTTCAATAGCTCAGTTGTCTAGACGATATGTCACAAATACTTTTTTTCTCTAAGGCCGCGGGTTCGAGGTTCGAATCCCGGTCAATTCACTTTTTTTTTGTACATTTTTTTTTATTATTTTCTTAAGACTTTTTTGTTTATTTTTGGTTTTTTTTTTTAAATTTAATAATTAATTTAAATAAAATTTTATATTAATAATTAAATAATCCATAAATAGGCTAAAAACATCAAAATTTTTATAAAAAACCCTCTGATACAAACGGTTTTATTTCTATTTTTTGCTCCGATTTAAAAGAATTTATAAAAAGATTTTTAAGCCATTTTATTTCTCACATATTAAGAAAATTTTATACATAATTTACCTTTGAGTGCTACTATTTTAGGTCAAAACTTATAATAATTTATAAAAAAAAATTATAAACTATTTTCCTTCAAATTTTTAAAATTAAGCTAAAGAAATTACAAATATTTTTAATAAAAAAGCGAAATAAAATCCCAAATGCAAATTTGCCAGCTAAATCAAACGTTTTTGTAGAAATAAAACACATGCAGTTCTAGTGATTTCTTTTAACGATTTGTTGAAATTCTTTTCTTTCACCTCTTCACCTTTTATACACAAACAACAAACACTATTCTAGAGCTGTAATATGACCTATGGATACGTATTATAAGCAAAAGATCGAAAATCTTTAGTATAACATATTTGCTGAAAAACTCGGAAATATCGGTTCAGATACAAAAAAGTTATGCCCAAAACATAATTTTTTTTAAATACCTATTTTCTGGAACCATAAATCTTCCCGAGTCCAAGTTTTATCACCAAACTAAATGGTTAATTTCCTCTTAAAGGCGTCCGTATATAAATCTGTCCATTCCATATATGTCCACATATAAACTTTAGTTTTTTCCCAACCATGGTGAAGGGTAAATAAGATTCGGCATAGCCGAATTTAGCCGCTCTTACTTGTTTTTTATTACAACATACAATAATTCTTTTTCTCGTTTCAATTTGGGATAGCAAATTTTATATATTTTATTTATACAGTATCAAATAAATAGTTATCAGGGTTTTAATTTCTAAATTTTAAGGTAACCTTAAGTGAGTGGAATATTGTAATTTATTAATTGGCCTCTAGGCTTTCAAATTCCAAATGTTGAATAAAAAAAATTCATTAAATAATAAAAAAATCAATTTGAACCCAATAAAAAAATATAAATAAAATTAAAATATAATAAAAAATATAAAAACTTGTTCAATAACCTAACGTTCCAAAAAATAAATTTAATCGCAAAAAAAACTAAAAGAAATTAATCTGATATTTTAAGTAGATGGAGAAATAAATAAAATAGAGAGTTTAATATTATGTGCCAAGCCTTGCAGGTATATGACCTTTATATGTAGCACTATTCAAAAATAAAACAAATAAAATTCAGACCATACTTAATTTTTTTAATAAAATTGAATACTATTCAACTTAAAATAGATTAATGTAAAAATCTAATCCCTTTTAGTTGAAAAAAATTTTTAAATTTACTAATAAATCAGATTTTTAAAAATTAATTTTTAAAACCTAATATGGTCACCTTAAAAAAATATATTTATATAAAAAGAGTTAGCCAAGACGTATAAAAATGAAAATGTAAAAACACCAAAACAAACTTTCATTGATGTTGTTGTTGCTCCCACGTCGAAAGATCTTTTGATGAGTGCTGCTCCTATACAAAACAGTAATGACCATTTAATAAGAATTTATTTAATTTTTTTTCAGTAATTTTGTAAAAACAGAACGATTTAAAGAATATTCCTCCTTTTTCGAAATGATAAAATATTAAAACACAATTTTAATTTTTTGTCTGTTCAATAATATATTTAGAATTTCTCAAAAAAAGAAGAAAAACTTGTTCATAGTTTTATTTAAAAGCTTAAAATTTATATCCGTGTATTTTTTTATATATTTTTTTTTTATTTATTTTGTTTGAACTTTTTTTCTTATGTATATGTTGAATTTAATTTTTTTAAAAATTTTACACATACAAATTTGTCTTTAATAAAGTCAAAATAGTCAATAAACTTAAAAATAATATTTATTAATTATTTCACCTAAAACACTTAAAGAAATTAATTGAAGGAATTAAAATTAAAAAAAAAAAACAAAAATTTCTTGTAATATTCAAGCCATCAATTTTTAATGTTGATAATTGTATGAAAGTGCTGCCAATATTTATTTCAAAATTTTCTGTTAAATAAGCAACAAAACCCAAATTATAAAAAATAAAAAAAAAATATTTTGCAGATAAAATATAATTAAAGATTTAATAAAAATATATGTATGTATATTCAACAACTAAAAAGTAAACAGAAAATCGTTAACACTAGCCAATTTGTTGTCTGTGGACTTTTGACAAAAGCACCTTTATCAAAAACACAAATTTTAACACATTTACCTTCGTTATAAAATAACAATAGAGAATTGTATTTCATTTGAAAAGTTTATTTATAATAAGTTGTTTTGTCAAAAGAAAATTTGATAACAAAAAAAATCAAAAATTACGTTATATGGGATTTTGTAGCTTATTTCGATTTAAGCTTATTCCGACTTAGCCAAAAGAAAATTTTACATTTTGAACAATTGTAAAACTTTAAGTAGAAATAATTTTTAAATATTTTTAAGATTTCGCTTGTCCTTACAGCATTGATTAAACAAAATAAAACCCTTATGTCAGTAAAATCAAAAATTAATGAAATTTCGAAATTATTTAATTTAATGTATAAGATATAAAAGTTTTACAAAATTTCATTGACTACAAAAATCTTGGAAATTTTTTTAAACTCTTTTTAAGTGCTTTTGTCAAATTATTTTCTTTTTTGATTTTATAATTTAAAGACCAGAATTAAAGATTCAAAATTTTTAGCCTCATTTTAACTATGTCCTTAGCTACTACTTGGGACTTTAGCCGACAGTATTGTTGTTTTCCGTACCAATATTTCAATCTAACTATTTGGCAAATTTTAACGGCACATTAAGTAATTAGACTAAGATGATTTTCTTCTATTTTTTTGTTCCAATTTCAAATTATAAATTTTAGCCAAAACCAAACGTTGTATTCATAATTTGTTTTTCATTTTAACGTAGTTTTTAGTTGTTTTATGAATACGGCAGTAATGATTTACAGCCGAATCCCTATTTGCGCCATTCCCCAACTTAATTTTTATGCCGTACGGAAAAAGGGACAGAAAACCGGTTTAAAAAAAATTAGCATAAAAAAATAATTTTTTCAAGCGAAAGTATTTCAAAATATATTTTTTACAGTAGACAAAAAAACCTACAGTAAAGAAAATTTTTCAATAAAAATTTTTTAGTAATAAGTATTTTTTTTTTTTTGCTGAACAATGTTTTTTGCTACAAAAACTTTTAAATGATTTTTTTTTTAACTTTCTCGAACTAAAAAAATGTTTCTATGGTTTTAAATCAAAATTCGATTTCTTATAAAAAAAAAAAGTAAAAAATAAGAAGGCTTCATTTATAGCTCAAAAGTCTCGATGTCTCAAAGAGTTCGCAAATCGCAAGCTCAATATAAAGTATTTATTTAATCCGAAACCACATTTGACTGTGATAAAAGTTATTGCTCAACATTTTTAGGTGTGATTTCTTAATGTCTAGTAAAAATTAATATTTTACTTAGGAAACCACAATAAATGTACAGTAAAAAAGTCCCAGTTAGAAGCTACACAGTGCCCGTGATAATGAGGCTGAAAGTTACAAAAATTTTAATATTCTATACAAAAATAGTCTTAAAAATTAAAAAAAAAAAAAACAATATTTAATTTTTTTGTGATTTACATGCCAACGTTGAAAGTAATGCAAAGCTAACTTTAAAAATTGTTAACACAGTTTTTTAAGTGCTAATTATTTTATAAATAAGAAATTACAGCCGTATTCAGATTGGAAAAAACATTTAATATTAGAACAATTCTGTTGTATGTCATAAAAACTATCGCAACAAAATATATAAATGACAATTTTTAATTAACATTTTAAAATATTACTAAAGAATATTTTTGAATATTTATCAAAATATTTTTGGGAACTTTTAACAAAAGTTAATTTAAGAGACTCTTTTGGATATACCAAACATGAATTTTCGAAGCGATCATAGAAAAAGTGTTTACAAACATTTTTTAAAAAAATTTTTTAGAAAAAAAGTAAGTGAAGATTTTTACATCATTTATTTATTTTTTTTATTTTGTCAATAATAGAAATCGTCTTCTCTACAGTTATAAGGATAAAGTTTTAAATTATGAATGCAGCTGTAGTGTTTTAAAAGAAGTGTTAATAATTTTTTTAATTTTAAACAAAAATAGAAAAATTGTAACTTATTTATTTAATTTTATCAGATTTTACTACACCATTTTCACTGAGTTCAAAAAAACTTTAAAAGTTAAAATAATATAAATTTTAAAATTTAGAAAACGTTTTTATTTTATTTTATGGAATTTGACAAAATGGAAAATTAAAAGACTACGAAAATTTAGCTATTAAAAATTCCATTTAAGATTATAAACATATCAAGAAAACACACCAACAAATTTTGAGTTTTTTTTTTCAAAGGTAATAAATAACCTGACTCAAAAATATAAAAACTTTATTTTTTTTTCAAATTTGAATCAAGACGAGGCAATTTTTGTGAGTACCCAATAGGAAATGGACGATTTTACTACGGTATCAATAAAACGACATTTAGCAGAGAATAACATTTGTCAACGTTTAAAAGAAGTGCTTTGCAAAGTCGATGCATCAAGAAGAAAAAAGCACACACACAAAGTTTGTTCACATGCTTACCAGTTACAAGGCTATCTTTTATAATTATCAGTAAATAAAAAGTAAGTGGTTACCAGAGCTCGAGAAGGTAAATTCCTTTTGTGAATCAATTCGCCCAAAAATTTATTCATTTTATGAATCAATAAATAAATTGTAATCACCTTACATAGATGATTTGATATTAAATAAAGTCCGGTCTTATTTATATTGATTTAATACTTGATTCGATTAAATAATTTGTTTCATGAATAAATTCGCGAAGTATTGATTTATACTTTGTAACTCATTTTAGGTTGAAGTGATTTGTTAAAATAGAATCAATTCGTTTGATTCTATTAAAGACAACAACAACAAATGATTCTTTGAATTTGATTGAAAATTTTTCAAGTAAAAAAAAGAATTTTGAGGATCGTTTTGTTTAAAATTGAATCAGAATTGATAATTGAATCAAGAAATTATGTTTTTACCAATATCATATTATTTTTTGTAAGTTAATAAGTAGTAGCGTGTAAGCTGGACTGCTTATAGAAATGACTGAGACCAAAAACAATTAGTTCTGACGCCGAATTAAAAGTTATAAATAATTTTAGTTACCTTATAAAACCATGTAAAATGATCGCAATTCTGAAGATTGTTGAATGAAATTTACTATATAAGCTTCTATTTCCCCTAGGGAAAATCGGTCCATGTTTTGACCCAGTAGCTTTAAAAACATCCTATCAGAGCTTGAATATGTTGGGTTTAAATGGTATTACCAAATAAAAACGATATTAAGCGATTTCTTACACGGAAGGTGTATAATTTTATTCATCCAGCAGACAGTGCTTTGGCTGAGTTCCTCCTGGTTCATTTTTTACAGCATTTTGAAGGGGGAAATATATGAAAAATTACTAAAATTTTATTGCTCTTTTGTGTTTTTTTTTCGTTATTTGGTATATTGCGTCATGTTATTAGAAATAAATAAGAAAAAAATAAATTGTTTATTGAAACGTACGCATTCAGAAAGTAGAACTCGAAAACTAACTGAAAGACGAACATCTAAGCACCTGATCCGGTTTAAAAGTGAAAGTTTAAAGTTTAAAATTACAAGATTTCTCAAAAAAAAAATCGAAAAATCCATAAAAATGCACTATTGCAATTCTGGATTTATCTCGAAAAAGAAACGATCACATATAAAGTTTTGGAGCCTTCTAATCACGAATCTGAGATCAGAATTGAAAAAATTAAAATGGCGCCGTGAATTTTAAAATATCACTTAACATATAACAAATCTGATCTGAATATTTTGCATAAAATTGGAAATATTAACCACCATATTAGATCTGCCATTTTAAAAGTTTGAATTCATATTTGTGACCAGTGACCCAAAGTCAAATGTAAACTTTTTAAAATGTACGACCGCCATTTTACATTTTTTAATTCTAATCTCATATTTGTTATTAGCAGCCTTCAAAACTTTCTATATGATCCTCTCTTTCTTCATATGGCCGTACTCAATTCGGATGCTAGAATATGTGACCTAACAGATTTCCGATTTGAATTTCCGTTTTTACTGAACTGTACCTCATACTATAGGGTATAATAACCTGGTGCTGATGTTTGTTACTACCGAATATATTTAACTCAGACCCACTTTCGATTACACCTTTTGTTTTTTATTTCATCATAGAAATATTTATTGTCTTGATATTTAAAATTCTGCTTACCGAAATATGACTCAAATCGTACTGTGGTGCTCGACTTTAACTTTCGAACTTTTTTTATTTGCATTGATTTGTTTTGTCGAAATTTAATTAAGCATCAACCCTGCATAAAAGGCGTATACAATTTTTTAAGCATGACTTTTTTCTACATTGAAAATAACGAACTGCAAAAGTAAAACAAATACAAAAACATATAGAAACTTGAGGTACAAGCAATTTTTTACTGAAAATTTGTGAAATTTCCTATGACACACACATTAATGGAAATCTCAAATTAAGAACAACTTAAAAACAATTTCAAATTGAATTTAACATGTGCCTGCTAAAGTAAAGAAACGATATCGTTGTAACTTAACAAATTTTCAGTAGAAAACTATACCTGTTGCATCAATTATCTATATGTTGTTGTAATCGTTTTGTTTTCATTTTGCATATTCTTTTAATGGATATACATAGGTAAAATAGTCATTCTTTTTAAAGTACTTCTTATTATTTTCTTTTTTTGCTGGGAATGTAAACGTTAGAAATTTATTATATATATATATATTTTTTTTTTTTTAATTTCTCAATTATAATAAATTTAATAATAAAAAATTTATAATCAAATTTGAAAATTTGGGTTTCAATCAGCTAAGCCAAACTTAAAAAAGGGAACATAAAAGTTAGCTGAAAATAAAAGTTGATTTTTGAGAATGGTGTAGTTTATATTACATTTAAATCGCAAATCTCTTTAGAAATTTCAGTTTTTTTTTTTTTGTTGTGAATTGTTACTTTATAAAAGTTCATCTCTAACCAAATCTTGTACCAATTGTTGACGTTCCACTTCTTGTCTACGACGTCTTTCCAATTCGACCTGCTCGACTATATTGGCAATGGGTACTTGTTCCAATTCCTCTTGTTCACGAGCAGCTGCCGCCGCATCAGCGGCCTCTTGTTGTCTCTTGCGATGTTCATAATTAACCAAACGTTGACCCACTAAATATTTGTCCACCTTAATGGCAACATATAGTTTTTTAAATTGTCTTATTTGAAAATAAATTAAACCAATAGCTCCTAGAACCGAAAAGAATACGGGATAAACAAAATTGGCAATTACCAATTGATCCCAGGGATCCTTAAAGAATATGGGTAAAATGGAATGAGCCAATACATAAGGAATGGCTAATGCTAAACCAAAACAAGTTATAACAGGGGTAGCCAATTCAGAGATTAAAAATTTCAAATCAATATCTCTAAGACCATCCCGATAGGCACGCTCTAGAGCTCGTTTCAAATGCCAATCGGGACCCATTAAAGTCAAAGCTATGGCAATTTTAGTATATAATACTCCTAACGCCCAATCTTGCCATATAAAATATATGGGTGTCTGGCGTATACCCACTCGTACCGGTATAACGACCACTAATTCCAATAGCATGCCAAAGAGCAAAGGTATAACACCCAACATTAAGACTATTATCAACACAGGCAGAGCATATGAGGCACCCACTTTTAACCATTGTTTAATTTTGTCCATTACAGCAGCTCTGCCTTGGGGTAATAGTGTTACAGCTATGGCTATACCACGTGTTATCATCCAACATAAATAAGTACCCAAGGCGGCTGTATATAATTCATGTGGTCTAGGTGTTACTTCTGCACTTTGTACTACCACCTGCGTTGTTATACTCCCCACGGACCATAATGACATCACCTGCCGTCCTATCCATACGGGTACAGTTAGTGTTAGCAATGAGGACACTATCAATGATATACACATGAATAATATTAATCCACATAAACGTATAGGAAATATAGATGGTTTATCATAAGGCTGAAATGCCACCGGTACATCACGATGTATGATGGCATGATGTACGGCGGCTAAATTGCGTTCTTGTGCTGGTGGTGCTGGTGGTGGTGGCAAAGGAGGTGGTGGTTGTGCTTGCACAGCGGGTACTGGTATTGGATTAGCTTCCGCTCCTGCTGCTGCTACTGCTGCTTCTCCATTAGGATTATCATTTTGATTGTTTTGTTGTTGTTGTTGTTCATTATTTTTAGCAATATTATTCGGTTGATTATTGGTGGGCTCTGGAGGATCATTACTTAATAGATAACTGCGTATACCTAATATCCAAGAAACACAAATACACCATACACGTAAAAGTTTTTTAAGCCACACTCTTGTATGCGATTGTTCAAAAAAGCCTGGTAAAATTATCTAAAAGCAAAAAAAAAATAGAAATAATTTCAAATTATATTACTATTTATATAAAATTTTTAAACAAATCAGAATCTTAATTACGTAATTCAGCATGAAACTTGGTGTATGTAAAGGAAGGTCCAAATATAAGTATTAAAAAAAAAACAAGTAAAAAAAGACTTAAATTCGGCTGTGCCGATTCTTTAAATACTCTCCACCAATATCCTAAAAAAATGTTTTCTACTGTTTTCGATACAAATAATGTAAAAAAGGTTTGAAGTAAAATTATGGAGTTGAAAACAATTGTTTGAGGTGAAAAACTTTTTTGGATGCTAAAACAAATTATTTAGTGGAAAAAAAATTTTGAGGTGAAGTAAAATTTTTTGAGGTGTAAAAATTGTTTAAGGTGAAAAAAATTTTTTGTGGTGAAAAAAAATTTTAGTGGTGAAAAAATTTTGAGGTGAAAAATATTGGAGGTAAATGCAAATTATTATTCACATCTATGCTACTGGTAAAAAATATGAGAAAATATATTATGTACCAGTCGCTACTATGAAATTGTACTAAAATACACCAATTTGTATGGAACATTTTGAGGTATCTTCACATTTTTACTCATAACTTTTTAACCGTGGACCGATTTTGCTCATTTACAATACCAAACTTCTCGGGAGGATGTCTTCGCGTCGTGATCACTATTTCAACAGATAGACAAACGGACATCGCTAAATCGACTTGAAATTGCATAAGGATCACGAATATATATACTAAGACCTATATTTCGACATGATATAAACGGAATGACAAACTGATATATACCTTCACCATATATGGTGGAGGGTATATTAAGGAAAATGAACTGAACTAAACTTATTTTTTTTGCTTTATTAGAAGTATTATATATTCCCATTATTTATGGAACATTCATGTGGCTGATACGTCTAGCTTCGCAGTAGCTCTTGTAGTCCAATTTTATAAGACTTTGTTCACGGTTTCTGCTTCTATCTTGGACGATATTAACCTTAAGGGTGCAGATAGTTTCTGGATTATTCGCATAGCATCAATCTGTATCGGAACCCCACAAAAAAAGTCTAATGGGGCCAAGACGGCTGATGACGCGATTACCGAGCCTAGTGCGCAAAAGATTGATTGTTTGATGAGATTGCTTGGTACGCAATCCTACTGAAACCAAAGATTATATCTTCTTATCTTTCAGCGTATAAAAATTTTGTAGCGTTCGCTGTTGACAAAAATGACATTTCCAGCAGCATTTTCGAAACAAATCAGCCAATAATGCCATCACTCCAAAATTCACACCAAACTTTTACTCTCTGTGTATGCATTGGCTTCTCGGCAATGACGTGTGATTATGTGGCAATTTTGTTTGTTGATGAAAGATGATTCTTCGCCCAAATTCGATATCCAATTGGAGCTTCTGTAGCGTCCAATGTGAGAAGCCATGATGAAGTGGATGATCGTTCGCCTTCAATTGCCGAGTCAATTGGATCTTGTTAGCAAACATTCCGAAATCTACATTTTTAGTTATTCTCTGGCTGAAGTAATATTTTTTATATAAATAGCACATTTTGGGCTTCAAATTTTAGTATCGTCATGGAGCAAAATATACGTTTTAATAAGTTTTATTGTTTAAGCTCTACCTTGGCATAACAATACTGTTATATTTTCAACTTGTATTTATTAAGTGCTCTTAAAATCTAATGTATTACAATGTATGAGTATCTAGTATGTATACTAGTACTAAACTTACTTATGTTCTAGTGATGGAAAGTATTGCAATAATAAAGCTATGTTTACTTTGTATTAGATACAGAGTCATAAGTGACTGTAAACATTGCCTTATATCACAACATCTTCCTTTTTTTTTTTTTTTTTAATATATTTATTAATTTACAATTATTTCAAATATCTGTTTGGTAGTTTACTAACTCTGCCACTTTTAGTAACATATTTGTTTACAATATTTTCATTAACAATTTCATTTAGATTTTCATTAATATTTTCATTTAGATTTTCATTAACATTTTCATAAACATTTTCATCTAGATTTTCATTAACATTTTCATTAAGCTTTTCATTTTTATTAACATTTTCATTTATATTTTCATTCAAATTTTTATTTAGAATTTCATTTAAATTTCCATTAACATTTTTCTTAATATGTTGCCTGTTTTTTCTATAGGTTGCACCTTCATGGTCCTGAATGATATAAGATCTAGGTTCTTTGCAGTCTTCTACTACAGTACCAGGGTACCATAAAGATGTTGGTGTTCTTTTGAACATTATTTTTTCACCTACTTCTACCGGTTTTAGATTTTTTGTTGTTCTGTTGTTATTTTTAATCATATTCTTTTTTTGTTTATCTATTTGTTTAATAATTTCTTTTGTATTAATTAATTTTGGTTTTAATTTCTTTGAAAGACAAGGTAATTTAGTTCTTAAAACCCTACCCATTAACATTTCTGAGGGACTTGGAAAATTTCCTTTACGAGTTGTTCTGTATTGTAAAAGGGCGGTATAAGGATCAGACGAATCTTCTTGGCATTTATATAACATTTTCTTGACTGTTTGTATTGTACGCTCTGCTAGGCCGTTAGACCTAGGCAAATAAGGACTTGAGGTAATATGTTCTATTCCCCAATTATTACAAAAATCTGAAAATTCTTTTGAATTAAAAGGGGGTCATTATCAGATATAAAAATTGCTGGTATGCCATGTCTGGCGTAAATAGATTTAAGTTTTGTTATAACTTGATTACTGTTATAACCCGAGCTCAACATCTCTATTTCCACAAATTTGGAATAGTAGTCCACTACTAACAAATACATTTTTTTGTTTATTTCAAATAAATCACAACCCGTTTTGTACCATGGAATGGTTACGATATCATGAGGTAATAATTCCTCTTTCGCATTAGAATTTTGATATTTTTTACAAATTTCACAATTTGATACCATTACATTTATGTCATGATTAATATTTGGCCAGAAAATTGACTCTTTAGCTAAATTTTGGCAACGTGTACAACCCATGTGCCCTTCATGTAAGTATGACAACATGTCTTTTCTAAGACTTTTTGGTATTACAATTCGATTATTTATTAGTAAAATACCGTTTAATTGTGAGATTTCGTTTCTTATAGGAAAATATGGAAATAAAATTGGATTTGTTTTCCTTTTATCATTGGGCCATCCTGTTTTAATACATTCTAGTAAAATTTTAAATACTTCATCTGTTTTTGTTGCTACCTTAATTTTCTCGACTGTGACGTCAGGTAAACTATTTTGAGACATAATAAAATTACAATGTAAATCTACTTCTTGATTCATATCAAGTAAAGTGTTCTCTTTAAGAGGCGCTCTTGAAAGCGTATCAGCAATATAAAGATATTTTCCAGGTTTGTAAATTACTTTTATATTGTACGTTAACAAACGCAACATAAACCTTTGTAAACGAGCTGGAATTTTATAAAGTGGTTTTTCAAACAAGGCTACCAATGGTTTATGATCAGTTTCTACTGTCACATGTAAACCATATACATATTGGTGAAAACGAGTACACCCAAACAAAATTGCAAATAGCTCTTTTTCAATTTGAGCATAGTTTGACTGACAATCAGTTAACGACGCTGAAGCATAGGCAATTGGATTATTGTCATGCATAATTGTGGCTCCTACAGCAAATTTTGATGCGTCCACAGATAATTTTATTTGTTTCTTAGGGTCAAAATAAACTAGAACTGGTGAAGCAGTTATTTCTTTTTTTAAATTTAAAAATTCTTTATCTTGTTCATCGTTCCACTGCCACAAAACATCTCTTTTAAGAAGTTCTCTTAAATTTTTAGTTTTATCCGACAAATTTTTTATAAAAGTACCTAAGTAGTTCACCATTCCCAGAAATCTTTGGAGATCCGCAACATTTGTTGGTTTTGGCAGCCCTACAATTGCTTTGATCTTCTCAGTATCAGGCTTAACACCTTCACCATTAAAAATATGCCCAATAAATTTTATTTCCGTTCTTAAAATTTTTGATTTCGATTTGTTAAATCTTAAACCAACATTTTGTGCTCTGTTTAAAACCCTTTCTAATATTTCATTATGTTTTTCCAAATCTTTAGCATGAATGAGAAAATCATCCATATAGATGATTAGTCCATCTATGTCTCCGAATAGCCTCACCATTTCCGAATGAAATATTTCTGGGGCAGCGTTAATACCAAATGGTAAACGCAAAAATCGATACCGACCCATAGGTGTATTAAAAGTACATAGTTTTGATGATGCTTTATCTAACGGAATCATCCAAAACCCAGAATTAGCATCAAGGCTACTAAATAATTTAGAACCTGTTAACTGAGATCTACACTCATCGATATTTGGAAAACTAAACCTTGGTCTAACTATAACTTTATTTAAATTCCTTGGATCAAGGCACAAACGTAAGCTTCCATTAGGTTTGGTTACCAACACTATTGAGTTTACCCACTCAGTAGGTTCACTTTCTTTAGTTATTACTTTTAATTCTTCCATCCTATTTAACTCCTTTTTTAAAGATTCAAACAGACCTATTGGGACCCGACGAGGTGCTTCCACTATAGGTTCACTATTTTCAATTATTTTAAAGCTACATTCTTTTTTCAATTCACCAAGACCATTAAAAACTTCTTCGTATTTTTCCAAAACCGAATCTATATTTATAGAATTGATTGTTTTGATTAAATTTAATTGGATAGCTAAATCTAAACAATTTGTCTTGTTATAATTAATATTTAAATTAATTTTTCCTATAACCGAGAGTTTTTCCCCACTAAAGGTTAGTATATTACAACTATTACTATAAATCTTGTTAATATTTAAAATACTTATTGTTTTCTCCGACAGCAGATTGGCTTGTGCACCGGTGTCCACCTGAAACATCACCCTCTTGTTGTTGATTTGGGCTTTAATATTCCACTCACGAGCTGAATTTGTAGTACCTGCGGTATTCTCCACAGTACCAATGAATAAATTTTCATCCTCTGCATTTTCCACAGCTTTTACATACTTGTTGTTCTTGTAGTATTTTTTGTTGTTGCTCTTGTTGTTGTAATGATTATTATTCTTCTTGTTGTTGTAGTTGTTATTGTTGTTGTGGTTCCTATTGTTGTTGTGGTTTTTTGCAAAACACATTTTGGCAAAATGATTTAGCTTACCACAAAGATGACATTTTACGCCTTCTGCTGGACATTTATCATGACTATGTTGACCACATTTCCCACATTTTTGTTGTTGTTGATTATTGTTAAATTTGTTGTATTTTCTTAAACCACATATATTTGAGTTGTTGGTGTGCGACACTTCTATTGCTGTTGCATTTTCTCTTGCAGCTTCCATGCTCTGTGCTATTTGGAGAGCCTTTTCCAAAGTTATGTCACCATCCGCTAGCAATTTTTCTTTGATTTTTAAAAAATTTTTTGATAAGCCACAAATAAAAATGTCCTTTACAAGACCCTTCGCGTAACGTATCAAATTCACAATTGTTGCTCATATTTTGTAACTGTGTTGCATATTGCAAAATGGTTTCTCCCTCCATTTGCTTTCTTGTAAAAAACGCATGGCGCTCCATGGCCGTGTTTTTTTTCGGAACAAAGTAATTTTCTAACTTTTTCCACAAATCATCATATTTTACGACATCTATGTCCACATTTAAAGCACTTACAATGTGTATGGTCGATGATCCTAGATGATGCAATAATAAAGGTACTTTACGTGCTTCCGCCTGTGTCTCCAACCCCGACGCTCTCATGAATATTTTAAAATTACGACTCCAGTTTTTCCATTCCATGCCTGGATTTGGTGCATTAGTGTTAAGTGGCAATATTGAAGTAGAGATCGACATTATTTCTGGTACTTCAGCTTTTGGTTCTCAGAACCCACCATTACCAGATTTTTTTCCTAACAATAGTTTAATTGTTATAGTTTGTAACTTTTTTTTTTTTTTTTTTTTTTTTTTTTTGTAACTGGCACATTGCCTTATATCACAACAAATACATGGTAGACACAGGAAATATGCTCTCCTGATTACAACAAAATGTCAAACATTCATACAAAAAGTATACAAAAAAACCTAGAATATCAAATAAAAACCCCAAGTTTTACTTAATGACTTTACCTGGTATTCTTTTGCCATGACATACCACGTTTCATGCTGATTGGAAGGGATCTAGTTGATGAATATCTACGTTATCCTTGAAATCACCCTCTTATGGTATAATGTTATATTAGCATCTGGTGAATGAAATATTTTTTCATATTTTCACCTCAAATTTTTTTTTCACCACAAAAATTGTTTTTATATCCAAAAACGTTTTTCACCTCGAAAAAATTTTCAACTTCGACAATTTTTTTTTTTTCAATTTCTAATTTATTTTTAACTGTAACAAAACGCCGTTAAGGGTATAACAAAAATTGTAAAGCCGAATTTAATGTTTTTACTTGTTGTGTAATTTTTATTTTTTTCTTTAAAACATCTCTCAAATATTTAGATTTTTTACATAATTTTTCTTTAAACGATTGTGCAGTTTTTTTTTATTTTGAAAAAACAAGTACTGAATTTTTGATTTGAAAATTTTCTGAGGTAAAAATCAATTTATAGTAATAATACAAAATAAATTTTATTAAATTTTCAATTCAAATTTTATTAATTAAAGAAAAGTGAATATCTTTAAATGGTGTGGTATTCTATATCACACTCTGCCAAGAGATCTTCAGCGGAATTCCAATAGAATTATGTATATGTCTAGTTTAGTTTACTGATTTGTAGTGTGTAAATTTTCTTAGTTTAAACCAGATTTTGTAATACCAGACTACCTAGTAATTTGTTTCTAATAAGATAATGTGTTAAAATGTAGCTATAAAGTTTAATTCATTTGTTACGCCTGATGAGGCGCTTAAGCTTAAGACGATTAAGCCTCCTGAACTCCTGGATTGTTTTCCAAAAGTAACGGAACTAGTGATTTGAATGCTGCTCTAATTTTTGTATTATATATATAAGGAGCAAAATGTAAAAACAGACTCTCCAACATACACCGTTTTGAAATTCGCTGTTGTAAAATTTGATTCAATGGGTTCAATTAGTGCCTAATTAAATAATAAACACCAATTGCACATATATTCAAATTTTTATTACAAATTTCAATAATTAAATTTTTGCCTTTAAGAAAAATGTTACCAAAATTTAAAATTTTTCAATTGTCATCAAACGATGTGGATTTAAACAATAATAACAGTATTAGATTAGAAAAAGCTTTTGCTTTTAATTTCTAAATTTAGTTGGCTCTCAGAAAATTATTTTACTTAAATTATAGGACAAATAGATTCCAGGAAAATCTAAAAAAGTCAAGGTGTACTCTGTTGAGTACAATGGCTTCTAATGGGTTAATTCAGAATAGATTTACTGAATATAAATCGATCCATGAATCTGGAAGGATAAACTTTCATAAATGTTTCATAAACGAGAAGAACTTTTATGAAACTATAAAACCACACCTTTGAAATTGTTGAATATACGATGATATGTAGTCACTTTTTTTCAGCGAAAATACTTAAAAGCCCCACAATTTTTTTTTAAATAAAAGAAAGGGGTGCCGGCGTATATCTTAATATCATAAATAAAAATATGCATAATTAAAGCATGCACAATTTTTACCCTCACTGCCAACAAAATATGTGAACTATAGAACAGTGGTTCCCACTAACTTTCACTTGACGGCTGACGGATCCCCAAATTTAAAATTTTTTTTTTATATTTAAATAAAAACATTTAAATCCGAAGATTTTCAGAAAAAATAGGAGAAGTAAAAAATAAAACATATTTTCAGAATTTAAGAGATTTACCAGATAAAATTTTTGAAGAATTTTTCAATTAAATTACCCTAGAAAAACTTAAAAACTCGAAGATTTTGAGGAGTTTTCTGTTATTTTTTAATAGGAAAAATTGATACTTTAACACATTCTAATGATTTTTTTAGCATCTTATAACGTGTTCTATAGAATAAAAAAAGTTATGTGTATTCAATTAAATAAAAAAAAATGCCGGAGTCTGAAAAGTCTTAAAAATTTGGAATACCACAACTTTTTATCAGTTTCCCTTTCTTGATTTTTTAAATACAATTGTGGCAACGGACATGGAAGATTATTTATTATTACCTTCTTATTTTTAAAGAATTTTTTCCGAACTCTTCCCGGTCCCCTTTGGTTGCAGCTACGGACCCTCAGGGGGTCGTGACCCCCCATTTGGGAACCGTTGCTGTAAAAGATATTAAAATTATTTGATAATTCAATTTAAGTTCACTATATAGAACCATACCTAGGCAAGCCAATTTATCCACAAATTTAATCTCCCAAGAACCAAAAATTGTTAGAGGTTAAAAAAAAAATTTATACAATATAAAAACCATTTTTTTTTTAATTAAGAATGAAAACATTGTGAGAAAAAAAATTTAAGTTAAAAGTTATTTTTGGGTTTAAAAAATCGTTAAGTTTAATTACGCAATTATAGCTTGAAATTCTGATTTTACTTATTTTTAACAACAATATTTAAAACTTACCTGTAATAACAGCAGCTGCAAACTTAGTTCATTAACTTCTGAATCACCTGACAGAGTATATGGTAAAAATGTTGGCCATATTGATTTCAATATGCGTATGGGCATCCAAAGCATAAGCAACACAACTGAACCAAATATCATGGCTGAAGAAATTAAACGCCTAACGTGTCTTAATATGGGTAAATGTATCATTTCCTGCAAATTAAAATAAAATGATTACAAATTATCTAAAAAAAACACAATCTAACTTACTTGAATGGGACTAAAATCAGGATCATTAAGATTTCTTAAAAACCATAAAACACCAGGACGTAAAACTTCTCTTAGAAGAGATATAAAGGCAGCAAAATAATACACATAAACCATGCCAAACATCCAATGGACAAATAGAGAAGTGCCAGGTGCAGCAGTAAAGCTGGCTTTGCGATCTTTGAGACTAAAAAGAGAAAAATCTTAAAATAAGATAAAAAGAATTTGGAATTTCTTCAACCATTTCCAAAATTAGCGTTTTAATTTTGATTGTAGGAGAAGCAAAAACGCAGAGAAATGTAGTTCAATACAAAGTTCTTCTTTTTAGACAGCATTAAAATCATTTTATATTCGAATTTTGTTCATAAAACTGCCTTTTTCTTGTAGAATTCCAGAACTTGGTGTAGGCATATACATTAGCCAAATGAATCATCATCATCTTTAAAATCTGATGAGAACATTTTTTAACTTGTGTTGTTTTTAATTTACATTGATGATGTATTATTTACAAAATTTCGAAATATACCTTATTTACCACCCCTTCTCCCAGTTGAGGTGACATTTTAAATAAAAAGTAACCAATGTTATCATTCCATGGGGAATTCGTTTAGAAATTATAAATTATTGATAAGTTCTTAAACTAATTTAAGCAAAAAATTAGACTAAAAATATTATGTTTCAGATAACATAGAGTTTCCAAAATTCTATAAAAAAAAACATAAAAATCTCTTACATTTAAAGATTTTTTCCAATATTGCTTTAATACCTTCAGTTACTAGAACAAAAGCATTGCAAAATTGTCTAATTGGAAATGGCATAGTAGTAAAAAATTTAAACTTACGTAGCATCAAATAACGGCAACGAACAAATATCTAACCACCAGCCACAAACCAAAGGTAATACTCCAATTTCTACCACGGATAGCAGGGATACCTTCACTACTATGTAACATAAACCAATTAGGTTGCGTACTCTTCGCATATGGAATGCCTTAGCTAAAAAATGTAATACCACCAAGATATGACCAATAAAACAATAACCAAATATTGTGGTCAGAAGGCCATGGAAATGTAACAATGGCTTATCGGGATCTATAAAATTCATAGACTGCAATATAAAGTGGCCAATGCAATAGGGACAAAAGGCAAAGGCAAATATTAGCATAGTATTAAGGGATATAATCCAAAATACATGTTCGAGAAATACCAAAGAGCCATCTAAGCCAAGAAGACGTTCCCAAGTTAATTCCTCGGCAGCACGATCCCATTCCATGGGATTCCAATTGGGTTCATCGTTGTCATTATCGGCTACATTAGCAGCAGCATTATTTTGGTCATTGTTACCAGCAGCACCGGCGGCGCCAGCTAAAGCTGGTGGTAGATGAGGACCAAATTCTAAGGGAGGATCACCTTCATTTTCAGCGGGATCTGCTACAGCAGGAGCATTATTATTTATAGGTTCGACAACAGGAGCATCGCCAGCAATGTTGTCATTATTGACAGCAGCAGCAATTTCATTAAATTGTGCATTAACTGCCTCTTCTTCTATAACAACACGTTCAGCATCTCCTACAACATTTGCTTCAACTCCATTTTGTTCTTCTTCCCCTTCAGCCACTCTGGCGCCTTCTTCTGCTCTTGGTATAAGCTCAACTTCATCATCAGCATCATTATTCCCACCGCCATCACCAACAGCTGGAACATCATCTCGGTCCAACCAATCAGGGCCACCACCCAGTAATATTTGCTCGCGCAACCATACTAATCCGATAAACGACAACAGCGTACAAGTGACAACAAAACAGCCGCGAAATACATCCGTAGCCAAGTTTTCCGTTGAAAACACATCAAAGGGTAGCGAAAGAATCATATCAAATGATGATGCTCTAAACAAATAACGATACGTACGGTATGCTGACAGTGGTACAACTGCAAACCATGCCAAACCGACCAAGGTATAATGAGCCCAAGATTTAGCAGCCTTCATAATGGCCGAAATTAAACCTCCGGCTACATCTCGCAAGGGCAAAACCCGAGGCATATCCGGGGAATAAATAGGTTGAAAACTAAAACGATGGCCACATAATTCACAATATTCTTTGTGTGAGTAACGCATCCATTGCATTAGACAATCTTGATGTATGTACTTAATACTACCCGTACAGACGCATGGATAAAACAATGGCCGATCGGATTGAGCTTCACAACGACAAACACGACAAATGTCGCCTTGTGACAAATCATCCATTTTTTTATTTTTTGTTCAAGTTACTGAACTTTATTATTTTTAACGAGATCTTTATTTAAACATTAGTTTATTTTTAAGAAATTATGTAGCTGTTTTTCACAAAATTTTAAATATTTCTTTTGTTTTTTTTTTTGTCAGAGCACAAAATTTTTTATTTTTTTCTTCAATTTATTCAATTGCAACACGTCAATTCATCAACCAGCTGTTTTTCTTCTTTTTTTCTTTATATTTGTTGTTGTTCATTAAGAACTGTCAGTCTCTTGATTTTTTTGTGTTTCTGTACTTCTTTTATTTTAATTGATATTTTATTCCTGCGTAATTTTAATTGTAGCTGTTTTTGTATATTTTTCCATGTAAATTTCTATTTGATTTTATGTTTTTTTAACTTTTCCTATAATTTTGTTTGCGATTTTTCGGCATTTTTAACCAAGTGTGAAAATTATTTTCCTATTATTGTTTTGGAGAGTTTTCGTTTTTGCATTACCACTTTTTATTTTAGATGATGCCAGACTTATACATATTTGCAGTTATTTAACCCTATAATTCCGTACTGTTGTTTTAGACAAAATACTAATCCCAATGAGCTATAACACACGAGAACAATTATGCCTGCAAAACATGCCAGCTGTTGGCAAGCGGGGTGAAGAGAATAGTTTTTAGGTGGCGTAAAGTTTCAACCAGCTTCTACCCCGCATTAGCAGCACAAAACCAATACATGTACATTTAAAAAAAAACGCTAACACCCATACCTAAATAAGAGCGGAAGGCGGAACGTTTTATTCCGCTTAGCTTTTACGCTACGTCAAAAATAAATATAACAACACTGATTATTTTGACAATAGCAAAATTGGTGTTTGTAAACTAAAATTGATAAAAAAAAAGATAATATATACTATAATTAACACAAAACATAATATATAGTTTAAAAGATTTACTTCCTCCATTTTCTAATAACAAATACATATTTTCCAATTGCAAAGCGTTGCCGCCGCGTTATTTCAGTATGCTACATACAAATTGTATGGGAATTTTTTACAACTTTTATTTAGGTATGGGTGTAAATGTTAAATGCATACAAAAAACACTAACACACACATAGCTATTGTACACATACATTTTATGCCAGATGAATCATTTCGTGTGTTTTGAAAATAACAAAAATTTTGCGGCTTAAATATTAGTGTGAAGTGTTCTAGCTCAATAAGCAAAGCACAGTTTAAGGTTCAATTAGACGTGCCATACCATATCGACATAGCCGTAACCGTAATTTATGTTATCGATTAGAGGTTCCATAACCATTAAAAACAAAAACATAAATAAAATACATTTAAATATATGTGGCACCCTATTGTTTTGGCTAGTACCAAATACTATAACCAAATACTCTTACCAATTAGTTATTAGATTCTTCAACACTAATATTAAAAAACATTTTCTTTCATTCCTTTTTATTTTTTCGTGCTTTCAACACGCTTCATATATTAAAATTTAATAAAACATCACATAATTGTAATTTAGTTAAACAAAACCTAAAGTAAATAACTAAATACACCACCGCCTTTTTAATTTAGGGAAATCAATAATAAATTTCCCAAACTGGTGACCCTGACGTGATTGGTGGTGATCGTAATTGTGTGATTTTTTTTCCTTTTTTGGAGTGCATTTCTTTTGTTGGATACCGGCCATTTGGATTTTTTTTTTTGCAACAGCAAGTGGCGTGGTTTGAGCCGCCATATTTTTTTACAAAATATCAAGCCAATTGCTACGTAACAATTGTGTAACAGCTTACGATGGTCAATCCAAACGACAGTGGGACTTCCACAACAGCATCAGATGTCTAACACTAATATTGAGGCATGGTTCACCACAATGAAGTTCTGGTTCACGGCATCGGGGATAACCGCTGACCGACAAAAGATGGCAACTGTGTTGGCAGCGCTTTGTCCAAATGTAATATCACAGTTGACCGACGTTATTGCTGCACTTCCGGCCACCGAAAGGTATGAGTATATCAAAACGAATGTAATCGAGCATTTTGCAGGCACAACGGCCTACCGGCATTCGCTCAACCTGTGGTGGCTGGTTCTTCAGGCACTCCAGTCGAGTTTACAAAAATTGCCGATTCAATTTGTGACGCCATCGCGTCGAGCCAAGTTAATCAAGTGGCGTCTGGGCCATCAAGCGAATTAAGCGAAATTCGGGCAGCTGTCGTTCAACTCACAAAAAAATTTGAATATTTTTCGACTCGGTCACGATCACGCTCGCGCTCACGTTCAAGTAAACCAACAGTGGCGCGCAACCGATCCCAAAATCGTGCTCCGTATTCCAGCGATACGACTGGCGACGAGTGCTGGTACCATAAAAAATATGGCCGAAATGCTCAAAAGTGTCGCAGCCCTTGTAGACATAAACAACGTAAAGTGAATGTACTGTCTACAGGTACATCGCAGTGACTTAAGAGCTAACTATATTATACTTTTGCTAGCTTAAGCAAATGTGCGAATACATGTAATCAAATGTGTATGACTATATTGTACTTAACAAACTTTTCGTGAAGTTTCGTCAAGTGTCATTTGCTTAAGCAAACAGCGAAACTGACCGCACTTTACTTAAGGAATCATATGGTTTTAGAAAAACGGTTTACGAAAAAAAACAAATTGCAATGTACGCGGAAAATATTTTTATTGAAAATTTAATTGAAAATGTTAGAAAACAAACGTGCATGTATAACAAAAGGGGTGGGTTTTGTATTTGTTTTTTGATTGAGATGCAAGCACTGTTGCATTTTTTAGCACTTTTTTTATTTATGTTTTCATTTGTTTCTTTAAATTATTAAAAATTAATATAGATTTACTTGTTAATTGTAAAAAATTTATAAATTGAACACATTAAATAATATTTTTCGACAAGATACATATATTTTAGAAATATAAAAAGAAAACAGTTTTTGTAAAAGTACAAATATTTGCAACTAAGTGTAGTAAGTATTTAAGTTTAAAAAGTACATTGTAGCCACCCAAAAGTCTTCAATATGTTGATAATGCATTTGACAGACTTTTCGTTAATTTTTGACAGTAGCTTAAGTTAGCAAAAGTATAATATAGTTAGCCCTTTAATCGGCCGGTGAAAGGTTTCCGGCGAAAATTCCCCCACCAAGTGCCAAATATTTCGCCTTCAAGTCAAAGATAGTTACACAAACACAAATTTTCTTGTCGATAGTGGCGCCGATGTTTCCGTCCTGCCTCTAACTTCGAAGTCTTTTGATGTCCGTTCAACTGCCATAACGTTATACGCCGCTAAAGGTTCTCCCATTAAGGTAAGTGGAGAAAAGCGTGTGAAACTTGACCTTGGTCTTCGCCGTGAGTTTCATTGGTCATTTGTGGTCGCCGACGTGACTTCACCTATCATCGGGTCCGATTTTATAAAACACTTCTACCTACTTATCGATCTTCGACGTAACCGCCTTATCGACAACATCACTGGTCTTTCATCAAGTCTGACATCATCAACGTTTTCCGAAGCAGTCGTCATCAAAACTTTCGACGCAACCGATCCGTTTGCTGATATTTTAAAAAATTTTCCCGACGTTACAAAACTCTTGCCATATGGGTCTACGACAAAATCTTCGATTTTTCACAGAATCGAAACAACAGGTCAGCCTGTTTTTTGTCGACCACTACGTTTATCTCCGGAAAAGCTCTCAGCTGCTAAAAAAGAGTTTGATTTTTTAATGAAAGCTGGCATTTGCCAACCATCGAAAAGCAACTGGTCAAGTCCGTTGCACTTAGTCAAAAAAAGTGACGGAACTTGGAGACCATGCGGTAACTATCGAGCGCTGAATGCGCAGACGTTACCAGATCGTTACCCTTTGCCGTATTTAACAGATTTCACAGCAAATTTGAGAGGTAAGAATTTTTTTTCTAAAATTGACCTGCAAAAAGCTTTCCACCAGGTGCCGATCCATCCCGATGGCGTACCGAAAACCGCCATTAGTACCCCGTTCGGCCTGTACGAGTTTAACTTTATGACGTTTGGGCTATGCAACGCCGCCCAAACGTTCCAGCGGTTAATAAATGAGGTACTACGTGGTCTGGATTTTGTTTTTCCATACATCGATGACATTTGTGTCGCTTCGTCTTCTGCTGAACAACATCGTCATGATCTTGCTGAAGTTTTTCGACGCCTTCAAGACAACCATCTCGCCACAATCTGAAAAAATGTGAATTTGGTAAAAACGAAATAAAATTTTTGGGTCATCTGGTTAACGCTGACGGAATCCGACCTTTGCCGGAAAAAGTAGCTACTATACGCGATTTTCCAAAACCAAAAGTGGCTCAAGAGCTTAAAAGGTTCATCGCCATGCTGCACTTTTATAGAAAATTCTTGCCACATGCAATTTCTTATCAGACGCAGCTGCAGACGCTAATCGTTGGCAATAAAAAAAACGATCGTACAGCAATAAAATGGACTCCAGACGCGGAAGCTGCTTTTGCTCGATGTAAAAACGAATTAGCCAACACAGCACTTTTAGTACACCCCGCTGCCGAAGCCGAGTTAGCTATCTTCGTGGACGCTTCCGATACAGCTGTTGGGGCAGCTTTGCATCAAAAAATTGATGGTGATTTACAACCTCTGGCGTTTTATTCCAAAAAATTTACATCAACTCAGCAAAAATATTCAACATATGATCGCGAGCTTGCAGCAATGTACCAATCTGTGTCCCATTTCCATTATATGATAGAAGGAAGGAGTTGTTACATTGTCACCGACCATCGTCCGCTAATTTTTGCATTTCAACAAAAACTCGAGAAAGCTTCGCCCCGTAGAATACGTCAACTCGATTTCATCAGCCAGTTTACCACCGATATTCGCCACACGCCTGGTTTAGAAAATGCTACAGCTGACGCACTTTCTCGCATTGGTTCAATTAATCAAATCATCGACTATTCTCGCATTGCGTTGGCTCAGAAAGATGATGAAGAACTTCAACAAATGCTTCAAAGTTCAGCTACGCAAATCAATTCACTTAAATTAAATTTTTTTTCAATCTCAGGTTGCAACGACCAACTAATCTGTGACACATCGACGTCCCGTGTTCGCCTATACATCCCAAAGGAATTTCGTCAACAGATATTATTAACAGTTCATAATTTGTCACATCCAGGTGTCCGGACTACCACCAAATTGGTCACATGCAGGTTTTGTTGGCCTGGGATTCGAAAAGATTCTGCTGTTTTTGTGCGAAGCTGTTTGCAGTGCCAACGATCAAAGATTCAGCGGCATACTCGATCATCACCTGTGAAGCATGATCCTCCAAAACAACGTTTCGCTCATATCAGCATAGACATCGTTGGTCCGTTTCCACAATGTGAAGGGCAACGGTACTGCCTTACGATAGTGGATCGTTTTACACGCTGGCCGGAAGCTGTTCCAATCCCAGACATGTCAGCCATCACAGTTGCAAAAGCTCTAGTGTATCAGTGGATTTCAAGATTTGGTGTTCAAGCTCGAATAACATCTGATCGTGGTCGTCAATTCGAATCGTCAGTCTTTGCAGAGTTAATAACTGCAATCGGCGCAACACACCTTCGTACTACACCATACCACCCACAATCGAATGGTATAATCGAGAGGTGGCACCGAACGTTTAAAGCAGCGATTTTGTGTCATAATCCGGCAAGATGGATACATCATTTACCTACAATTTTGCTTGGCCTACGAGTTGCTTTCAAGCCCGATTTAAAAGCTTCGCCAGCAGAACTAGTATACGGCTCCACATTAACAATTCCCGGCGAATTTTTTGAGCAAACGAAAATTGACGACACTGCCAGCGATTTCGTCTCCGATTTTCGAACAGCGATGCAAAAACTAACGCCAACCGATACTGCTCATCACTCAACGCCAAAAATTTTCATTTCAAAAAATCTTCAAAACTCAACACACGTCTTCGTACGCAACGACTCCATTCGACCTTCACTCACTCATCCATATGATGGTCCATATTTGGTGGTGAAGCGTTTCGAAAAGTTTTTCACAATTTCAATTAAAGGTCGTCGAACTAACATTAGTATCGATCGGCTTAAACTTGCTTTTATCTCACATGATGATCTCAACGACAGTTCAGCTGCTCCCGAGCTACCTTCAGCTGCTTTGCAGAGCAGCTCACCTGATTTTTCTACAAATTTACAAGTTCCTAACGAAAGTGATCTCAACTCTAATCATACACATTTCAGCCGAGCTGTCAGATTTTCACCTGAAGTGCTACAGCCCAAAGCTACTACAAGTGGCAGACGGGTCACGGTTCCTTTAAGGTTCAGGTGAACCTCCTCTTGGCTAGTACCAAATACTATAGCCAAATACTCTTACCAATTAGTTATTAGATTCTTCAACACTAATATTAAAAAACATTTTCTTTCATTCCTTTTTATTTTTTCGTGCTTTCAACACGCTTCATATATTAAAATTTAATAAAACATCACATAATTGTAATTTAGTTAAACAAAACCTAAAGTAAATAACTAAATACACCACCGCCTTTTTAATTAAGGGAAATCAATAATAAATTTCCCAAATATATATAAAATATGTATGTATAAAATATATATAAAATATAATAGAAAAATATTAAATAATATAATAGAAAAATAATAAATAATATAAACAACAGTCAGCTGTATGTTGTGGTTATGACAAAAAACAAAATTCAATAGTTATTGTTATGGCGTTATGGCAAGTCACCAATAATCGATAACATTGTATACCATAAGATTGTTTTATATGGTTATGGTTATGTCACGGTTAATTAAACCTTTAGGCACAATGTTAAAGGCAACAAAATTGATAGAAATAATGACAATATATTCAATTTATTTTAACCCTCTCGACCCGGATGGTACATATGTGTACCACTTAAAGTTTAAACGTCTCTAAAACTTTTAAATTAAATGTGGCTGTGTTCTAAAATATATCACATCATCTTCAAACTTCTGTGAGTTTTTTTAAAAATGGCAAGACACCAATTAAGTTTTGGTACTAAGTAATGTCACGACGCAACATTAACAACTGTTACAAAAACATTGATAACAGGCGGAAAGATTGAATTCCCAAGTCTAAACTAAATTAAATTTTATAGCGAGATCATGGCAGGCGTTGACTTGTCTGATCAAATGTCTGGCCTTTACGAATATGATCGAAAATCGAATATGTGGTGGAAGAAAACTTTTTATCGTTTGATAATGATGTAATGGTGTATTTACCAAATGATGATTTTAATAATTTTAGTCTTTGAAGAATTGCACGGAAATCTTTTTTATCGGTACGAAAATATTATAATGTTGGAGATTCCAATTTGAATCTTTATGATTCGGCTAAAGCTAATTTTGTTAGAACTTTTTGTGGTCAGAATGGCTTATCTATTCATGATAATAATATTCCTACCTATTTTGATATTAGTCATCGATCATCATGATATAACATTTACATAAACCGAAATCTAGTTTCAAATTCCCTCCGTTTACACTACGAAATCTGGTAGCTGAACTAGATTTCGATTTGACAACAACAACATTTTGTAAACAAAACAAAATAATAACCTTAAATTTTATATGTTCCTAAAAAACCATTAATTTAATGACGAAGTGCAAAATTTATGTCCATGATGAAAGAAACAATGTTAATATAGGTACTAAAGTGTTTATAACAAAGGATGAATGTTTGGAAGCAAGTTTTTTAACTTTGTTCATGGTAAGTCTTCCCGGCACTAGTCCAATGAAAGAAAATCTTTGCAAACAAAATAATAAATTGGGTGTTGGTATTATTTATTTATTTATTAATCCATATTGCAATACAAAGCCATTCAGGCCAAAAACCATATTGCATAGCTTAAAAATGTAATAAAAATTATGTAAGAACAAATAACTGCACTCATTAAAAAACTAAATTTAATTTTATTGGCTCCCCAGCCATAACAAATCAAAAAAAAATAGGCTAAATTATTAATAGATTTAGTTAAGTTATCATTATCCGCTGATGTGAGAACAACTAAAGGAAAAGACATACCAAACAGTATAAAGGGTGTCCCAAGAAGAACGCAATTTTTAAATCTGGCAACATTGTCATTGTTTGACAACAAGTGTCATTGTTTGACATTTGAACAATTGTTATTGTTTGCTAGTAGAAGGTACGAGGTTAGTAAAAATGGAGCGCTACACGAATGAACAACGCATTCTCATTGTGAAATTGTTTTACCAAAATGGTGAAAGTTTTGCGGCTACAATTCGCAAATTGCGATCAATTTGGGGTCACAATAATGCTCCAAAAGAGTCAACTGTAAAGAGATTAATGGATAAATTTGCCGAAACTGGGTCTGTTAGTGATGTAAAGACAACAACGCGCCATCGACCAGGTCGATCGACCGAAAATGTCGCAGCTGTACGTGATGATGTCGCTCAAACTCCATCCACCTTAATTCGACACCGAGCTCAGCAAATTGGTGTCTCCAAATCCACTTTGCAGCGAATTTTGACGAAAGATTTGCATCTTCATGCATACAAAGTTCAATTGACTCAGGAACTGAAGCCAGCTGACCATGGACAGCGAAGGGAGTTCGTTAATTGGGTATTGGAGAGACAACATGAAAATGCTGATTTTGCCGATAAAATCATCTTCAGTGACGAGGCCCATTTTCATCTTGATGGCTTCGTCAATAGGCAGAATTTTCGCATTTGGGGTGAGGAAAATCCTCGAGTGATTCACGAGAAGCAAATGCATCCTCAACGTGTCACTGTGTGGTGTGGTTTTTGGGCTGGAGGAATCATTGGACTTTTTTTTTATGAAAATGAGGCAGGTCAAGCGCAAACAGTCAATGGTGTTCGGTATCGTGAAATGATAACCAGTTTTTTCTTGCCTAGAATTGAAGAAATGAATGTGGAGGGCATGTGGTTCCAACAAGACGGCGCCACATGTCATACAGCCAGAGAAACAATTCAATTGCTGCATCAGTCATTTCCAGGTCGTGTTATTTCGCGTTTTGGAGATCAGAATTGGCCGCCTAGATCGTGCGATTTAACACCATTAGATTTTTTTCTTTGGGGTTTTTTGAAGTCGATGGGTTACGCGATTAAGCCGACGACGACTCAAGCCTTAAAAGAGGAAATTGGACGCTGCATTAATGAAATACCGCAGCATTCATGCAAAACGGTCATTGAAAATTTCATTAAAAGATCGCGTGCATGCCAGCAAAGCCGCGGCGGCCATCTGCACGATATATTGTTCCATACATAACCTCATTCTGTCTATTTTACGATATAATAAAGTTTCACGAATTTTTTTTAAATATCTGTGTTTTATTTAAAATTTAAGAATTGCGTTCTTCTTGGGACACCCTTTAGAACTATCAATTTAAGAATTAAAGAAATGTTTCAAAAGTTTAAGACGAAAAACAATATTAGATTGAGAAAAAATACGCAATTCATAACGTAAACTATTCCAGCAGCGAGCAACTCTCACAACAAAAGACCTCTCAAATAATGAGCATTTTATTCTAGGTATTATAATTTGTTTATTCCTACTAGAGCGTGGAAAAGAAAATTCATCTCGCAACGAGACTGGATACCACTTATAATTATTCTATGAAATAAAAGAATACTGCGAAACTTTAAAATTTTTTTACAAAATTAGAAATATGTTCACGTCTACGGATATTAAAACATATGGAGTAACCGTATTAACAATTCGCTCTAACATCTTTAAATTTGTAGCAATAGTGCCTGATACCACCTCCAGACCATACAAAATTTGTGGCATTAGAAGTACATGAGCTAATCTAGATTTTACTCTAAAAGGCACCCAACAAACAATACGTTCCGTTTACATACCGTTTTCGTACCGTCATAAACGGAATCCAACTCGGTTTACGTGCCGTTTTCTGGATCCATATACGGTCCAGAAAACTGATTTTAAGGAACATCGAAACTGATTCGAAACTGAATATATAGGAGTAAAAACGGAGTCGTCCATCAATGACAGACCGTTTACGGACCGATATATCGGATTAAAAACGGAGTTGTCCGGATCCGTATTCGGTCCGTATTCTACCGGTTTTTCTACAAAAAACGGATTTGTGTAAATGGTTGTTTTTTTAATTTTTAATATCAGTCTGACTGATGCTCTTGTTGTTTAAAGGCGTATTCGCGGCAGTTAAGTGATATTAAAATAATAACAACTTTCAGTATTTAAAAACAAAAACACAAAATAAAAAAAGCGCATATTTAAAAAAAAAAACAATTTGCTCACAGTACATAAGAAACAACAAAAGTTAAGTCACAAAAGATTAAACGTACAAGACTTAGTGAATATATCGATAGCAAATTATGCGTAAACACAATGTTTATAAAAAATAAACCCAATAACAATGCATTGAATGCTAATTCTTCAAATTATTTTTCGAAGTTACAAACTATCATTGATGATGATATAGACGATGAAATATTAGTTGAAAAAACAACAAAAGTTGTAGTACCTCCTATAACAATTTTAAAATGTAAAACAGATCAAATTCATGAAATTTGCAAAATAAACAAAATTTAAGATTATGCCATCAGAAAAATTTCGATAGGCCTTAAATTATTTTGTAAAACTAAAACTGATTTTGATAAGGTTTGCGATGCGCTTACGACAAACTCTTACGAATATTTCTCTTATGCAACAAAAAGTGAAAAACCGTATAAAGTCCTAATCCTTGGTCTAGACAAGTTTAACCCCATGATTATCAAGAAAAAACTCATCGACATGAAATTAAAATGCTTGGATGTTAAACTAGTTACAAAAAAGGGTAATTACAACGCGGAATATATTTTATATGTCATATACCTTCAACGTCAGTTAATAACACTAAGAGAACTAAGACAAAACTATTCCATAATCGATTATGTCAAGGTAAGATGAGAGTTCCAACGTGTCAACAAAAATAAAATTACACAATGCTACAATTGCCAAATGTTTCGCCATAGCTCTAGCAAGTGTAAAGACATTTTGCGCAAATTGTGCAGGACAACATAAGACGTCCGACTGTAAAGAAAGTGTCGTTAAATGTGCTAATTGCAGCGGTGCCCACAAGTCTTTTTCTTATGATTGCCCAAATAAAGCAAGCTATTTACAAATAAAACAGCGAACACAACCAACTCCGCGACGTACTGCTCGTAACAATGAATCTTTCAATACCACCAATTACAGTAGAAGCTTTCCAAACACTTTACGCCAAAATTTACCTAACACGACAAGAGTCAGGCTAACAAACAACAACAATAATGTCAACAGCAACAACATGTGTAATACCAACGACTTGTTCACACTACAAGAACTAAAAAGTTTAACTCGTTAACTAATAATAAATCTTTGTAACTGTAGAAGCAAAGCTGATCAATTTGAGATCATAACTAACCTCGCCTGCAAATTCCTCTCATAATGATCAATGGCCTTAACATCATTTCTTGGAATGCTAGAGACATTAGCAACAAATGTATAGAATTGTTCCAATTCTTAATTAGCCACAACATTCATGTATGCCTGCTAATGGAAACTGGACTTAAACCTTACTTATACATAAGACATAGTGAATTTTATATTTATAGAAACGACAGAGAACATGCCAGAGGCGGTGGATTAGAAGTAATTGTTAAAAGAATATTTCTCATAAATTAATTCCTATTGCAAATACTAATCTAATTGAAAATATCGGTATTAAACTTTTTACTAACAGTGGAAGTTACAATATTTATTCATGTTGCTTTCCGGGCGGATTGGCAGTACCCAGTAATAATAGGAAACTACTTTTTGCGGCAGATATTCAAAAACTTACAACTAATACTAATCAGAAATACATTCTTGGGGTAGCTTAAGAGCAAATTGCTGGGGAAACATTTTGGGTAAAAAGCTAGATTCATACGAAATAGACATTGTATATCCTAGTGATCACACATACGTATCTTCGAGCTCCAATAGACAAGGCTCTACCCTCGACTTTTTTCTAACTAACACACCCGAAACAACATTGCCAGTGGTTGTTATAAAGGATTTAAGTTCTGATCATTTGCCGGTTAAAATAGTCCTCACTACTAATGTAGATTCTTTATCTTTACTAAAGTTTGACTTCAATAAAGCAAACTGGAAAACTTTTTCGAGACATATCAATAGACACTTAACATTACCAAATATAAGGGATATTGTCCAGGAAGATCATATTGACCCTATGATAGCAAATTTAAAAAATCTTATAAATGAAGGTATTACCGCCAGTGTACCAAAAAAAAAAATTACCTTCATATCAAAGGAAATCGTTACCCTCTTATGTTAGAAGTTATATTCAGCAAAGAAATAGTACACTGCGAAACTGGCAACGTTTTAGAGAATTAGAAGATTTTTATGAAGTTAAAAGGCTTAACGAAATAATTAGAGAAGAAATTGAAATTCTTTCTACATTATATATTGGCTCTCCTCCATTCTGGAACCTCACAAAAATTTTAAGAAAAAAGAACAAGAACGTTCGAATTCTGATGCAAAACAATTGTCGTTACACAACAAATCTAGAAAAATGTGAAATCTTGGGGATCCTGAAACAATATCTCTAGTAAATAATTCCCTTCAATCTCAATCACCAACTTTCAAGCCATACCCCAACAAATGTATCTCAAATTTCTTGCATTATACAAAAATTAAAATCAAAAAGTCACCAGGTCTTGATGGTATTAATAATAGATGTTTAAAGCTCTCCCCAAAAAAGGAATAAAGTACCTAGCAAATTTAATAGATGCATGTCTGAAACTTTGTTATTTTCCAAATGAGTTCAAAGAGTCCAAAGTTATTCCAATTGGGAAGCCTAACAAACCACCTGATTGTCCTTCTTCCTACCGGCCTATAAGCCTTTTGTCATCCATTAGCAAAATCCTCGAAAAAGTAATCAAAGAAAAATTAAATACTTTTATTGAAACAAATAATATAATTCCTCCTCATCAGTTTGGCTTTCGTAGTCAACACAATACAGTACAACCATTAGTAAGAATAAGGAATTTAGTCAACTCTAAATTTACTAACCAGAAATCAACCGGAATGGTACTGCTGGATGTGGCACAATGGATTGATTTATAAAATGATCCGATTAAACTTTCCCTTAAGACTGGTCAAAATTATTCAGGCTTTTCCCTCTCTTCGTAGTTTTAAAGTACACATTGGTTCGGAATGTTCAGTAAGTGATAGTGTCCCAGCTGGTTGTCCACAGGGCTCTTGTCTTTCACCTATTCTTTATAACTTATATACCAATAATATTCCTCAACTGGAGTATTGTACAATGTCAATTTTTTCTGATGACACGGCAATTCTTTGCTCGGAAATGTATGCTGTTATAACAAACTTGCAAAGATCTTTGGTTGAAATTTCGACATATTTTAATAAATGGAAAATTATGTTGAACAGTGACAATATTTTTCACGAGAAAACGTAAACCTTGTTATATGCCACAAGTTTTTATTAACATGAACAATCATTCAATTCCCTGGGAACAAAAAGTAAGATATTAAGGCATTATACTAGATCCTAAAATGAAATTTAAAGATGACATTCCATATGTTCTAAATAAGATAAATATTCTAACTCGAATGCTTTACCCTTTTATAAATCGGAACTCAACCTTAAGTGTAACTTACAAGTAAATTATACTTAAAACTATTTTTCATGCGTTTATGTTTTATGCATCTCCTGTTTGGGCAAATAGCGCTAAATGTCACATTAAAAAACTTCAAATTTCCGAAAACAAATTGCTTAAGATGATTTATAATCTTCCTTGGCATTTCTCTACCAACAGACTCCATGGACTCGCAAATATAGAGCTAGTTTAGAGTAAATTAGAAAGACTCTCGAATAACTTCTATCTTCGTTGTAACAACTCCGAACATGTACATTGTACATATTAATGGTTTATAACCAAATTGGTAGGTAGTTGTAGTTAAAGTTTTATTTAAAAATTATTAAATAGGTTTTGTAAATTTTTCCCTCCAAACATGGTATAAATGTAGATAAATTTTATAAATTATTAAGATGAAAAAGATAAAATCTTGAACTCTTTGTACATATATTATATAAGGAAACAATGTCAATAATATTAAACAAAATAAATAAATTAAATTAATTTTTTATATCTAATTTTATTTCTTTTTTAATTTGTTTACAAAAATATTTAAAATAAAATAGCAAAACTTTTAAAAACTAAATACAACAAATACCAAACAAAATTCTAACAAATACCATATTTATCTCCAGAACATTTAGCATCCATAAATCACTGCGGTTGCGGCCCATTAAAAATCATGCAAAAATAAAACAAACATTTAATTTTGGTTTAAATTGTTGTATTCACGATAATGTAGCACACAATGCAAATTTGCAAATTTTTTCACGACTTTCAGGTAATATTTTTATTTGCAAATCTGCATAAATTTGTACACATTATTGTAAAAATAGTTTTAAATTTCATAGGAAAAGTTTTTTCCAAATGAAAAATTTTTCCTTATTCTTAATTTAAGTAAGCATGGAGAATACACAGAAAAAGTTATTAGACACTAGCCGAACGGAATGCATTTTCTGGTCAGCTACATACATATATAAAGATCAACTATAAAATATAAACTACAGTTTTGAATTTCATATATATTTACCTCATGGATATTTAAGTATTTGATTTTGATAACTAAACAAATCTAAAAGCAACGGAAGAAAACCTGATGAAAAATGGTTTTCCGTATTTGACGGTACAGATACGGATGCACAAAAACGGAGTCAAAACGTATTGTTTTCGAAAATTCAATTATACGGTCCGTTAATATTCCGTTTACGTACAAGCTTTGACGGATACGAATTTTCGGACCGGAAACGTACAGTAGAAGCCGGATTCATGAATCCGTACGTATCGGAGAGTCCGCAAAAATGTTTTTTGGGCAGGAAAATATTTGAGGAATATATTTTTCGCAAAATACAAGAAACTTTCCGATGTACAGATTCGAAATGAGACATAAAACTAAGCCGATTATCAATAATTATACCAAGACATTTATGCTGACTTACAAACGCAATTCTGGAATCACAAATAGTTATACAAAAATCCAATTGTCAGAGGGTCAAAAAAAGGAATCTGAGAGGAAGAATGCTTGAAAATCTACCATATATGTAAATATACAAATTGTGACCGACCATATAAATAAGACTTAATGAGTTTGCATGCAGATTTAGAAAAATTTAAAATTTCTTTAAGTTTAAGAATCATATAAGAGTAACATATAGGATTAAAAGTTTTAGCTAAGTCAAGATAAATCAGCACACTCATAGAGTTTCTTATATTAGGCATGTTTTCTTTGTACACTTAAGCTAGCAAGTTATTTCGTTTATATGGAGAATTAAGCGAGTTAAGAACTAGTCGCTTAGTACTCGCTTAATTCTCCATATAAATGAAATAACTTGCTAGCTTATGTGTACAAAGAAAACATGCCTATTGTCAGTCAGATCAATGTTATAGTATTTTATCCACGTCGAAAAGCAAACTGAGTATCAATTCAATTTCCAACAAAGAAAAGCATAAGTTATTTAACAATATGTGCCACAACCTTTGACAACGCTGGTAGAAGTGATATCGGTCGCAAATCATCAGGACCATGAATAGTACCAGATATAGGAATTGTCACAACCCGCGCTACCTTCCAAGTCCCCGGGAAAACTGACATCGTTAAAATAGTATTAGTGAAATGAAAAATAAAAATAAATAAGTTTTAATAACTAAATTTTAATATTATAAACACCAATAGACATGGATCTAACCTTATTAAAGGCTTCCAGATCTTCATATTCAGTAACACAAGAAAAATAAAACACACCTTCTAAGTCCTTAAACCCATCAAAATCAACTTCATTTTTAATATCAGTACCTAAGCCATGAACAAAATATTCATTAATTACATCTATTTACATTCCCATTACAAACGATATCAATAGAATTATCACAACCAGATTTCTTAAGAACCCTCCACATCCCGGAGGTATCCAATCCCCAAAACATCTTCTCTTCTCTTTCCTTATAGTAGACTTAGCTTTGTTTCGAAATTTACAAAAAAAAAACATATTCCTTTTATGAGTTGTTGGGTCAGATTGATACGAAGAAAAAGCCAAACACAATAAACCCAAACTTCCTTCAAACGTCACCAGAACAAAAAACACGTATTTAATGGGCACAAACGAATATAGATTCGCAATAAAGGAAGATAATAGAAAGCATTTAGGATCAACATCAGTCGCATTAAAAATTTAAAAAAAATAAAAATAAATAAAATTAGATAAATAGGTTAATGAGCCATTCCAATCAATATTCTTTAAGTCCCGACACTCGATTCTAAAAATTTAAACTCATTTTAAAAGATTTAAAAATAAGAGCGTGATGCGAAATGAAGGGGCATTGCACTTCTTCTGAAATGTTAACCAACAAAATAACACTTATCAATATTTTTTTTTTAAGTATTTCAATATATTTATTTATTTAAAATATTAATTAATTTAGCTAATTCATAAACAATTAAAAATTAAAAAAAAAAAAATAAACCAAAAAAAAAACTGCAACCAAAATAAAACCGAATTTTATGGAGAGAGAAAATGCTGTCGAAACTCCTCCACATTGTCCACCCTTCCAAGTTCATCTTGAATTATCCAACCTTCTTTTACTCGATGACGCCGTAACTTATTCAATCTAACATTACGGTTTTATTTTAAAATAATAAACTATCGAACGCTAAAATTTGGAACAATACTAGAATTAGGTTAACAACAGTATTTTGAATAAAATCCATGTCATCGCTGTGCTAAATTGCAGCTATAAATACGAATTTTCTTGTCTCTCTTGTAATATGACTTGTTTTACTTTGCAGGAATCAAGCAGGTACTACTTACAAGGAACGAACCTCAACCTCAACAAGCGATTTTGGCAAAATTTGGATATGTGATAGAATAAAAATCAAGAACACCATATCACACTTCATCTAGTGGTCCTAGGTGGTGATACCGGGAGAGGAAACTCGGAACCTTTGGAGACTCCATTCGGCAGCATATCGGAAACGTGGGAAATTCTATATAGAAGCTTTTTTAAAATTATATATTTGTCAAATTAAGAAGTCTAATATATACGATATACCGACATTTGAGCCAATGCTAAAAATAAAACCATCATATTTGTAAGTACGTTTTAATTCCCTATGTGTTGTAAAACTTCTCTTCAGTACTAGACCACTTTGGCACAATACTATATAAATTCATTACCACATTTTCATTAATGGTCTAACACATCCGCAACAAAACTCCGGTGCTGCCAAGTTTACCACAAAAGGACCGGTGTGCGGGATAATTTATAAGGTGCTTGTCCCACTTGCTTGTCCCACTCCAGTATCATTTGTCCAATCGTGAGGAACTCCCACACCCTGTAGAGTCTCAACAATCTACCGACTGATAAGCCGGGCTCCTAAACGTTTGTATTTTCAATATTATTTGCGATTCTAAAACAAGCATACTTCTCTTTCGTTTATCATTTACCTTTAGCTATTTATCAGCTTTACTTCACCATAATCATCAACACAATTATTGACACCATACACATCGGTCACCGTTACCCATCATAATCGGAACTTTTAGGCATCATCAGCTATTTATCATCATTAACAACATCATTAATAATTTCATCATAAACACCAAATCTTCAACACCATCGCCTTCATTATCGGCAACACACAACGCGTTACTGCAGGATTGCCCTTACCCTCATTTTATTTTACCCGATTGTAAGCAGACAGCAAAATGTTGGCAAAAATTCAGGTAATAAAAAAAACAGAAAGAAATGTTGATCAATAAAATAATATAAAACGTAAAATTGCGGCGTTCTTTTAATATCCTTGACGGATCATTGTTACCGGTTAAACTTTTTCTACCTTTGGTATGAAAGATACTTATTGACTTTTTTTTGTAGTTTCTCTGGTTCGTACATGTTATTTCCCACAGGTTTTACTATGCGACATTTTATAAATTTTCGGCAAAATTTTGCGTTGATGTTGTTTTCAAAATCTGATTGCGCGAAATTTCTACGATAAACCTCTTGACCTAGTGAAAATTTTTGTATTCAGGCCCTTTCATTGTACCTTTTTGCACTTTTCTCGTAGGCATCATGTAAGTTTCTCTTAATTTTTCCCTAATTAAGTTTTTCCGGTTTTCTCTATCGAAGTTGATTATCTGATGATCGGTCATAGAATTTAGCTTTCGAGCCAATTTATAATCATCACCACTGGAAAGCCAGTGGTACCCAAAAAGAGCGAAAAATGGTGTAACTCCGGTTGCCGTGTGAATTGATGTTCTCAACGCACATTCCATTTCCGCTAAATATAGATCCCAATCTCTGTGGTTTTTTTCCATATATGCTCTGATGGCCGTTAGTATCGATTGGTTGACCATTTCAGAAGCATCTGATTGCGGCGAATAAAATGCCGTCTTTATATGAGTAATATTTAAGGTTTCAATCATTGAAATGACATCACAGAAACTGCTGACCGTTGTCACTATGTATCGATTCAGGAACTCCGAATTTGTTAAAAATTTCTTGAATTAGAAATTGAACTACATTCTTTGCGGTCACCTCTTTCATGGCCTTTATAAATGAAAATTTTGTAAAGTGATCTACCACTATAAATATAAAGGCGTTGCCTCTTTTAGACCGCGGATACTTTCTCAGGAAATCTATATACAATTTTTAAAACGGTCTTTCTGTTAGAACTTCTGCTCCAATCGTTGGTCTTTAATTTTGGTTTGAGGGTTTAGACTCTTTACAGGTTTAACAACTAAGAACATAATTTCGTACCTGAATAATCATTATTGGCCAATAATATAACTGTTTTAACCGGTTTAGAGTTTTGTGTAGGCTTTTTCGATTAGTATATGGTGATCGCTTGAGGAACCCACAACTTCCAAATTCATTTTTCCAGATTTTCATACCTTTTGAAATACATTCTTTTACAGACTTTACCGCCTTCTATTTTCAAATCTGGTAATTTTTGCTGATTTTCCTCTATATTTTTGATCAAATCCAGATACTCTTCACTTTCAAATTCATTTGTCTCAAAATCCAAATAATTGTCATTTAACTCATCAACTTGTATTGCCATTCGGGATAAGGTACCACATTCTCAGACCATTTACGGTATTCAATCGAGAAGTCGTATGCCTGAAGTTGTAGTGACCATCTGGCCAAACGCCCACTTAGGTCTTTCAAGGACATCAGCCATTTCAGGATCTGTGATCCGTTATAACGGTAAACTTCATCATCTTCACGTAAGGCCGAAACAGTTTTACAGACAAAACAGCTGCTAGGCACTCTTTTTCGGTCACGGAGTAGTTCCTTTGACACGAGTAAAATTTCTGTGAATAAAATGCTATTGGGTTCCCGCCTCCATTATCATTTTTCTGGAAAAGGACCTCTCCTCTCGTACTCGGACGCGTAGCACTGAAAAAAAAATGGGCGGCTAAAATCGGGGTGACGTAGTACTGGTGCGGTAGTAAGAGCATATTTTAGGAACTCAAAAGCTTCCTCCGCTTCTGGGGTCACGGTGAACTTTTTCCCCTTTTTTAAAGTTGGCGTTGCGGATATCGAGGCAAAGTCCTTAATAAAGCGACGATACCATCCGGCAGTCCCTAAAAAACTTCTCACTTCCCTCGGTGATTTTTGCAGTTGGATCCGTTGTATTGCAGTCACTTTTTCTGGATCCGTCTTCAGCGCGCCGCCCCCGATAATAAACCCTAAATACCGCAATTCTTTGAAGCAGAACATTGACAACTTTAGGCCAATTGTCAGGTTCGCCTTTCGTAGACACTCAGTCACTTGTTCCAAAAGTTTCAAATGGGAAAATTTATCTGAAATTATGAGCAAATCGTCCAGATAAATGAAAACGTTTGATTTTAGACGTGACGGTATGACCATTAGAGGACATAACCTCTGAGCCGCGTTGCATAGACCAAACAGCAAAACCCTAAACTGATACAACGTCCTACCTGGCATCGTAAACGCGGTGCATGGCTTCGCTTTCTCTTTAAGCTGGCGCTGCTAATGTAATGGGTTTGATCTATGCGGCTCAGAATTCCATCTATGTTCTGCAGTGGATAAGCATCCTTAACCGTCACTTCGTTCAACTTTCGGGCATCCAGGCAAAATCGATTTTTTCCTGGCTTTCTTACAACCGTTGTGCGGTTGCTCCAGGGGCTATCGTTCTCTATTTCAGCGTACACGATCTCCTGAACGGCCGGGGAGATTGGGTAATGCCTCTCTTTAATCGGATTCGTACCCTCTTTTAATTTGATTTTGTGTTTCTCTTAGCCTGTGTAACCGAGGCTTTATCCTCGAAAGCTGGGAATTTGCTGATCACCCTTTCTAACCGCTGTTGTTGTTTATCGTTTAAGCTGTGCATTTGAGTTTTGTGATTTGTTTCTCCTTCGTAAATTTTCCTCACCAAATCGATGTTTAATTCGTTCTCTGCAAAAAAATCTACTCCAAGATATATGCTTTGTTGAAGATCCAGACATAAGTAAAAAGTGATCATATGGGATTCATCTTTGTGTTCAACTTTCAATTTAATTTAACCTAGAACTCTGTGTGATTGACCAGCTGCCGTATGCACATTCAGCCCTATTTTTGAGCACTTCAAATTAAAATTCTAGGCAGTTTTTCCCGAGTACACTAACAAAAGTGCTAGAATCCAATAAGCCCCGGTACTTCCTGCCTTCAATAAAGATTTCGGCGTAGGGCCTTGGATCTGAATATAATCCTAAATGGTTAACTGATTCGGTAATGAGTTTTCGAACGAATTCCCTTTTTGCATAGCTCTAATTTTTGAAATTTGCTTGTAATTTCCAAAATGCAGATTTTAGATTTGCCTACTCGAGAAAACTTTACTGGGACAGTTCTTGAGTTTGTTGTTGTGGTTAAATTATTTGTTGTTGTTGGGATTGTTGACTTTGTTGTGCTTGTTGGGGTAACTGACGACTTTGAAACTTTTGCTGCAATGATTGACGGTTTTTTGGTATTTGCTGTTGGAGTTGCAGTGGATTCGGGGCACGTCTCGAGAAACGTAATTCTCGCGTCGAAACCGCGCTCTGTTTCAAGTTTCCCCGCTTTCTACAAGTTTCGCAACGTGGGGCGATGACGTCGGGTTTGTCGCATTAATAATAAAAATAATTCAGCTGATCGGGGGGGCAGTCAATAAAATAATGGCCCTCTTCACGGCAATTCCAGCATACTACCACGCCATTAATGACCTCTATTTGTTCAACTTGATTGGTTGGTTTTTCGATGTCATATTGAAGTTCATCTATATAACGCCGAGGTGTTTGGATTGGTCGCGACATTTGCTGCGGAACATGCCTACTATCTCTTCGAGAAAAATTCCGTTCGGCCTCGTTGCACTCATTTCGTAACTGCGCGTTTGAAACAACAGACATCAGATAAACAATGCGACTGACACTTTCCTTAAGATTTCTTTTCAATATTTTAATCATGTCGCCTTCCGATATCGGTTGTTTAAGTCTGGAACGTAACCGATTCATGGTATGAAAAAATATAATCTATTGGCTAATTCACTTGTTGCTTTCGCTCCACCAAATCCCTCATCATTTCTAAATTCGAACGGTTAGTACGGTATTGACCGAGTAGAGCATTTCGAAGACTTTCCCAATCCATTATGCAGTGGTTAATTAAATGCCACAATACCAATCATACGCTGATCCCGTCAGCAACAAGTGAAAATCCCGTGACAATTCTCCTCATGGAATAGTGGGACTATAAGTGTTCGATTCTGAATATAAATTCTGCTTTTGATAGGGAGTTGTAAAATTATGATTGGTCTGACCACTAACATTCCCAAAAAAATTGACCAATGGTAAGCTTGGACCCAAATTTTCCTGTAAATCCGCTGAAGGTGCACCAGTATTTCTATTAAGATTATTGTACTGGTAATTGTTAGGAACATGGTTGCCACAAGTAGGAACACTCTGAAAGAAATTTTGACCACCTTTACCGATTAATGGCAGGAGTTCTAACTCCTGCCATTAATCGGGTTGTTAGGGAAAAGGTTCATATTATTGTCGCCGGTATCTCCAACGATTGGATTTTCGTTAACGTTACTCACGGTTGGACTTACAGGCCCCATATACGTCGGGTTGTTCACCGAAACTGGCACCGTTTGACTTTGTTGTGATACCTTTGCAAGCCTCTCTACTAAATTTTCCAAACTTTCCATCATCCTCTTGATGCCTGCCATTTCATCTTGGAATGTTCTAGTCACTCCTATCATCTGTTCCTGTACCGTTTGTTTTTGCTCCAATTCGCGTTGGAAGAGCAATGGCTCACTTAAAACCATTTCCCTAACCTCCGGGTTCAAATTCTCCTCCTGACTATTCCCACCAGTTAACAAGTTATTCTCAGTCACTATTGGCTGACTAGAAACTGCCAAACCTGGGGGTTTCATTATGCGCTGTGAATAATCGTGAAAACTCTGCTGAGAGTTCCGTTCATTTGCTTGGGAAATTTTAGTGGATTCAATATACTTTCTTTGTTTAGGAACAGTGTGTTGATGAGAACGATTAAAATCAAAGTTGTGACCCTCTTTTTCTATTTTTACTTTGTGATCGAGTCTCTGTACTAATCACTCTCTCAAAAATAAATTTATGATTGAAAGCCCTAAATCAATACGGTTACAAAAAAAAACTAAAACGATACCTCACCAATCACAAACAAAAATGCAGGTAAAAAATAAGAATTATCAGTGAAATCTTACGGATGTGGGAAAACCAGATGTTTATTGTAAAAGGGGGGAAAAATGTGATAAAATAGAATGAAAAAACTACTATAAATTAATAACTAATAAAATAATAAATTAAAAAAAAAACAAAAACTACACTATGAATACAAATTATTTATTTGATGGGTAAATCTAAAGTTTAAATAACAAAAAAAAATTAAACTAGAATTATAATACCAAAAAAGAATATCGATAATTTATAAACATAAACACTTACACAACACTTAAAACGATTACTTCTTATAACGCACTTAGCCTAATAGGCTTTTTACACTGAACAACATCTTTGTGAAACGCGTGGAAGATGTTGAAAATATGAAACAAGTGCTCACATTGGCAACATATTTCATCTGCCATTTATTCATCTGTCAAAAAATAAAAGAAAATGACGCATATTTTTTGTTAAAAATAAAAAAATGCATTTAGAGAAAGCATTAATTATTGGAGTTGTTGTTGCTCTGCAAGAACAAATCCGAATTTCAATGCAGTACATTGAAATATTAAAGGTCATTCTGGAAGAAGATGATGATGAAGAAAAATTTTTGGTAGATGCAAGAATGAAGTTCTTACATGTGCCGCTCATTTTCCTTTGTTGAATAATTTTATTTTTTGTTTATTTTCTGCAATGTCGGTTTGCTAGTGATGGCACAAAGAAAATCGATTTTTTTTTGTAATTTTTTTAAGTGATGACACTTAAAATAACGAAAGATGTAAGATGAAACAAAATGAGAAAGGATCATCTTTTGTAGATGTAGAAAGATGTAGAATTTTCGGCCTGTATCAGTTGCGTCCAACTCATATGCAGAATGTGCAAGCTTTTACAAAAGAGCTTTTTCACCTACAGCGAGCTTCGACGAGAGCTTTTACATATATGAGAGCACAATACAAGGATGGAAATTTTGAATTTCGAAATGTTATAAGTTGTATAATTTATTTAAGACAAAACACTTTAATACTTATTTTTAAAGATCTTTAAACAAAAAACCCCATCTTCAAAAGGCTTGCAGTGCTTTGCTAAGGATAGAGCAACAACAAAAGGAATCTTTTCTTTGATATTTTTTTCATATTGAAATTGGTCGATTGGCAAATTTTTCTTTTGAAACTTTAATTTCAATTCATCTACTAATTTGGCCTTATCTAAATTTTTATTCAAAACTCTCTTTTGGCATGTATTATAATTCCTTTCAATGGTAACAAACCAAACAATAAACAAAAACAACTGTTCCCACGCTTTATTAAATATATACCTTTCAGTGAACATAGACTGATCGTTGTGTGTTTGAAAACGTTTCTTTGAAAGTTATTTTCAAGTTGATGGAAAAGTATAACGTACTGAATTTTCCGTCCCTGAAAAAAAGCTCTTTACTACAAACGCAAATATCATAGTACTAGTGTTTGGACGCAACTGGCCTATATAATTCTTATGGGAAGATGTTAACATCTTTGCAAATTGATAAAAGATGAAAGATGTAGCTCAGTGGAAAAAGGCTATAAATAAATTTTTACTGATGAAAACAACTTAATACTGATGTCGCGAGAAAAAAAAAACAAGTTTAGTTTATCAAAAGTAATCTAAAAAAATAAAATTTTTTTAAAAAAATCTAATAAAAGATAAATTGAAGAAAAAAATAAAGCTAAAACAAAAATCGAAAAATTTCTATATAAAAAAAATATTAAAACAAAATTTATATAAAAAAACTAAATATTTTAAATTGAAAAAAATGGAAACTGAAAATTTATTAAAAAATAAAAAAATGATTAAAAAGAAGAAAATTATATAAATAAATTTGAAATTTTAGTAAAAAATTATTTTAAATAATAAAAAATAATAACTTATTAAGACAACTAAAGACTTTATAAAAAAAACTAAAACAAATATTATTAAAAACAATCTGAAAAAAAGAAAATTATTTATTAAAAAAATTAATGATTTAAAAAATAATAATAAAATATAAAGAATATGTTCAAAAATTAACGAGATAATTGACTCTTATTAATAAAAAATAATAATTAACACTACGATTCTAAAGTATAGATCACGATCACTGTTCTAAACAAATATTATTCAATCAAATACGGGCTCGTTAACATCTAGTGTGAAAGCAAAATGGGTGTGTGTGTGAGCTCGGAATAAAACAAAATAATGTGCCTTCTTTGAAGGTCTCTCAATGTTCAGCAAATCAAACTTTAACGTTAAATGAAATAAAAAAAATACGACCTGTTCGTTTCCGTATTATTATCTCTTTTGAGGGTTCCTTCACTTTGAACCATACCACAAGTTTAAGGTTTATCCTTAACTTGGGCCTCATAGGTTCCTGGTTCAAAGTATATGGATCCCCAAAACGCTCGCCGTTTCTCCCTCGGGTTAAAGAAAATTAAAAAAATAAATTGTTTCTAAAAAAAAATTTACTTGAACCAAAAATGGACAAAACGATCCTTCTGTAAAGTGCTTTTCCAATCATAGCCTTTAGCTTTCGATCCTTAATGCCTTTTGCAAACACAAACCTTACGTTGGGCTATTTACAAAAAAAAATTATTGGCCTATAAAATTACGTATATTTCGGTGGAATGTTAAAATAAAACCATTGATGCCTTCAGTTAGCTAAACACTTCTACTTTTAAAAAATATCAACTAATTATTGCAATGTGAATTGAAAAAAAAATTAACTTTTAATGCTCTTTAAAATTTGTAAATAATTTCCGATTTTCGATAGTTAATCAGCTTTCTAAGGACTTAATAGTGATCAGGGCCTCTCTTGTTTGACTTAGAATTTATAAACAATACCAACGAAGTATTCTGGCACAAACAAAAATTGAAAATTCCATGCATATGCCAATTTGTTCCGATTTTCTATACAGAAATGGGTACATCTATTAGATACAATGACTACTTATGTATATTATTATTATTTCCATCAAAAAATATAAAATACTAATAATATTTCAAACCATTTTCTTACTGGCCCTATTTTTATTCACATTCGACTATAGGAAATTATAATACTTCTTATGGCATGTTTCTAGATAACAAGTTTCTCAAAAATGTTGCCCAATTGAGTATTAAAAATTATGGCATGTTTCTAGATAACAAGTTTCTCAAAAATGTTGCCCAATTGAGTATTAAAAATTAGTTTGCGGTTCTATAATACAAATGTCAAGTTTTGTTGAGTGGAAACGTAAGTGTAACTCTTTTTGCGGTTTCTACATAACAATTTCAATTGTCAGTACTGTCAAAAACACACAAGTAAAAAAAGTAATTGTATGTATCACAAAAGAGTATTTTATTAGTTTTTTTTTTTTTGTTGTTTTCTTTTGTTTTGTTTTCTTCATCTAATCTTGGCTGTATTTCATTAAGAATCATTGGAAAAAACTTCCTTGTTGATGCGAAATGTAGCAATGAAACTGAAAAATTACTAAAATGAAACCCAATACAATATTTCTGCGGCATAAACGAATGTCTACACCATCACCGTCACTTGAATCACTATCAAAATTCAATTTAATAGATGGAAACATTTTTTTCCTTTATTTTTTTTTTAATAAATAAATTTTATTCACAAATAATTATTCATATAAATCAATTTTTTTTTTAAATAAAAAACAGCTGTTCGTTTATATTTGTACTAGAGTTGCCATTTAGTTATGAAAGAGTTGTATTTTAGCATAAAAAAGTAAACAAAATACAAAACTATATACTATGGCAATAATGTAATTTGACAATATAAAAAAAAACAACGTAACAAAACGTAAGTAAGACAAGTGTACTATAAAAACTCATTCGCTTACGTACTTGTTTGTGTACAGCTTGTCTGTTTGAGAAATTACTTCTTATGTAGAAACATGGCATTAATTTTGTTTTTTTCAATTGCATCAACAAAGTTTGAATAGTTGTATAAAATGAAGAATTATTGTTTACTATAATCTAAAAATAATATTGTTAGTTTCTTCCTAAAATGTATGTGTGTTTTTTTATTTTAAATTTGTTGCATGCAAGTATACCTATTTTTCGCACATACCTGTATGTGTATAAATATAAAGCTGAACCGTTAATCCGGTTCCTTTTATCATTTGATTGTGCGCCCCTATTGTTACGTGCCCCCAATGGTGATGCCAGCTAGCTCATGAAATCATCTATCGGGGTGTTGGTCCCAACCCACCACTACAGCCCAGGGACAAGCACAATTGAAAATTAAAGAAAAAAATAAACAAAAAAAAAACTGCTACCAAAATAAAACCGAATTTTATGGAGAGAGGAAATGCTGTCGAAACTCCTCCACATTGTCTACCCTTCCAAGGTCATCTGGAATTATCCAACCTTCTTCTACTCGATGACCCCGTAACTTATTCACTCTTACATTAAGGTTTTATTTTTAAACAATAAGCTATCGAACGCTAGAATTTGGAACAATACTAGAATTAGCTTAATAACAGTATACTTACATGAAAGGTAGTACTTACAAGGAACGAACCTCAATCCTAAAAATAAAACCATATATATGATAAGTACGTTTTAACTCCCTATGTGTTGTAAAACTTCTCTTAGCTACTAGACCATTTTGATAAAAAGTCTATGAGGCTTGGCACAATACTAGGTCTGTTTTTACGAGTTTTATATCTATAACTACTTGTATAAAAACGACTATCCCTACTTACCTGACTTTTCTATATTTTTTGAAAACATATACAATTTGAACATTTTAGGCCGCCTTTGTTCGAAAGCTGTTTTCGTGTATGGACATCGCGGTAACCCGAATTAGAGCGATTATATTATTTGCCCTGTTCTACCTTTACTTACAAACGCATAATTCAATTGTTAGCTTTAGTTGTTTTTAATATTTTAACAAATTAAAAATACAAAAATTTCAAATATTTTTTGACACATATTTTTGTTTACATTTAAAAGAGAAAAGCCAATAATTTCTTAGGCTTGGCAGCATTTTTATACATTCTTTATTTTTAAGTAGTTATATCTATAACTACTTAGCAAGTCTATATCTACTTAAATTTGTATAGAATATTTATATAAAATTCGAAAAAAACAAACATACTATATAAATTCTTTACCACATTTTCATTATTGGGAAATCTACTTGAAACATAAATAAAAAACTAGATTTTCTGATAATCTAGTTATGAAACTGGATTTCTTTATATGGAGAAACTGGTTTTAAATCCAGTTATGAACTTGGTTTTTAGTCAAAATACGGTTATAAGGTGATTTCTTAAATTCAGTATTAGTGACGGGCCAGAACAACAACGTGCTATATTTGCCTATACAAACTGACTATTAAAACGCGTCAAGCGTTGCAGTTGTGCAATTGAATCTATTTTATTTTTAAAATGAGGTCTTGATTCTGATCTTGAACGATACAGACGCACAGAAAATAACGGAGAAAGTGAAGTATACTATTGAAACTGCAAAAAGTTTTTATAAAAACTGGAAAATATAAAAATTTCTGTAATTATAAAAAACAAGTAAAAAAGGGCTAAATTCGGCTGTGCCGAATCTTTGAATACCCTCCACCAAAGGGGATGAAGATGATATACGTATATACTAAATTTTGCATGAACTGTAATATGAATATGTTTTGTCAATTTATGTAACGAAATTTTGTTATTTAGTTTTAGCAATGTTATTTACAGAGGTCTGCTCTGTTAGCGACTTTAACATTATTCATTTTTTTTACGTTAACTTAGTTATCATAGTATGTAAGACAATAAATGTAATCGAACAATAAGAAGACTTAATAACATTTTTACTTACTTAACAGAAAAAAAAAATAGATACAGAAAAATTGTACAAATTTGTATGAAAAATTTAGAGGTACCTTCACATTTTCACTCATAACTTTTGAATCGCTTGACCGATTTTGCTCATTTTAAATACCAAACTGCTCGGGAGGATGTTCAATAATCTGGGTAAAAATAGGTACCCCCGCTTGCGTCTTCGCGTCGTGATCGTGATTTCAACAGACAGATAGACGGACATCGCTAAATCGACTTAAAATTGCATAAGGATCACGAATATATATACTTTATGGGGTCTTAAACCTATATTTCGACATATTACAAACGGAATGACAAACTGATATATACCCTCACCATATATGGTGGAGGGTATAAAAATATATATACCTGAAAAGATACTGAATTTGGCTACCACGTGTGCATTTAGTTGCAACGTGGTGCAAGCATGGAATTGATCAACGATGATCAGCACTCATTTATAGAGAGCAAACATTCAAAGCGAAGAAGAGCAGATGTATAATTGTCACCTGCAAACGTTGACGTAACTCATTTGGGTGAAAATAGATTTGCTTTACTTGATGGATTGGAGATTGAAAATACAGAGGACACCATACTACAGAGAAAGGCAGATAAAACTGCTTGAGCCAAAAAGGAAAATGCCGGCAAATCCTTTTGCCCTCCAATATTTTTATTTGACGTCAACATTAAACGTTTAGTTGATCAATTGGAGGCCAAAACTCCCAAAATATCGTTTAAAATAAGAAAAATAATTCTTTCGTGGAAACCTTAAAGGAAGGAACAAGAGGTACAATGCCACAGATGCCAACGTTGGGTTCACATTGCTAAAAATTGCAATTCTGAATTCCAATGTGTGAAATGCGACGTCAGCACCCCATTGCGTGAACTGTGGAGTAAGTGGTCATCCTGCAAACTGGAGAGGTTACCCAGCCTATGGAAAATACCTTGCCGTACGAAGGTAACGCATAAAAAAGGCTAGCGAAGAAAAGCTTGTTGCCAAAGATAAAGTAAACAATATAGTAAACCAATCTATTCGTTCACCAGGCAGATCATTTGCCAGTCTTTTTCAGGTAAATGCTACCCAGACTTAAACACATAAACCATCAGTAATTGAGGAATTCCTGAAACTTGCCAATATGTTCCTTTTACCTGAGGAACTGTCGCTGGAACTGCAAATTACAAACTGCCTTAAGGATTTTAAAAACATGCCAAAAAATGAAGCTAAAGCAGAGTTCCCGCGGCTTCTTAAGAGTGTAAATAACAAATATGACCCATAGATCTCTTAAATTTATGACATTTAACGTCCGCTCTCTTGTTAGCATCAGTCGCCAAATTGAACTGTCAAACATCCTTCATCATAACCAAATTGATGTAGGATTCATACAAGAATGTCATCTTCGCGGAAATAGAAAAGTAAATCTTAATGGATAAATTTTGTTTACGACAATTCAGCTTTAGGAGTAGCAATTGCTATTAAAGACACTGTAGATTATAATAGAATTATTTGCAATAAAACACAATTTAATAATGTTTTTGTTGAAATAGAAATGGTTTCAAACAGCATCAGTAAAAAATATTTATTAGGGACTTTGTATATTCCTTATGTATATGACTCACATGAGTTAAACAACAGCTTAAACCAGATTCTCCAACTGAGCAACAATTATGATGGGTTCATATTCGGTGGTGACCTTAATGCGAACACTGGGCGACACTGCAGATAACGCTAATCGAAAAGTTCTACATAGCTGGCTACAAAACAACTGTTTAGATGTAACACGCGCTTGCGATATATCTCCATCGTTTCCCAACGGGTCTTCTTTTCTAGACCACTTTCTATTAAGTCCCAGCATAATCAACATTATCCAACCTAATTATCAGATCGAAAGCTTATCAACTTTTTCGGATCATTTCCCATTAGTACTGAAACTGGAAAGTGATGCAGCCTGTTTAACATTAAGAAGTCTCCTGGTGGAACGCATTCAGTAGAGATTTAGATGCAGCCTCAGATGCCATTTTACCTCCCAACAACTGCAATTTAGGTAATGATGAAATAGATGTGCTTATAAATACTTTTAATAATACACTTACCTCAATACATAAAAGCCACTCTAACAAACTGGAGATAAATGACCAAAAACGTCCGTATCCTGATAACAACAAGAAATTTTTTAAAGTTAAGTATGCATGGCAGAAGAACCTAAAGAAAATATATCACAGAACTGGAAATAGAATTAGCAGCGAGTACAAAATTCTCACTAAACCGATACAACTATTAAGAACAATTATTAGTGAGCTTATAAATCTTGAAGATTCTAAAAATTTGAGACATAGACTCTCAAAAATAACACCAGGTCCTATTGCCTTTAAAGACGTATTTCTGTTCGTTGGTAAAAAGAAGTCTCCTTTTTGCCAGCAGCTCATACACAATGATACTATCACTTCCAATAGTTGTCAAATTTCAGAGATATTTTGAACACACTATACTGCTGTTTTTCAAGAGGTAAATCCTGAAAGACCGGTTAAGAATATAGAGAATCAAATCTCATCATGTGTTGATAGACTACCGCAACATATCTATACATTTGATGACACGTTTCTGGCCGATAGGAATCTTACATTTTACAAACGTTAATAATATCAGAATGTACATTAAAAACATTAATAGAAAAGTCTTTTGACTTTGATGGCGTTTCCAATTTTACAATTAAAAAATTTCCTGATACAACACTGAAATTATTAGCTGCTATTTTTAACAATTGCATTAATAACGGCTATTTCCCATCGGCTTGGAAAAGCGCAAAAATACTTCCAATTAAAAGCAGGACAGTAAAAAGCCTGAGGATTTTCGCCCAATATCCCTTTTATCCAACATTGGTAAATTATTTGAATACGTAATAAAGGAAAAACTAGAAAATGAGTTCATTGTGGAACCAATATCGGAATTTCAATTTGGATTTAGAAGATCTCACTCAACACAACATGCATTGTTGAAGTTTCACAATGATGTAACTTGCAACTTAAGGGATAAAATATGCACGGTGGCAATATCATTGGATATAGAAAAGGCGTTTGATTCGGTTTATCATAATGGAATCCTCTACAAACTGATAAATCTTGGCGTCGACCCATTTTTGGTAAAAATATTTTGCAGCTACTTTACTAATAGAAAGTTTGGCGTCCAAATCTAGGACATGTGAAAAGTGGGGTACCTCAGGGAAGTGTCTTGACTCCCTTCCTATTTAACATTTTCCTGCATGATTTTCCTCACCAATCTAGAAATTCAAAGGCTATTTTATACGCTGATGATTGCCATAATTATGCACACAATATATCACCAATACTAGCTCTGAACTCTGCTGCATTTCATCTTGGAGAAATAAGCGCCTATTACAAGAAATGAGGCATTAAAATCAACGCGGCCAAGTCTGAGGCTATCTGTATTAGGAACCCTTTGGGTAAATGTCCTAGATATGTGGTGCCGGAAAGTAAATCCCTTCAACTTATACTAGACGGCGAAAGTATTCCATTTAAAAATTCAATAAAATATCTCGGAATACATTTTGATAAATTATTGATATTTAATGGATTCCCAATCTGGTTTACTATATCTCCTATAGTAGTCAAAGAATTGGAGATATTTGAACGGAAAATGAGCCCAGCCTCCGGCAATCATAGGGGCTGAAGATGATATACGTATATACTAAATTTTGCATGAACTGTAATATGAATATGTTTTGTCAATTTATGTAACAGAACTTTTGTAATTTAGTTTTAGTAATGTTATTTATTTAGCTTTAGTATTGTTATTTACAGACTGCTCTGTTAGCGACTTTAAAGGCCGAAAGCAAGCCTTGTCAAACTTTTAATTTTGCACTTTTTTTACATATTCTATCTCACTTTAGCAATGTTGCTTTTTACGTTAACTTAGTTCTTAGAGTAAGACACATATAGCTCTAAGAATGTTATTACTCTCATAGTATGTAAGACAATCAATGTAATCGAAAAAAAGAAGACTTAATAAAATTTGTACTTACTTATTTTTAAAATGTTTTTTGTTTTAAAGAAAACACTGGAGGGGAAAGAATCTCTACGGGTTTCTTTATATTGCCAGCAAGAATTTACAAGCAGAAAAAACATATGATTGAACAAAATGTGTTTAAATTTTTTGTAAATACAACAAAAAATCTTTTACAACTACGCTGATTTATGCAAATTTAAAGCAACAAATATTGTTAAATAAATAATAAAAAAGGTATTAAAACCTTCTAAAAAGTATCTGTTTAAGATTTTACAACAAGAATCCTCTTTTTTCATATCGAACAGTTATAATTTATTTTTGCGTACTTTTTTAGAAAATTTTAATTTTGAGAGTAAATTTGTCCTACTCTCTATAAGTTTGTTACTGGGGAAATTCTTACTGGACTTGACTGAGAAAAGTAAACGAATGAACTTAATATAAACATGACAATTTTTGAAAACACTGTCGTACGTTGTTATTTTTGGGCGCTTTTTCTCCCACAGCAACAATCGTTAAAGAACTTTTACCTCAAGAGGCAAATTAAAATCGGTAGATCAAACAAGAAAATCGTCAAATTGTCATCAATATAGTACCGTATTGAACAAACAGCTGTTCCGTGAGGCATGTTCACAGTTTTGAATTGAAAAACAAAGGAACTCTCCAAAAAGTTTTTATTTTTCCAAAAGTAAGTTTAATTTGTCAAATTTGTACAAAAAAAAATAATTATTATTATTTAAAACAAATAAAATTTCTCATAATATTTATTTTGATAGAAAATCCTAAATCAAGATGTTGCGCACTATATTGAAAAAATCTGGACAAAATATTTTGCCTCGTATGACCAAAAGAACGATCACCAGCAGTCGTATAAATAATGAAATTTTCAATGTTCAAAGCTCGGAAGATTTTGACAAAAAAGTCAAAAAGAGCGATAAAGTCGTTATAGTGGATTTTTTTGCTACGTAGGTTTAACAAGATGTGATAATTTCAATGTGTTTTAAATTCGTGGTGATAAGCTTTAAGAAGATTATATAACAATGACTGTTTACTTTTTCCAGATGGTGCAATCCATGTAAAATGTTGACACCACGTTTGGAGTCAATCGTAGGTGAAAAAGCTGGTGCCATTAAGTTGGCTAAAGTTGATATTGACGAACATAGCGAATTAGCTTTGGATTATGAGGTTGCTGCTGTGCCCGTACTCATGGCCATGAAAAATGGCAAAGTTGTTAATCGTATGGTGGGTCTACAGGATACAGATAAAATAAGGGCTTGGATTGATAAGACTGTCGAGGATAATAAATAAGGAAAATATAATTTTTTGTAGTAGCGCTCGATTTGACAATGGCAATTTGTCCGGTACAGATAACATCCCAAGATAAACAGCAGCTTTAAATTTTTATTATTAATTTTCCATAATATTTTAACTAAATTTATGTTGGTTTATTTGGTACAAATTTGTTGTTGTTTTAAAAAATTGTACCATTTGACATAATTTAAGATATGCTATTTTCCATTTTGAAATTTCACCATTTTTATAGTAAACCAAAAATTCCTTGAAATTTTTGTTTATAAAATTATGATTTTATAACACAATGCAAATATATTTAGCAAATGTTATAAATAAATTAAATATTTTAGATCAGCAACAACAAATTTAATTATTTATTATTTATTTTAAACAAGAATTGAGTTCTTTTATGGTTCAATTAAGGCCATTATTTTTAACATAAAGGCCAATTAAAGTTAAAGTTTACCAAATAAAATGATTTATTTAGATAAAAAACCAGGATTTGGAAAATAAGAGACATTTAAAAAGAATAACTATAGGAAAAGTCTGCCAATAGGAAATTCTTGATTTTTACCAAATTTAAATATGATAGAGAATAAAATTCTCGGTATTTTGCATATAAAAATTTTTCAACTCACAATTTGTATTAAAAAAGTTATAATTTTTCTCTTCAAAACCGAGACCGAATCTATGCAAAAATAAAGTATTTTTTTTAAATAGTTACTCTAATTGAAAATCAACAAATAAAATTTGATAAAACAATATCATATTAGATTTTGAACTTGAGGTAGAACAATATTCTAACTAAAAACTTTTTAAATATTTTATTTTTACAAAAAGTCATAATTCCTTGATTTTGTTACATTTAAATTGTCAATTTTTGTTTTAAGAAAAAACTAACACGAACAATTCAACAAACAAAAAAAAATTTATTTTGAAAAACAAATAAATTGCTCATTACAATACCATAAACTGAAATCTTAAATTTTTTTAAAATTAACAAATACATATGTAACTAAAAAGAATACCATCCTGGTGTACCGGGTCTCTTTTTATTACGTTCCAGGAAATCTTTAAAGCCTTTTTTCGTATCTTCCATAGATTTTTCCTCCGCCTTTCTAGCATCCGCTTTTCCAGCAAACAAATCAGGGAAAGTGAAATTTACAGTTTTGTTCTGAAACAGACAGAATGTATAAAAAAAATCTTATCCTAATTCCAGGATATTAAAGACATCTCACCATAGTTACATAAGCTAATTTCACATCCTCATTTTTGGTCACATAACCATATGAGACATCACGTTTGGTAGAACCCAATTCTATGCGGGTACGTACATCTATAACTGGAATTTTGTAAATCTTTTCTAAATAGTTTTTTATATCATATTTGGTCATTTGCATGGACACCGAAAATGTGGCTACATTTTTAGGTTGTTCTTCAATCGGTCTTATTAGTTTCATCCAAAAATTGGGTAAAAACACACGTAGTTGTGGATTACCACGGTGATAAATGGGATACCAACGACTAGACATTGTATTTATAAAATATTTAACTTTAATTTAATTAAATTACTTTAACTTTTTGTAATTTTTAACAATACACAATTCTCGATGAGAAATTTCTCCAAAAAGAAATTGTCTCCAACAGCTGATTTTTCATAGTTGCTTAATTTGTTTCAAAAAAAAATTTATTGATTTGAATGCGCATGCTGCTACTTTTTTAGGCAACCCAGAGCTTGTTTACATTTTTCTCACAAGCACGTGTTGTTTGAAAACATCTGATTATTTGTTGTATTTTTCTAAACAAGAGTACATTTGTTTTCTTAGTTTTTGTTTAATTGTTACTTTTATCAAAAAAATGGTGAAATTAAATAAGAAAAAAGCTAAATCATCTCCTTTAATAAAATTAACACGCAAAGAATTACGCAAACAAAAAATTGAAGAAAAAAAAACAACATAAACGTTTATTTTTCTCTAGCAAAACGGAGGGTAAAAAATTGGTAGCCGATGCTAAAAAACAGGTTAATGGAAATAACAACAAAGTTAAAAAACAAAAGAAAGCACCAAAACCCACCATTAACCCCGATGATATACCCATAGAAAAACTTTTATCAGGTGAAGTGGATTCTGGTGATGATGAATCCATTGATTCTGAATTTTCCGATGAAGAGGTTAATGCCAAGCTACCCGAATCTTTAAGAATACCTAAGAAATCGAAAGAAATTAAACAACAACCGAAGAAAACATCTAAATTGAAAACGCCGGCACGTCCTGATGCTGAAGAGACACATCGCCGTGAATTACAGCGTCAAAAGGATTTGGAAAAGGCTTCGTGTAAACAACGTGTTAAACAATTAAAAATTGAAAATGAGGAAGAAGACAAAGTTATTGCCAAATTAGAGAAAAAGTTGGGTTTAAATAAAACTAAAAACAAAAATCGTTTAGTAAGCAAAATGTTCAATGATGGTTTAGATTTTGCTTTGGAACTATGTCTGGATGATGAGGAAGAAAAAGAAAAACAGGCTTTGAAAGAAAAGCGTAGGGAGGAACTTAAAAAAGAAAAGTCTAAAGAACCCAGTTGGAGTGATGAAGAACAAGATGATGAAAAATTCAATGCCATATTTGGTAGTGGCGGGGAAACAGATGGTTCAGAAGCAAATGATCTTGAAGATGATGATGAAAGCGATTTTAGTGAGGAAGATGAAATGCATGAAAATGAATTTGATGGAAAAGAACCAGAGAATTATGATGATAATGATGGGGAAGGTTCAGAAAGGAATGAAGAAGAAGATGAGGGTAAGTAAATTACTTTAATTCCGATTTAATTATAATAAAGTTAATAAAAAATATAAGTTTCTTTTGTTCGAAAATAAATTTGCTAAATTCAAGAACATAGTATGACGAAACTGCCGCTATTTTCTGGCGCTTTCACTATCTCTTTTGGTCTTAATTTTTAATTAAGGCAGCTCTTGTTTAATTAGAAAATTTTCTCAACATGATTCAAAACACGATCTAAACTGCGCTTATATAGTTGGGACTAAAGTTGTTTCATTAAACGTGAACAATACTTTATTATAACAGCTTGCCTTATATCAATATGTTAAACATTTTTTATTTTAAATGTTTTATTTTATTATGTATACATTTTATTAAAATAATGGAGACTGTGATTGAAAAAATTTATTAATATTAGACTGCTTCAACATGGATTAGTTAAACTTGAGCTGTTGAGTTTCAAAATGGGTCTTATGTTTTAGATGTATTGGAATGCTACAAAGTCAGCCTTGTCCTTTACAATTAGACCAGAAACAGACATTCGCTTTAATAAACATCCTCTTTTGATGAAAATTTACTCTAGACTCCCATCGAAAGGATCGAAAGCTCCTTCATTTTGATTAATTTCTGCGGCCTGTGTTTTGACAATACCGACCTTCAAAAATAAAAAAAATTATGAACTATTGCATTTTTTAAAGAACAAGAAACTTCACCTCTGCAATTTTGCGCAACGCCAATTTCTCTTTTTCAATCTCATTATTTAAATTTTTGCTTTAGTAGATAACATAATTGTTTTTGGTACCATTTTAATGCTCTGGGACCATAAATAAGAGTTGGTAAAAAGGGTGACTACAGATTAAATACAATTCTTCATTGTGTATTTAATCTCTCCTAGAGTAAACAGAAACAGTATTGAACTTAAAGATTATAAACGCATTAATTATGATCAGTTTGCTCACTATATTGATCAATTTGATACAACTCCTATTTGGTATTTTAAACAGTTTGAGTCTCTGGTATTATAGGATTTTAAGGTTTTTGTTTTTTTACAGAATTTATATACAGGTTGGTTGAAAAGTTCCTGCGCTAGAAATGAAAGAATACTGTTTTTGTTACGAAATATATTTTTTTATTCAATATTATCTCCTAGAAGCTCAATACACTTGTTCCAATGATCTTCCAATAATTTTATCCCATCCTTATAATGGTTTTCCGGATGCTCTGCAAAATAACCGTCTAGGCTGCTATGGCCTCTTTATTCGACGAAAAATGCTTTCCACGAAGGAATTGTTTGAGATTTCTGAAGAGATAGTAGTCACTGGGAGCCAAATTCGGTGAATACGATGGATGTTCAAGCAATTCGTACTTTAATTCTTTGAATTTAGCCATTGTCAAAACACTTTTGTGAGCAGGTGCATTGTCTTGATGAAAAATGATTTTTTTCTTCTTTAAACCAGGTCTTTTCTCACGATCATCCAGCTGATCCAAAAGGCTTCAATAATATTCAGAGTTGATTGTTTTACCTTTCTGAAGATAATCAATCAACAAAATTCCTTTTGCATCCCAAAAAACTGATGCCATAACCTTCTTTGCTGATCGTTGTGACTTCACCTGCTTTGGAGCTGAACAACCAGCTTCAGTGCACTGTAAACGTTCTCGTTTCAATTTAGGATCATGGTCATAACATGGAGATCCAAGTCTCATCCATAGTTATAAAACGACGCAAGAAGTCGGTTTTATTCGGCTTAAAACGCTCCAAATTACGCTGAGAAATTTGTTTTCGATCCAGTTTTTGTTGAATTGTTAATGTGTGCGGCACTAACTTTCCAAACAGTGTTTTCATACGTAATTCTTCATGTAAAATATGGAGTACTCGTTCGTCTAAGATGCCTATGGCATAAGCAATTTCAGGCTTAGTCAAACTTTTTATAGTTAAAGTTTTATTTACGAATAAAATATTATAAAAATGGAAACTTCATTAATTATAAAAAAAAAATAAACATGACTACTATATCGTGAAATACAAATTCAACTACAGTGTAACATAACATAACAATACTTCAACACTTTCCCTTGTTATGTGATGTTAGCATATCTAAGGCCAATTTCATCACAAAGCACTTTTAATCTTGTTGGCTGCAAGGGTTTAGTCATCAAATCTGCCAACTGATCTTGCGTAGAAATTTGTTGAACTTCTAGCTGCCTTTCTATAACTTTCTCACGAACAAAGAAATGTTTTAAGCTAATATGCTTTGTTCTTCTATGATATTCTGGATTCTGTGCCAATCGAACAGCAGCTGAATTGTCAACTTTAAGTACTGGAATGTCATTGATATCTATTATTTCAGCGTACAAACGTCTAAGCCAAATGATTTCTTTTGTTGCTTCTGAGGCTGCAACAACTTCTGCTTCTGTCGTTGATGTTGCTACGATAGTCTGCCTCTGACTTAACCATGAAACTGCGCCATTAGCAAATTTAACCACAACACCAGATGTAGATCTTCCTGTTTTTTCGCAACCACCAAAGTCTGCATCACTATAGCATTGTAGCTTTAATTTGGCATTTTTATCATAAAATACACCATACGTTATTGTTCCTGCGATGTAACGAAAAACTCTCTTTACACGCACTACGTCATCATCTGATGGATTTTCTAGGCTTCTAGATAGAAAACCAATACTATAGGCTAAATCTGGTCTTGTTCCCAACATCAAATACATAATAGCACCTACAGCTTGTCTATAGGGAAATTGAGAACCTTTAACACTTTCTTTCCCTGGTTCGAAAGTTTCCTTTCCTTTTAGCATTGGTGTTGAAACAGGCCTACAATCTGAGAATCGAAATCTTTCTAAGATTCTTCTTGCATAAGCCTCTTGGCTTATTGTTATACCTTTTTGGCTTCTTTTTATTTCCAGACCCAAAAAGTAGCTTGCATCTTTTATTGTAATTTTAAATTCAGCTTTTAAATCATTTAAAAACCGTTCCAAATCCTTTGGATCTGAAGCAGCTACTAGGCCATCATCTACATATAAGGCAAGTATTAACTTCTTACCTTTATTATTTCTGATATATAAACAAGGATCTGCTTCACTTGCCTTTAAACCAAGTTTCAATAAAAAGTTACCAAATCTCCGGTTCCAACATCTTGGAGCTTGTTTTAAACCATATAGGCTTCTTTTTAGCTTGCAGACCTTCTTAGTACTATCATCAAACCCTTCTGGTTGTTTCATATAAATAACTTCTTCAAGTTGACCATAAAGAAATGCTGTTGATACATCAAACTGAGAAAGATACATATTTTGACTAGCTGCTATACTCAATATTGCTCTAATTGTTCCCAATTTGGCGACTGGACTGAAGGTTTCGTTATAGTCTATGCCTTCAAGTTGCCTAAACCCTTTAATGACCAATCTTGCCTTAAATTTGTCTATACTTCCATCGGGATTAGTTTTCACCCTGAAAACCCACTTTGATGGAAGTGCCTTAGAGCCTTTTGGAAGATCTGACATTACCCATGTTTGATTTTCTTGTAACGACATTAGCTCAGAACTCATAGCTTTCTTCCACTGATATTTTTCCTTACTATTAATTGCCTCCGTATATGTGGTTGGAGTTTCAATTTGACTTACAAAATCGTGAGCTGCCATGACATAATCATTAAACTTAGAATTATGTAACAAAGTACGATCTCTTAATCGTTTACTAACTGAATCCTCGTCTTCTTTACTAGACGATCGCTTTCGCTTACATGATTTGAATCCATAAAAATCACTTACATTTGAATTTTCATCTTCATTATTTTCTTCAAAATTTTCATCATTATCTTCGGCATCTTGATTATCTTCTTCAAAATTTTTATCATTATCTACGGCATCTTGATTATCATCAACTACAGCATCTTGATTATCATCAACTACGGTATCTTGATAATCATCATCTACGGCATCTTGATTATTATCAACTACAGCATCTTGATTATCATCAACTACGGCATCTTTATAATCATCAACTACGGCATCTTGAATACCCCGTGATGTACATGGTTGTTCTTCTTGAATAACCTCTACAGGCCTCTCAAAATCTTTAAACTTAATTTTTACTGTTTCATTGTTGTTTTCAGAAAATATATTTTCAGCATCTTGAGCATCATCACAATGTACAATCTCCTCACTAAATCTAACATCTCTTGAAAGAATTAGGCTGTGATTTTGTTTAATGTAAATACGATAACGTTCTTCAGTATCATAGCCTATCAAATAACCTTTGACAGCTTTTGAATCCATCTTCTTTCTCTTCTCTTTTGGAATATGGACAAAACATTCACTTCCTATAATTCTTAAATGGCCGATTCTTGGCTTTCTTCCATACCATAACTCATGTGGACTTTTACCATCAACGCACGTTTTACGCGTACGATTTAGGATGTATATGGCAGTACGAACTAGTTCAGCCCAAATTGCATCAGGAAAAGCAACATTTTTATTTGAATACTTGAATGTTCTTGCCATTTCAATAACGGTTCTATTTTCACGTTCACTTGCTCCATTTTGTTGTGGAGTGTATGGTGCAGTTAGCTTTTGTGCTACACCATAAACTTTTAAAATCTTTCGAACTTCATAATTATCGAACTCACCTCCGTTGTCACTTAGGAATTCTTTGATTGGATTTCCTTGCGTCTTCGCAAAAGCCAAAACTTCCTTCAAAGCATCTTTAACTTCAGATTTTTCTTTCATAATATAACCAAAACAATATTTAGTGTAGCAATCTTTAAATATAACTAAATATCTCTTTTTGTTAAAGGATTCTGGAAATGGTCCACATACGTCTGCTGACATTAATTCCCCTGGACTGCTAGTCTTTTCTCTAGTTCCAAATGGTAGACGATGAAACTTTCCATAGACACATGATTCGCATAACTTTCGATCGATTTTTACATTTATTCCAAGTTCCGACTTTAACTTTTGTTGCACGTGTCGTTTATCTTGATGGCCCCAACGTTTATGATATAGTTGAAGAGTATTATCAGTATCGGTAGCGTTAACTTCGTTTGTTGTGTTGGGAATCACTGATTTTATGTCAGCTTGATATAACGAACCACCTACCTCACGATGACCAACCAGCAAAACTTCATTGTTGACTATAAGTTTGCATCTTGTTGTTGTTGACCTAAACTCACTATCTTTTCGCTTATCTTGTGCAGCCAATACAGAAAATAGGTTTCGGGATATGTTTGGAACGTACCAAACATCCGTAAGATCTATAACTTGTACCTTGTTGTTTACCTTTGACTTGATTTCTATGGTACCCTTACCAATAACGTCTTTACCAGCAGCTCTGATTTTGCATGATTCTTCAAAAGTTTTAAAATCTTTAAACAATTTTCTGTTATTAGTAACATGACGAGTTGCACCATTATCTATCCACCATTTATCGGAAAAATCTTTAATTGCGTTAACTTCATCGCATATAAAATGTAAAATTTCGTGGGATGCATTTTTAACTTCACCATTATTTTCTTGTTTGGGCTTACCATTACTTATCCATTTTCTGCATTCACGTACCCAGTGGCCTTTTTTGTTGCAATAATTGCATACATCAAACTTTTTATTACCTCTAGCATTTTGATTTGACACCACCATCTTCTTCTTAAAATTTCGTACAACCAGAGCTTCTTCATTTGTATTTCCTTTTGAGCTTTTGCAATTTCTTTGATACATACACAGCTGAGCAGCCATTTCCTCAAAATTCTTCTCTTCATTCTTGGTTAGAAGCATCCAGCTTGACTTAAACGTTTCAAACTGTAACGGTAAAATCTGCAGAATCTTGCACACTAACAAAACATCTGGCAATTGGTTCTCATTTCTTGCTTTTAGACCGTTATTTAGTTCTATCCACAAGCTTTTCAATTTTGCAATATGCAAGGATACATCTTTGTTATTGTTCCAGTTGAAGGAGAAGAAACCTATGCAGATTTTAAAAAGTTGATCCTTGGATCTGGCTTCAAACTGTAACATCAATGATTCCCATGCATCGGCAGCAGTTTCTTTGTCCATTATCTTTTGGTACACATCATCACTTACTGCGCTGGTTATCATTGACTTGGCGTAACTATTTGCCTTCCTAAATAAATCTGCTTCCTCTTTAAAAAATTTCTTTTGATCTGCAGTTGCAGTAGCTGGTAGTGGAACGGGTTTCTTTAACCTACCTTCAATTACATCAATTGCGCCTTCGTGATAATCTAATAAATCACGCATCTTACGTTTCCAGACTGGATAATCCGTTTCATTTTGGAGTGGCTTTATATGTTTTGAAAAATCCATTTTAAAAATATTCTTGTATTCTTCTTGACCTTGATGTCTTCAATTTGCTTAATTAAAATATCTTGAAATATTTTGGAATTCTTGAATAATTCTTCCCAAATCCTGATGTCTTCAAAATTTTCTTATTTTGAAGTTTGTTGACTCAACTTAAAAAAAATTTTCTTTATTTTTTTTTTTATTCAGAGCTTCCTGGGTCCATAACCTTTTATAGTTAAAGTTTTATTTACGAATAAAATATTATAAAAATGGAAACTTCATTAATTATAAAAAAAAAATAAACATGACTACTATATCGTGAAATACAAATTCAACTACAGTGTAACATAACATAACAATACTTCAACAAAACTTGGATCTTCACTAACCATATTATGTACCTGCTCAATGATTTCTGCTGTGGTTGCAGTTTTTGGTCGTCCTTCGCGTGGATCGTCCTCAAGGCTGGTACGACCATGTTTAAATTCACCAGCCCAAAATTCAACGGTGCGTTTTGAAGGTGAGGACTCCTTATACACTTCTAACAATTGTCCATAAATTTCCTTTGCTTTTAAACCCTTCAAAACAAAGAATCTAATGACTGCACGATATTAAATTTTTTCCATATTAATAAAATCAATGACACGTCAACTTCAAATGGCTTGTAAACAAAGAAAGAATTGATAGAATGACTTGCAACTTTGCATGTGTTCTCAGGACAGTTATACCAACCTGAGAAAAAAAAAAAGTTTGGAGCTAGCAGTGCCATCTCTTGGTGAGCGCAGGAACTTTTCAACCAACCTGTACAGTAGCCCGCAAAACTAAGGACACAGCAACATTTTTTTATTATACCCTTCACCATAGGTGGAAGGGTATATATAAGTTTGTCATTCCGTTTGTAATTTCTACAATATTGATCTTAGACCCTATAAAGTATATATATTCTGGGTCCTTATGAAGAGCGAAGTTGATTTAACGATGTCCGTCTGTCCGTCTGTCCGTCTGTTCGTCTGTGTGTTGAAATGGGTTTTCCGAAGAACCCAGACATGATGAGGACTTGATTCTTTTTTATTTCTGTTACATGTGATCCATTTCTGTTTGCTATTAAAAATCAGACAGATCGGTTAATAAATGGCTGAGATATTAGCAAAAAACCAGGACTACCTCTAATTTTTCCAGTAAAATCCCTTTGTTTAATATGTATGTAGAATTTTGAGCATAACAACACATCCATGTGTTAAAATTCAATACACAAACAACACACATACAAAGATTTGTCATTTAAATAAAAACCAAACAAATCTCTAATTAACGAAGACTTTTATATATGTACCTCTATTGACGATGATTTTGTGTGAGCTTCAATAGCTCAGTTGTCTAGACGCTGTGTCACAAATACTTTTTTTTTTCTCTAAGGCCGTGGGGTTCGAGTTTCAAATCTCGGTGAGGTCAATTCACTTTTTTTTTGTACATTTTTTTTTATTATTTTCTTAAGACTTTTTTTTTGCTTATTTTTTTTTTTTTAACATTTAATAATTAATTTATATAAAATTTTATATTAATAATTAAATAATCCATAAATAGGCTAAAAACATCAACATTTTTATAAAAACCCTCTGATACAAACAAAATACAAACGTTTTTATACCTTTCACCACAGGTGGAAGGGTCGCGGGTTCGTTAAGATTTTTTTTTGTTTATTTTTTGTTTTTTTTTTACATTTAATAATTAATTTAAATAAAATTTTATATTAATAATTAAATAATCCATAAATAGGCTAAAAACATCAAAATTTGTATAAAAACCCTCTGATACAAACAAAATGCAAACGGTTTTATTTCTATTTTTTGCTCCGATTTAAAAGAATTTATAAAAACATTTTTAAACCATTTTATTTCTCACATATTAAGAAAATTTTATACATAATTTACCTTTGAGGGCAACTATTTTAGGTCATAACTTATAATAATTTATAAAAAAAATTATAAACAATTTTCCTTCAAATTTTTAAAATTAAGCTAAAGAAATTACAAATATTTCTAATAAAAAAGCGAAATAAAATCCTAAATGCAAATTTGCCAGCTAAATCAAACTATTTTGTAGAAATAAAACACATGCAGTTGTAGTGATTTCTTTTAACGATTTGTTGAAATTCTTTTCTTTCACCTCTTAACCTTTTATACACAAACAACAAACACTATTCTAGAGCTGTATTATGACCTATGGATACGTCTTATATAGCAAAAGATCGAAAATCTTTAGTATAACATATTTGCTGAAAAACTCGGAAATATCGGTTCAGATACAAAAAAGTTATGCCCAAAACATACATTTTTTTAAAATACATATTTTCTGGAACCATAAATCTTCCCGAGTCCAAGTTTTATCTCCAAACTAAATGGTTAATTTCCTCTTAAAGGCGTCCGTATATAAATCTGTCCATTTCATATATGTCCATATATAAACTTCAGTTTTTTCCCAACCATGGTGAAGGGTATATAAGATTCGGCATAGCCGAATTTAGCCGCTCTTACTTGTTTTTGTATCGAATTTTTATGTGTTTTAGCAAAAATATTAAGACAGAACCTATATTTATTTTTAATTTAATGCTTGCCCTTTATTCTTATTTAAAAACTTTGTGACTTTTTATCAACATTCCTAATAAATTGGATATCATTCATATCATCTCATAAGGTGGCAACGTAAGGCCACACTTGATATTAATTAGGAATAACGGTACATCTAGAAATTGTAGAGAAAGAAAATAAATTTGTATTGTGTAAGTAGCATCGTAGTTTAATCAATAAACAAAAATTAATTAAATTCATTTGATAATAACGTCGGTATATTTATAAAAATCTATTATAATGCCAAGTAAACAGTTAACTCTTGAAGAGAGACAAATTATAATCGATTTGTATAAAAAACAACAAAAGTCCTATGGGCAAATCAGAAAAATAGTGTCTCGTGGTCGATTTACGGTAAGAAAAGTCATTAAGCGCAAAATAAATGAAAACCGTATTCAGAATAAGCCTGTAATTGGCCGGCCACCAAAACTGACCGATAAAGATAAGCGATATATAAACGAACCGTTGAGAAAAATCCGTTTACAAGTGCTCCCAAAATTGACCATGAACTCGAAAAATACCAAAATACAAAAGTTTCACCCGATACAGTTCGAAGATGTTTAGCTGATCAGGGTCTAATGTCATGTGCTCCAAGAAAAAAACCACTTATAAATGAAGTAACAGACGCAAGCGCATAGATTTTGCAAAATTTTCCTTTACATATCCTCAAGCCAAATTATTATTTTCTGAAAATTTTGCTAATCTATAATCCAACTATTGTTCCCTGTTATAAATTTTTTTTATTAAATACAATTTATTGGTACAAACTTATCAGTATAACTATGTAAGATTGATAGTTTTAAGTATTTGAATGTATATTTGCACCTTATATACTATTAACCATATATGGCCCTAAGGGGCTCGGTTAATTTGAATAAATGAAATAAATAAGCCCCATCATCTGTTAATACCACAAAGTGGTATTAACAGATGAATCGAAATACAACATATTTGGTTCTGATGGCCGTTTAAAAGTGTGGCGTAAAAAAGGAGAAGCCTTAAATCCAAAAAATACAGTAAAAACTGTAAAGCATGGGGGAGGAGGTGTTATGGTATGGGGCTGTATGTCATCGTCGGGCGTTGAAAACCTAGTATTTATTGAAAGTACTATGAATCAGTATGTCTATTTAGATATATTGAAAAATAATATACAGGAAAGTGCGAACAAAATGAGTTTAGATGGCGGTTATTATTTCGAACAAGACATTGACCCGAAGCATACAGCCCACAATGTGAAAATGTGGCTTCTTTTTAACACACCACATATGCTAGTTACACCTCCTCAAAGTCCGGACCTCAACCCCATTGAGCACTTGTGGGAAGTTTTGGAATGAAATGTCCGAAAACATGAAATCAGAAGTAAACCCCAACTAAAACAGGTACTTCTGGAGGAATGACAGAAAATTACCACGGAAAACACAAAAACCTTGGTAAATTCAATAAACAAACGGTTAAAGGCTGTCTTAGACAAAAAAGGCTATTCAACTAAGTATTAAAGAGGTAATAATTTCGTTAATGTTAACATTTTTCAAAGTAATCGATGTTTTCTTTTGCAGGTGTGTCCTCAGTTTTGCGATGTAATTTTCAGATGCTACACTTATATTATTTGTATTATTCTTCATTAATGAAATTATTTGTTTATTTAATTAAATTACCTTACTTTATTTTTGCGTTCTTAATCATTTTTTTTTTGTCATTATTCCCCTTTAAAAAAAAAAATAATAAAATCCGAAAAACATGTTGCTGTGTCCTTAGTTTTGCGGGCTACTGTATTGGTTATGTTGTGTGATTGGGAAACCATTTATTTTTTTTAACACTAAAATATATTTATTTTTTGTATTTTTAAGTCACATTGTATTATAATATAACGTGGATATTAATCTACAATACATGTATAATTGACCTTATAGGCTTCCTACGTATTGAAATAAATAAATAATTTTCTCTCTCTTTATTTTTAGTTAAAGAAGACATTTATGGCCGTAAACGTGATAAAGATGGTAATATCATTAAGGAAGGATTCGTGTCTGATGGTCCGCAAAAATATATACCACCACATCAAAGAGCATTGCTGGCTGCTAAGGGAGACGACAAACAAGCTGAAATTTTAGAACGCCTACGTAAACAATGTAAGGGTCTCTTAAATCGTTTATCCGAATCCAATTTACATAAAATTTCGACCGGCATCGAAGAATTATATATAAAAAATTCTCGTTTCAATATGAATGAAACACTCAATAAATTGCTGCAAGAGGCTTTAATCGGTAAAGTTTTGACAAACGAACGCATGGTACAAGAGCATATGGTACTATTGGCATATTTACATGCTCACATTGGCAGTGAAATTGGAGCACACTTTCTGCAAATGTTTATAGAACAATTTAATAATATGCTAAAGAACTTGGATAGTTTACAGCAAGAAGATAAATCTCTTAATAATATTATTTTGGTTTTGAGTTATATGTATGTATTTAAAATATTCGAACATAGATTATTGTTGGAAATTATAGAACGTTTATCAGCACAATTAGAGGAAAAGACCATAGAATGTTTACTTTTAATCTTTCAGTCGGTTGGGTTTAAATTAAGAAAAGATGATCCGTTGGCCTTCAAACACATGATGTTAAGTGTGCAAACAAAAATTGCAGCAGCTCCTTTAGAATTGAAAGAGAATTTAAGACTTAAATTTATGATAGACATTTTAAATGCTGTTAAAAATAATAATATCAATAAAATTCCCAAATTTGATCCAGCTTTACATGAAAATTTAAGGAAAAAACTTAAAGCCATGTTAAGAAATGACAAATATGTGATAACACTTAATATAAGCATAGAAGATTTGTTACGAGCTGATACCGTGGGTAAATGGTGGATTGTTGGTTCTGCCTGGACGGGCAATATAAATGAAATGGCTGCTGCTAAAAAGATGTCGGAAAATGATGAAACTTCTTCGAAAACACAAAGATTTTCCGAGCAACTTCTTAAATTGGCTAAACAACAAAAAATGAATACAGAAGAACGGCGAAATATATTTTGCATAATAATGAGTGCTGCCGATTATATAGATGCCTTTGAGAAGATTCTTCATTTGGCTGTTAAAGATTTACGTTCTATAGCATATGTCATTATACATTGTTGTCTCAACGAAAAAGTGTTTAACCCGTATTATGCTCATTTAGCATTGAAATTTTGTAATTACAATCGCAAATATCAACTGGCCTTTCAATTTGCCTCTTGGGATCGCATTAATGAAATTGATGCATTAAGTAAAATACAAGTACGCAATTTGGCAAGATTTTTACAAAATCTCATTTTACATAACGGTTTGCAATTGGCTGTTTTAAAGATCGTCAATTTCCTTCAATTGGACAAACAATCGTTTGCTTTAATGAAAGAAATTTGCAAGGGTCTTTTACTGGCCAACGAGGAACAAGAAATTTATCAAACCTTTGAAAGACTGGCAAAGAATTCAAAGTTACAACAACAGAGTTTAAGATTGTTCTTGCAGCACTTTTTACTCAAAGAACAAGGTACTACTTTGAATTTAACCGAAGAACAACTGGAATTGTTAAAACGAAGGGTGGATTATGTTGATAAGTTATTGGCTTATACAGATTTGTAAATAAAAAGAAATCGAAATCGAATTCAAATTAAACTTTCATTTTAAATGAATCTTAAAAGCTTCTTAAAAAATGGTACTAATTAAAAAATATTGGTTTTAAATAAAATGTGTTTTGTAAACAAAAGGTATTTTTTAAATAAATGCACTTTAATCAAAGTGCTTTCGTAATAAAAGGTACTTTATTAAAAAAAAATAGTTTTTTTTATTATTTGAAAGGCTTGACGCAAAAACATTATAAGCCACACGAATTAAAAACCTGACCTTACAACGTAACAATATCCCTTTAAAGATTTTTATCTATTTTCCAATTAATTTCTGATCTACTACTTTTTACAATTCGGTATTGTTGTAATTTTGTTACGCAAAAATTCAATATAATTTCTGCAAAAGCTTGATAACCTACATTTTTTTTTAATAATGGTTTCTAATGTCTGCTGGTCATGCAGCACTTATTACTAGTGTCCGAAAGGGTTGCACTACAGCTACATGTTTTTTCAAAATATTAAGTTCTATAAAAACCTTTATGCAATAACATGATAAGCCCCACTTTAAAATAAACGATATTTTGCGCTGCCTTCCTGGTATCCATTGTTGGAGATATCAGACATTTAAAACACCCATTACAACTATCAAAGGCTTATTTAAGAATTTGATGCGAGCGAGTAGAATGTGTAAAAGAAAAGATATCATATAGTCCGAAGTTCTGTTAAAATTATTTTATAAACATTATGAGTGACCTTAATTGAACGTACTTTGGTTTTTATGTGTTTTAATATGATGTTGCAACAATGTTAAGTGTGCGGTGTAGACGAGCATTCAAAGAGTCAACAAATTGCCTCTCACAAAAAGAACATGAATGTCATATAGAGTATAAAAAGCAGGGGTCCTAATAAAGAACTTTGTGGTACGTCACTAACACATGGCAACTTATTTGAAAAACTTTTTCCACATGAAACAAATTGTTGCCTATCACTAGGATATGTTAGTATAAATCACATGCCCCCTTTCCAGTGTCAAACTGTTTAGGCAAATCCAGAGCCACTGGAGCTCCTACGGTATCGTCTTTCAGGAGGTACACAAAAATGTTTTAAAGGCAAGGCAGAGTGATAAGGGATCGAAAAGGACCTCGACTTGTTCAGAAGAACAAAAGGTACATTTTCGTAAAAGCTGTTCTCTTTATAAAAGGTACTCTCTTTTATAAAAAAATTGTCATGGTTGTGGCTACTTTAAAAAGTTCACATAAAACATTTTAAAAATTAAAGTATCGTAAATTAGAAAAAACAATTTTTATTAACTTTCGGTATTTAGTTAAAAGGAAAATAATAGAATAAATTTTTAAACTTTAATCAAAAGTTTGCAATAAATCCCGTGCTCTTTGGTATTTTATTGAATTTATTATTGTCTGTTTTTCCTCCTCAGATTCCTGCTGTTCACATAGTTTATCGATCTCATCGATAACATCATTGGCCAATTTAACAATTTTATCTTTGGCGGCCCCTTTGCTGCCAGCTAAATATTCCAAAGCAATTGGCCATACAGTAGAATCAAGCTTATCATTCTCAAGCATTGTTTGTTGTATTGATATCTGTCGTAATTTTTCAAATTTCCAATCATCTCTTGAATGTTTCCATTTACTTAAATATTCTTCATTACGTTGCTTTTCCTTTTCGGCTGAGAGACCCTTTTGAGCCTCTAACAATTTCAGATGTTTTTGTTTTTTCTTTTTTCGTCCTGTTAATATGTCCAAATTATTTTCGGGTTTTTCACATTCTTTTAATTCTTCTAGGGTGGGTTCATGAATGTCAGTATTGCCGTCAACATCACCATCTTCCTCGTGGTTTTCTGGTGTTTGCTCATTTTCGTCACCGTCCTCGTTGTCTCCATATGATTTACTTCGTTTTTCTTTAATGTCACCTTTTTCTTTATTTTTACGCTTCTTTGATTTCTTTGTGGTAACTGGAAGGTAGATTTTTTATATATTATTAACAATTTTTATACAAATAAAATTTGTTACTAATTTCCTCTTACCCTGCTGTTGTTCAACTACTTCATCATTGGTCTGCATTTGTTCATCTTGATCCTCCACAGTTGAGATCTCAACAATTACACTTTTATTTGCTACTTCATCTTCATTTTCCGTATTGGTATGTTTACGTTTTTTAGCTTTTGCTTTTTTCGTCTTTGTTTCCAATTTAGCCATGATAATTTCGAATATATCAAATAAAAAATATAAAATCAATATAAATTTTAATAAAATAAAAATAGCGCTGTTGCTAACAAGGTGCTTTTTTTTAGAGATTTTAACTGTAGATTTTTGCGCTCTCATATATAAAAGCTGATTGTTATAAAATCACAAACGCCCTCCACAAACATTCAATCAGGCAGAAATGTTAAGATTTGTTTACGTTTGTATTTGTTTAAAAGTGCACACATCTAAACAACAATAAAAAAACCATGTTTCTGTAATGTACTTGTAGAATTAACACTACCTGTAAAGTGAATTCGCCTTGCATTCCATAGCCTTGGGCCTGTTCGGAAATAAATCACTGCTTTGCATGTGATGCGCATTGCGTTCGTAAAAGCAACACTGCAAATATTAGATGATCGAAAATGCATATGATGCGAACAAGAGTGCAAACATGCATCACAAAATAGGCTAAAGCAAGAGTAAAAATAAAGTTTATTATTTACTTTGTTTTTTCCTTAATTTATATTTGTTTGTGAACTTTTTAGAATCGAGATTGGTGCAATCCAACTCACAAATTAAATTTGTTAGTAAGTTTTCCATTTTTAATTTTATTACGTTTGAAAATGTAAGCCAAACTGCGCAACAAAAAGCATCGGCATCAGCTGATTTGCATAAGCATCGCAACGTTGCCTTGTGTCATTTCCACACAAATTTGACACAAGAAACGTTAAGCTTTGAAACTTAACATTGTCTTATGTCATATTAGTGCTAATTTATACGATGCAACTGATTGCGTGCAATTTTCTTATTTCCCTTTTCAAAGTTGCTTCCAAAGTTATCCCAACAAACAATACGTTTCGTTTACATACCGTTTTCGGTCCGTCATAAACCGAATGCAACTCCGTTTTCGTGCCGTTTTCTGGATCCATATACGGAACAGAAAACCGATTTTAAGGAACATCGAAACTGATTCGAATCCGTTGAAATACCGTCAACGACGGACCGATATATCGGATGAAAAACGGAGTTGTCCGTTAAAAGTCCGTCAATGACGGATCGTTTACGAACCGATATATCGGATGAAAAACGAAGTTGTCCGTTTAAAGTTCGTCAATGACGGTCCATTTACGGATCCGTAGTCGTACCGTTTTTTCCACAAAAAACTGATTTGTGTAAATGTTTTTTTTTTTTCAATTTTTAGTATCAAATTTTATTTATTTTTTTTTTTTAAATTTATTTACGAAAATATTTAAAATAAAATAACAAAACTTTTAAAAACTAAATACAACAAATACTAAACAAAATTACTAACAAATACCATATTTACGTTCAGCACATTTAGCATCCATGAATCACTGCGCTTGTGACCCATTAAAAATCATGGAAAAATAAAACAAAAATTTAATTTTGGTTTAAATGGTTATATTCACGATGATGTAGCACATAATTGAAATTTGCAAACTTTTAAAAATATTTACCTCATGGATATTTAAGTATTTGATTTTGATAACTAAACAAATCCAAAAGAACGAAAGTAAAACTCATGAAAAATGGTTTTCCGTATTTGACGGTACAGATACGGATACACAAAAACGGTGTCACAACGTATTCTTTTCGAAAATACAATTATACGGTCCGTTAATATTCCGATTACGTAAAAGCTTTGACGGATAGGTATTTTCGGACCGATAACGTACAGTAGAAGCTGAACTCATGAAAACATACATATCGGAGAGTCCTTAAAAATTTTTCTTCGGTTATTTTTTTTATATATATACTGAAAGCATCTCCAATTTTACTTACACGGTTTTTAATATTTTTTTATTATTGACAGAGATGTGAACAAATTAGGGATGTGTATTTTGGGTAATGTCATTTAATTTGTCAATTTAAACTATTAGCTGAGCAATGTTAACCTTAAAGTGAATAATCTGCAATCCAGAGTCAAACATTTTTTAATCTGGAGTGGATTACAAAAAGATAGTAAAATACAAAAATGTAGGAAGGATGAAAAAGTTTAATATGCTACAGAATGGAGTACTCTGTAATTACAAAAGGCATCTTTATACACAATCCACGTAAATAGCGAATTCTAACAAGGATGCAAGCTGCCGTGGACGTGGTTTTCACCATGTTGACTAACACCACTGCAATCTGGCAGCCGCAGCAAATGCAAGAAATATGGCAACGCAATAAATTTACCGTTTATTTTGTTTTGTAAAATTTGCGAAGAAGGTTGCTAGCATATGCATTTTGGTTTGAAAATAATTCATTAAAAAATAAAAGAACGTTAAGTGTTAAAACAATTGGCTAAATGTAAAATCAATACATAAATTCTTGTTTGACTCATATATTTATCTAATGCAACAACAAAAACAATAAAAAAAATCCCTCCAAAATATGGCGAATGTAACACATAAAGCAGAATGAAAAATTAATAAAAGTGCGTGGGATATTATTTCTTAAAATTTATGAAAAATTGTTAAATTAGTTTTCACTAGTAAATATTAGTTTCATTCGTAAATAAAACAAAAAAGGGTTTAATACTATAAAAATATCCAATTTGAAAAAGTGCAATTCGTGCAAAATAGTGTGTAATATAAAAATCCATTTAGAAAAAGCATTAAAATGCAATAAGAAAATTAATAAAGATGAACAAAATTTTATAATTTAGTCTAAAGTAAATCGAAGCGTTAGATTAAAAATAATAGTTTTTGTTCTCTTAAAGGTAAGTTTTAATCAAAGTGTGTATAACCTGCAAGGAGCAGTAGGCAATACGAAAAGAAGCCCTTTACGAGTTAAAGTTTTTATTAAAAGTTTTATTTCATAGTTTTTAAAAATGAAATATATTTAATTATATGGCGGTCTTTTAAAAAAAATTTGCCTATCACGTGCATAAAATTTGGGTTTCAAAAATGTGTATTTGTGTTACAAGTGTTCTTGTGTATGTTGTTGTTTCGTGCCATATTCATCTTTTCGTCACACATCAATTTCTACAACTGGGTAAAGGCCAGAATCATCTTATTATAGTTATAGTATATATTATTACAGCGAGCAGTCTTAAAAATTGTATTACAAAGGATGGCAATAGAATTGAGGTAAGTGCACATTTAAACATGATTTTTCTCAAACATTTATTCATTTAAAATTGTTCCAATAAGTTGTTTATCAGATTCTGTGGTATTTTCCAATAAGCATCCCAACAAACAAAACGTTCCATTTTTGGTCCGTCATAAACGGAATCCAACTCCGGTTACGTAAGGAACATCAAAACTGTTTCGAATTCGTTGAAAAACGTAAAATAAATAAAATAATTAAATAATAATAAATCTTAGCTCTCCTTTAAAGCGGAAAAGATAATTATTTCAATAACGATTCGCATAAAAATGTGTTCAATTTATTCATTTGTTGATATCAAAAAACATGTCACTAAATTTTTTACTGGTCCCCGATTAAGGGGTTAAATGGGTTTCAAAGTCTCATAAATTAGTATTTTTAGTGATTTATTTTAATTATATCAAATGAAATATTCAAACAATTGCATATCAAAGATACAGGCGCTCACAGCTTCTTTGATGCAGTTAAGTATTTCTCAAAAACCTTTATATATTTAAAAATCGTGTTCTACAAGTAAAAAAACAAAGTACAGTGGATCTCCGATTTAACGAACAATTGATTGTCAGCCCCGTTCGTTAAATCGAAAGATTCGTTATATCCAGTACTAAACAAAAAATATTTATTCATGTAATAACATATTAAAAGGACAATTAATATCATATATTATTACTAAAAAATGAAAAAATTAATATTAATAAAAAAGTAATTATTAAAAAACTTGTTATTGACGTTTGATTTTGCGATTTTTTTAAACTTTTTTTAATTGCTTCCTCAGGAAGCTCTCGAAAAATTGATGTCTTAGAATGCTTTGAAAAATTCAAACTTTTTTATAATGCCCCATTCAAATTGAACCCGAAAACACATATTTTTGTTTTTTTTTTTTAAATTCCATACAAATTTTAAATCGAAAACTTAAAAATAGCTAAAACATGTATTTTAAGTTTCAGTATGAATGGGATATTACACAAATTAAAAAAAAATAATCAAAGGTAGATGGCAATACATAATTGTAAACGAAATCTAATACAGGGTGTTCTATATGTTCCAGGCCGATATGTTTGTTGAATAAATCTCAAACTTTACAATATTTTTTTAATAATATTTTATTACATGACAATTCGGGTTATAACAATTATGTATGAAATATATAATATCGGTTATAATGCCGCATCTAGCCGCTGCGCAAATGTGTGCTCTTTTAATTATATTTTCAATAACATTTTGACGTTTACGGGAGTTATTGCTTCTATTTCTTCAATAATGTTGTTCTCTAGCATCATTCCAAAGAAAGTAGTCGTGGCAGTCGAATCAGGAGATCGAGGGGCTAATAGAAATCTTCCAGGAAAAAGTTCTCGCAAAATACGAAGTTCTAAAGACCGTTAGTGTGCCAATTAAGGATATTCAGTTTCCCAGTAGAAGCTATCTGTCGAAAATGTGCCTCGTCGCTCACAATGACTTGTCACCAAAACTGGGGATTTTCATATTTTTCAAGAACTTTAACACGTTGTTGGTGCGTTAGATGCACCAACAAAACTGTCAAATACAAACTGATAAATGTCAACCAGACAGAAATGGCGATTAAAAAATATCGACTAAGAATACAACTGTTTGCCTGACTACTCCATCTATTTGTAGAAATCCAGATTTTAATTTTATTTTACATATGTATGTATTTAATTATGTTCTACGTATTTTTTATATGAATTTTTATATTTGTTCGTTAAACCGAGTACTAAATTGAATTTTAATTCGTTATACACAGTACCGAATGTAAAAATTTTGTCTGTTCGTTAAATCGCAAATTCGTTAAATCCGAAATCCACTGTATGTACTTTTGTTTAAAAAGGGGTTTTATTTATATTTTTTTTTTCTAAAAAAGAAAAATTGTGCTTTGAATTCTCAAGAAACTGACAAAATACAAAATAAGGTAAAAAATTCAGGTCACAGCTTAAATAATGAAATTTAAAAAAAAAAAAACATTAAATAAAAAACAATTTACCACAATTGGTAAAATTTTGTATTTGTTTAGTATTTTGTGGCATATCCTTGTTGTCTATAACCGTTTAAAGCCTTTTTAGCATAGAGTCTACTAGCTCTTTTGTATAACCTGTGTCTATTTGATCCCACTTTTCTTGCAACAACTTTCAGATTTGTTATGAATACCGTGTTTTCGAATATTTTTCTTTTAAATTACATGGTCTTATCCTTGTTCCCTTCGATAAATACCAAGTTACCCACTCCATTTTAAGGAATGCATACACACACAATAGCATTACCATCACCGTGTTTTATAGTGGATCGTATTCAGCTCAGTACTAACCTTGCGCTATCCATCTGGTCCAAATAGATTAACTTTCATTTCATCATCAAAACTTACAGTTTTCCATAACACTGAACTCTTATCTGCGAAATGTTTCAGGATAGCATGTCTTTCCCAAATACTTTTTGGCCAAAACAGTCAGTTTCGGAGCGCTGTTGCTGGATTTTTAGCGAATTTGTTGCACTTACCACTTAGACTCACCTTCTGTAAAATATTTATTTTTAGCTTCTCCTACACTCACAATGTATTTTCCGTTACCGACTGTAGTTTATTTAAAAAGCAACACGTAAAGTTTGTTTTTAAATGAAGAATCAATTAAAATTCATAGAAAAATATATTTTTTTATTTTTTTATTATTTGAATAAGTCATTCAAAAAATAATCTATGAAAATTTACAGACATTTAGTATTAGTTGATATTTTCTGTCAAATGTAAATTTTTATGTTTTCTGTTTCTAATAATTGAAATTCATATAATTCTTTTTTTGGTTTTTTACCAAAATAGTTTGTATATATACAAACTTATTTCAATAAAAATTACAGAAATTATTCAAATATATATACACACAAAGCCAATAAAAATATATAAATATGTGATGTGTTGTGTTTTGTAATTACATACAAATAAAAAAACTTTCAATTTGAAAAACAAACCACGAAAGTAGTTTCTTCTAACTCTTGGCAGTTAAAAATTGATGGTTATTTTAAACTACTTTCTATTGTTTTTACTTCTTTTGTCGATTATTAAAAATAAACAACAAAATGGGCTGAAAATAATTAAAAATCAGTAGTCCTCTTTTTGATTGTATTTTTGATTAATTAAATATATACGAGTATTTTAAGTTGTTTTAATTATTGTGAGTGTAACTTTGTTTTCAATACGATTTTTACGTAAATAGCGTTCAATTATGTTACGAGGACGGATCAATAAGTCCGTGACTTTTTGAATGAAACACAGTTTTTTTTGCAACAAAAAAATATTTTTCAACATAATCTCCTCTTAGCTCAAAACACTTAGTACAACGTTTCTCCAATTTTTGAATCCCTTCCAAAAAATAGAATTTTACGTGGTTCATAAAATAGGTATTTTTTGATCAACACTGCCATATAAAATGCCTATGGCATCAACAATCTCACGCACTTTTACTCTTCGATCGGCAAGCACCATATCGTGGATTTTTTTCTACATTTTCGTGTGTATTGACCTTAATTGGCCGTCCAGAACGTTTAGCGACATTTTTACCAATTTACATTTTTACCACTTTTTTACTATTGAAATCGATGGTGCAGAGTCCCCATAGTATTTATCAAGCTTTTTCTTGGTTTGATTGACGGTTTTTTTTCGCCAAAAAAATGTTTAATGAGCACTCGAAATTCACTTTTTTCCATTTTAAAAAAAAATTCACGAGGTTGTATGTTTTGAACAGCTGTTAAACGCAAAGTAAATGATTTTTTCGACATTTTCGTGTGTATTGACCTCAATTGGCCGTCCAGAAAGTTTAGCGACATTTTTACCAATTTACATTTTTACCACTTTTTTACTATTGAAATCGATGGTGCAGAGTCCCCATAGTATTTATCAAGCTTTTTATTAGTTTGATTGACGTTTTTTTTCGCCAAAAAAATGTTTAATGAGCACTCGAAATTCACTTTTTTCCATTTTTAAAAAAATCCACGAGGTTGTATGTTTTGAACAGCTGTTAAACGCAAAGTAAATGACGGAACTTGCTCAAAATTTGACAGTAGTCTATTAATAGGTGGTACTTGATGGGAGCAGTGTTGCATTTCAGTTCGAAAAGTCACGGACTTATTGATCTGCCCTCGTATATGATGAGCTGTTAAAGAGCTTAAATTTACTATTTTACTAAGTTTCCGCTGAGTATGTAAACTTTTATAGTGCTCCCAGCAAAAACAGACATTACCAAGTAATTAAAGGAGTAAGTAGCACACAAAGGGTTTCAGTAGTTACCAGGCTATTTACTTGCTTAATAATTTTTGTTCGCGATGTCCCAAAATTCATGGGTGTTTATCACTCTTTCGCTTACAAAAAAAGTTAAAATAAAAATGTTAGCATGGTTACTCATAGTGAAGAAATAAGTGGTTACGTACAATAATAAAGTAAGAAGTTACTCTTAATAAAATAATAGTGCACCTTAATCAAAATGTTAAAGAAATCGATAAGAATAATTCTTATTTAAAATTACAAAAAAATCTTTAAAATACCTACTTTTTGCATTCAAAAATTTAATTTCAATGCTATTTCTCATTGAAAGCCATTCAAATATTGAAATTTGACATTTTGTTGTAAAGTTTTTTAAACAAATTAATAAAATAATATTAAAAAAACAACTACCAATAAAGCATTATTTTGCGAGTACATATCAGTACTTCTTTCACCCATCATCTGTAGGTTATTATTTTGTTTGTTAAAACAATCTAAAAAGTAACGACCTATCATTACATGGTAATCTACACAGTAATGACCTGTCCTTATCATGTTTTTGCTGGGCTTTAATACTAACTCACGCGGTACGCGATGTCATGCTTAAAAAAATTCACTTATTTTTATCTTTTTAATACGTGTCATACAAAAGGACAATTAGAAATAAGTTCAAATTTTAAGCTGAGGTCAACAACAAATGTAACGGTAAAAATAACTGCATGATTTAAGCTGTGAGGGAAATTGTGTACATAATTATGTTGTTTACATTCCAGAGAGTTCCATGCGCATTTTTTGTTGTTTTTTTTTATTGAATATTAATAAAACACTATTATTAACAAACCTACATACTTTGTTTTTTTATTTTTAGAACAACAATTTTAAATATATATTTTTTAAAAAAATATTGAACTGCATCAAATAAGCTGCGAATTTTTGAACAAAATGAATTCTTTGTTTAAGCACTAGATAAAGTTAGTTTGAAGAAGTGTTCACACTTTAACAAGATCGGTTCATAACATTTTGAGAAATCATTTCCACCGATTTCAAAAAGAAAGTTTCGGGAAAAATTCAGTTTATTTTTTTTTTAACTCACATAGAATAAACGATTCCGGTACCATCAAGAAAAGAACCTGCTGCAGCGGCAATATCCAGGGAATTCTTTTGCTCTTAAAAAATGATATGAGAGTCATATCTATTTAAATAATTCCAAATAAGATAGAATGTAATCCGAAAAATGGCATCTACCTAGATCAAATTACTTTAAATAATATAAAATTTAATGCAAATTTTGGCCAGATATTATTATCATATCATAAAAAACGATTTACATCATTGTGTAGGACACTTAAATAGCTTAACGTCAAAATTTGACCGAGTTCGCTCCATAGAGCCACAGCGGGCCAAATCCTTTAGCGATATTTAAACTCGTGCTTGAGTGGTTTTTAAAAATATCTAAAAAACAATTCAGACAATCGACTTACATCGTCGTGTAAGACGATTAAATAGCTATTACTTAATATTTATTTCATGAACCGAGCTCGCGTTTATTTTGTATTAAGTTAAAAGCATAAACAAACACTTTAACAAATCGAAGTTAACACAATATTTTTTAATTGGGTACTTTTTCTAGATACACACAGCTTAGAGTACTTTGGTGTACCGGGTTATTCATTTAGTAGTTCAAAATCGCCGGTCTAGCAAATCTTTCAGCTGTTAAATATCTTTCTTCTGAGCTATTGTAAATAAATATTTAGTGAAAGGTTTGCCATTTACGAATATGGATCTTGCTAAACAACCGAAGAACGGGTATAATAGTTAAAACTTAGTTAGTTTTGGTTCAAATGCTGCCACTTTTCGAGCATTACGGGGTGATTATGGTCGTCATAGTCGACCTACAGTGCAAGGAATTGGCAAGATTATAAAGAAATTTGAAGTGACTGAAAGCGTTACAGACACGGTCAGGCCTATGCATCATCGCAATGTATGCCCTGCCAAAAATACCGCTTCTGTTAGTGAAAGTGTCGCGGATATTCCGAAACTTTCGATTCCACTGCGTTCTCAGCAATTGGATATATCTTACGGCTAATTATGGCGTATTCTGCATTTGGATTTCCACTTCCTTCCTTAAGTTCAACTTACGCAATAATTAAAGCTGGCTACAACGCCGTAAATATGCTGATTGGGTGCTAGAGCAACAGGTTTTCAATGTCGACTTTTCGAACAACGTCAATTGGCTACCAATATCATGCAATTTGACAAAGTTAAACCTTTTTTTTGTAGGGCCACGTCAAAGACCGTATCTATGCGGATAATCCTCTAACATTGGAGCATTTTAAATCCAACATTCGTCAAGTTATCGTCGTGGTAGTGCGCGAAATGTGCGAAAAAGTGGTCGAAAACAACCTCAAAAGGATAAAAACAACCTTGATTTCACTTTTTTTCTTTTCAGTTTATTAACCAGTGGATTTAAATTAATTTTCACTTGGTTTCTCCTCTTGACCCTCTCTGCATGCTCCTAAGCTCTGTGCCGGATGTCAGTCCGGCTATTGACGGATGTTATCCGACGCCATCTTTGTCAGATGGAAATCCAACACCCTATGACTTCACACTAGTACACTTTTCTTACCAGATGTTGCCCGTTTGTCGGTTGCCAAACTAAGACACTTTTTATACTCTTTATCTTTTTCACTTTGTTGTTTTGTCTTTGCGTAACCTGTTGTATGGTATTTATTTCTTGTAGTTCCTCTTTTGTAGTTTCCCTCATGTAGTTAATTTTCTGTAGTACATCTCTGTAGTTTCTCTCTGGCAGTTTCTTGTAGTTTTACTTTTCTCCTAAAGTTCTCTCTTGTAGTTCTCCTTTGTGGGTTCTCCGGTAGTTTTCGCCCTTCTGCGTATTCCCGTTTTAGTCCTTGTCCTCCTCTGGGCAACGATATGTACTAGGGTGAAAGGGATAAAGATCCGTCCAGTGTGATGGATGAGAATCCGTCCCCAGTATGATGGATGGGAATCCATCCCCAATGTAATGGATGAGAATCCGTCCCCAGTATGATGGATGGGAATCCATCCCCCTCTTCCCATTGGACCAAAAAAACAATTCTTCATATACTCAATGTTTTTTCCCTTTATTAAAACATAAAATACATAAAATGCAGGTGAGCACAAATTTTCCCCCAAAGATTTGCGTCCTCACAGTGTGTTTTATTTAACCTTACTTTTGAAACTGAAAAATGGATAACGCAGTAGGTCTGTACAAGGTAATTTTGGGTAAAGTCTGGTAAAATGAGAGTAAGCAAAAAATTCTCTCACAAAACTATAAAAATGCCCAAAATACTGCGCACGCACAAAACCACATTTCATACCCAAAAATAAACGTCAAATTAATTCATATTAAAAATCAGATTAATTGATAAACATATTTGCAATGGCAATTATCTATTTACATTTTCAAATGTATTTTAATTAAGAAGGAAAAGTTCTTTATAGTAATTTTTTAATAAACTTTAATTTTTTTTTTCAAAATCCAAAACAGCTAATTTATTAGCAGCAGCTGATGATTTGACAATTTTACCATTTTACCCAAACAAAAAGTACGGGTAAGTTCTGGTAAAATGAGAAACACGATTACTCTCTCATGAGCGCTCTCATTTATCCAATTTTTGTTACAAGAAACGCTTTTATGTAAAATTGTAATGTATTACGTAACAAACTTTCGGTAACTTAACACTTTGTGTTTCAAAACAATGCTGAAGGTAAGGAGTATACATTACAAAGTAATGCATTATATAACCAACTATTGGTAACTCATTGCCTTATATTTAATGATAATGCTGAAGTTAAGGAGTATACATTACAAAGTAATGCATTATGTGTCCAAATATCGGTAATTCATACTTTTTGTTAAATTATAATGATATATATAAGGAGTATACTTTACAAAGTAATGCATTATGTATCCAATTATCGGTAACTCATTACTTTATATTGAAAAATAATGATATAGGTAAGGAGTACACATTACAAGGTAATGCATTCCATTAAGACAAGCTGTGATTTAGACAAGCTGTGAAGAAAATTAATAAAAAAAATAATTCAAAGTTAGTTTATTGGTATTAAAATGTAACTAAATTGCTGCGTTTTAACTAATTTTTCTACTAACTTATTTTTTTGCGTGTAGATTCATATATTATCATATATTACAATATTTGCATGGGCAATATTTTTCGTATAACATAGACAAAATTCTAACTATCAAAACATAATTTTTACTTAAAATATCTTTTCAATATTAGATATTCTTTAAATATTTTATTGCATTTTTTTTCCATCATTCCATTCGTCACCTACAATGTCATATCATTGAGTCACAGTAGGTAATCTCATAACTTTTACAATTGATTCAAAAGATTCTTATTTTACATATGAACACACATATTGTGTTATATGTTGATTGAAATTATCTTTCTCTTTTTAGAAACAGTTTTCAATGAAACATTTTCACAACGTGAGATTCGTATCAATAAATATTGAAAACTGAGAAATAAGAATAAAAAACGTCCATACAAATATTGCACAAATTGTGGTTTTAAATGTACACTACAAAAATTGACTAGTTATATAAAGTTTATCGTTCGGAATGTATTTACTTCTCTACTCATAAGATTTGAAACATTACAAATTTCCCAAAAATTAAGTTGGGCAACAATTCGTCTGTCAGTATGTGCAATCCGATGAAATGCATCCAACAGCTAACATATACTATATGCTTATCTATTACATATGTTTGCATTCCACAACTATAGTTGTTTCTCTTTAATTAATTTTGACGTTAAATTTAAAACTTTTTAATTTTTTACCATTATTTTGTTTTTGCTAAATTTACTATATTTTTACTGGAATTCTAAATTAACAGACCCAGTAGATCAACTTAATATTGTTTTTTTTTTTTAAACAACACTTTAAATTTCTAAGTTCGCATCGATAATCATTTTAACTAGCAAAAACTTTCTCATTAGGAAAACTGAGTTGATTTAATTTTTTATTTTTGCTGCTTAAAATAAATTTGGACACGCTCCACTGTTGCCAAATCTTACCTAAAAATATGGTTATATATAAAATTGCTAGAAAATAGCTAAATTATAAAGAATTTTGCAATAAATTTTCAAATATTTTAATATTTGTTGAAAAATTACAAAAAATGTACATAAAATTTTTCAAAAAATTATCAAATTTTAGGCTCCTCCAGCATTGTAAATCTAGTTTTAGGCTCAAGACACTTTAAAAAAGTATAATAATTCGTATTAATTCTTGTTCGTATAATTTGTTAAATTTGTATACAAATTTTGTCCATGCAGTCAAAAAGTTTGCTGGGAGAATAGACTGAAAATGACAGTTTTAAAAAAGGTAAAAAAAGGTATTTATTTACATTCTTTAGAAAAACTAAGGTATTTTAACCTTAGTTAATTTTAACTGTTAAAAAAACTATTAACAAATGCAGTAAGACTAACTAACAGTCTCATAAAAATATCGTAAGAAATTTTTACTACAAAAATTTCAGAAACAACTGAAATTGGTAAAAACTAATGTTTTTTACAGTAAATTGTTTTCGGCATTAAAAATTTATTTTGGACTACATAAAAAAAGTTCAATTACTGTATCTATATTTCGACATATTCCAAATGGAACAACAACTGGTGGATGATATATTGGGTGTATAACTTAAAAATGAGGGATTTTTGTCAAACTTTGGGCGTTTATTGTGGTACAATATAAATTTATTCAATGTTAGCTATGACCTCATCGGATGTGATGCTAATTCCAGTGAGAGCGTTCTGAATCGATCGAAACAAATGGTAGTCGAACGACGCACAGTGTGGACTATAAGACGTGTGAGGCAAAACTTCCCAAACACTATTTTTTGAACAGTATTTAACTGGTCCAGGCTTTGTCGTTGTGGACATTCGCTTCAGGAATACATCTGGTAGCGGACGAACTAGCTACAATGGGTTCTTCCACACCCTTAGTATGACCGGATTAAGGAGGGAGAACTACCAATGTTAAAGGACCTTTGGAACAATTCTTTGAGGATGAGACAGGTAAAACTATTGGTCAACCCCTTTTCCAATAAGAAAATTTTGGACCTTGCTAGGAATGATATTAGGTTACTAACACGGTTTCTTACCAGAAACTTCAGATTAAACTTTAATTTTTGGAAGATGAATCTGTTATAATCTCCTCTGTGTCGAGGAGATTATAACAGATGAGTGTGATATATTGCATAGGATGTATTGCATAGGAACAGAAGGAAAGTTTTCAACAGGGAATTTTGAGGTCTAGAATATGTAAGGAACTCTTCTCTATCTTCTATATTAAAGTTCATAGGGAATATAATACAGAATCTGGTTAAGTTTTATGATCCTTGGTACAAAAGATCCATATGGGTTGCAGTGCCGGCCGTGGGGCCAGATCTTAACTTAAAAATAATAATAACCGGTCTTGCAACATGTCTGAGCGTTGTCATGATGGAATATTAAGTCTTCATGTCTGGTGTCATATTCCGGTCGTTTTTCGGCCAGAACTTGCTTCAGACGAATCCATTGTGTTAGGTACAGTTCCCCTGTGACCGTCAGGCCCGACTTCAGTAGCTCATAATAGATGGTACCCTTGTGGTCCCACCTTGGGGCCATGGATATTCGGCATTGGTGTTGACTTAGCTGGTTGGCCGGTCTCTAACATACGATATTTTGCACTTCGGGTTGTCGTACTCGATTCACTTTTCGTCGTCAGTAATGATTTGATGCAAAAATTACTTTTTATGGCATTCAAGCAGCACTTCGGACGTGCAAAGTCGTCTTTCAACGTCATTCGGCTTCAATTCGTGTGGTAGCCAATTTCCTTGCTTTCTGCTCAAATGACTCCCAATGATTTTGCAAGCTCTTCTTGAATTTGACAACAATCTTTATCGAGTAATGCCTCCAATAAACTGTGCGGTCTTTGTCTTCCGTGTCAAAATCACCACTTCTGAACCGCGCAAACCTTCTCAATGGAACATGTTCTCGCTAAGCTTCGGTGAGCAAATCGATATGTTCCAGCTACACTTTTTTCCCGCTGCTTTGATGGCACAAAATTCGACCTTTTCGAAGCAAAAACAGCTTTGTTGTTTGCACTTTTTGGTTCAATGTGAATAGATGATCCTCTGAAATGCAAGAAATCAAGACACAATCCGTGTCGAAAAGGAGTGCCATCTGTTGTGAATCCCAAATTTTTAAGTTATACACCCATAATACAAAACAAACTTTATATTAAAAATAAATATTTAATAAATAAATAAAAAATTAAATATTTCAGGAGATGCATCAGGTAAAAGTTAGTGAGCAACGCTGTTTTAGAATAAATAGGATGTAGGATGTAGTAACGTTTCGTTGATGATTTTACTTGTTAATTATTTTATTTTTCTTTAAAACGTGTGGGTATTTTAGTTAATATCACTTACTATGTGATTTAAAGGGTTGAATTTTCCTCTTTTCGTATACGTATTATAATTTTTTTAATTTATAGGTTGTGTAAGTTTTTTTTTTAATTTTTTACTTCTATTCTTTACGCTTTTGTGTTGAAAATAACACTGATAAACATGGTTTTTAAAATCAAATCATATTTTGTTTCCACTCCTAGGTGTCTTTTTTTTGTAAATTTTTTATCAAACGTTATAAAAAAAACTGTTAAAGAAAAAAAGTTTTCTCACCAGAAAATGCATTCCATTCGGCTAGTGTCTATATTTATGTAGGTATTCCCTCTTATTACAATTACTTTACCCGAAAAAAAGAACATAACCCATATACAGATCAACAATATAAAAATTCGCTATGAAATTACACGCGGTACGGTGCAGAATTCTTTAGTATGTTCTGATGAGGGTTAAAAGGCATGTGTCAAAAAAACTAATGAATGTTAATAATACGAGGTTAGTAAGTAAATTTCATCCTAACTCAATAAATCAAAGTGGATTATTTTTCATACAACTTTTTCATTTAAGTTGAGAGTTAATTAAGATATATTTAAAATTAACACTATAAGACACGAAGAATGATGATGAAGGTCGTAGTAGCTGACCAAAAAATACATAATATACGACTAGTGTCGAATAACTTTTTCTGTGTATTAATTTTTTGGAATAAATAAATTCTTCAAATTCTACACGGGAATACAAGATTTTTGACTATGAAAAAGCCTATAAAAGCTACACACATAAATAATATTACATTACGACAGAATCAATATTACATTACAAAGAAACGGCTTTGAAATCAAATTAAGTTTGTTTTCTTTTTAATTTAAATATATTTTTTACTTGTTTTGAAAATGCTAAAACAAAATCTTAGGTTTTGAAAAATTAATTTATATACGAAAAAGTTTATTTAAACTATAATAGTATTTACTTTAATGAGATTTATACTCTATTTACAAATGTTTATAAAAAAATAAGATTTTAATTCAAATATGACGCCTTTCTTTGTGTACAGGACTTTAAAAGAAAGATTTTTCCACCATTTAAATAGTTTTTTATTGGAAAAATAATCTGAGATTTTTTAATTTAAAAAAGCATCGAAATAAAATACTTCTGTTAATCCAAATTAGTCAATAGAATATGTTTAACTACACTCAACAAAAATAGTCTGCAATGGCTACTGAAAATTTTATTGTTATTACGGGAAATTTACCAACAATATTTTGAGCAATCAAATGTACTAAATTAGCAATAATAAAATAAAATATACTAAATTTGTACACTCAGAATATTATTAAGTTTACTGTTTGTAGTTTAATAAACAAATTCCAATTTCTTTTTTATTTATTTATTTGAAGCACTTGAATGTAGTTACAAACTATAAACTAATTGTCGTTAGGGCCATGACTTCAAGCCACAAAGCGATTTTATAGGTTGTGTGTGCCTTCATTTTGCAGATTAAAAAACAAATCAGTATTTTTTTTACGGAATTGGTAGCTAAAATTTTAACATTTATTTTTAACTGATTAATCCTTTTTTTTTTACTAATGTCTTAGTTGTTTTAATAACATTCAAAAATAAATAACAAAAACAATTTGATTTAAATGAAAGTAGACTGACTTATGGATGAAATATCATTTCTTTTAAATGGTATTTTCTGTTATTTAAACTTACAAATTATTTAAGGTGTACAACAAAAATTGTAGTTGTCCTCGTTATAATTAAACGCTGCTAAATTTTAGTAAAATGTATGCTAAACTCAACAAAAATTTTATTAAATAATAATTTTTCACTAAAAATAAGTACAAAAAAGACATTTACAAATTTTTCTACCATTTTTTTTTCTAAGTGTAATGTGCTCTTTACAAATCGATATTTTTTACCTTGTAAGTGTTGTAATAAATTTAAAATTTCTTTTCGATATATTTTTTTTCTGCTGGCCAGTGTAAAAAGTTTAATATTATTGTTTTTTCTTTAACAAAAAAAAAAAAAAATAATAAAAAAATACCGCACACTAGAGAATTTTTTTGTTGTACTATTGTTTTTGTTAATTTTCCTCTATTTTCTGATTCGTTTTTCTTGGATTTTTCTTTTTACGTTTGTGTTTGTGTTTTTGTTGTTGATGATGTTTTTGCGCAAAAGTGTTACGCTGCTACATATCTATGTATATTTATGTGTCTGGCTACTTGTGATGAAGATACTTGACAGGGTAACAAAATTTTCATATGAAATCAGTTCAGCATTGTTGAGTTCTTAAAACGAACGTGTTTTTTTCTCTTATTTTTTCGGTGTAAATAATTCGCCGTCGCGTTGTATTGCGTTTCCTTTTGTGCTTCTTTTCACAATTGAAAAGAAAATTCGAATTTAATATTTTTTTTTCTATAAAAAAAAACACAAATTTCCGGTATTGTTGAAAAAGAAGTTAATTTAAAATTAAAGCACCTTAACGCTTAAGACGTTAAACCTAACGACGTTTTAACGCGTTATAAAGGGTTTCCAATAAGAAATCAACGTCCTCCAAGGCGTTTAAGTGTTTGTTATTAAAATTTAAAAAAAATAATAGTTAAATAAAAATCATAATATTGAAGTGAAAATTAAAAAAAAAAAATATATATATTCTAATAAATTCGCATTTTCCGGCTTTTCAATTAACTTTGTGTTTTATTTTTTTCCCCCAAAAAGAAGTAAATAAATGCAAAAAATTGTAATTTAAAACCATTTGTTTTTTCTAATTGGATTGACGTTTGTGTTTACACTTAATAGCTGCCTATTACTGTTGCAGAAAAACGTCAACAACGCCGCGCGAACATTTCAATACAATTCATAGATATTGCAATTGTTTGTGTTCCATTAACTTCCTTAAAACATTTTTTTCTTTATTCAATTCTTCTGTGTTTGAGACTCTATTGTATTTCGATTTAAAGCCGCATTAACTTTACTTTTTTTTGCTTTCGTATTCGGTTAAATAAAAATAAAATAAAAATCAATAAAAATCTGCAAATTTTCTAAATCCTTTACGTGTTTAAAACGTGTTTTTTTTTTGTGTTTGTTTTGTAATAAGGAGTGAAACAATTTATTCATAACACACGTTTTATTGCCGTTTCTAAGGTGACCAAAATATTGTACACACCAATATGGAAAAAAAAACTGTATAAAATGAATTAAGTGCTGCAATCATAAGACAACTTTATAAATTTTTTTTCTATTATTTTATATACATTACAAAACACCGGAAATTTTTACCACTTGTACATAGTTCAATTATTGTAATATTCAACAGATATTTGTTTTAAAAAATATTTCAAAAACTTTATATATTGGTGGGATTATTATACAAAAGCCTTTCAACATTTATGCCCAACAGTACGCAACCATAGTGTAAGTACATATTATGGTTTTCTCTAAAATTTCTATGATTAAATAAGATACAAAATTTCGTGCACCCAATTACCCAGAGAAAAAATCATAATAAATCAATTTTATTTGAATTAACATTATGGGTTTTTAACGAATATTTCCAAATTAAGTATAAATCGCATTCAAGTTAATTTGAAAAAAAAAAATTTCCTTAAAGCGAGCTTTTAACCCCCATATAGTTACAAAAAAAAACAAAGCAAATTAACAATTTTTAGATAGGCTGATACAATCGGCAAAAGATCTCTTCAGAACCCAAAGCTACAGCCTCCAGAAGAAGGCAAAGCTTACATAAAAACCTACTAAAACGTTATTTTCGTATTTAAATTAATATTTCTGTCACATTTTACAAATAAGTACAAACATATTTAAATTAAAAAGAACATTAACTTTTATTTTTATTTTAAAACTATTTCTATTTTATTTATTATTATTTCTACATGATTTTAAAGTATTGTTTACAAACATTTTTAAATAAAGTATGAATATTATTAAAGTAAACATGATTTTAGTTAAAATATAATTTTTCATATTTAAATTAATATGGCAACATTTTGTTTTTGATCACAAAAAATATATGCCAAAGTCGGAAATTACTTTGTTCTGCATTTATGAAAAATATAATATTTTAGACATCTTGGAAAGGTTTAATTTTAAATTTTATATGGTAAACAACTACAAATATATTAGTTGAAATTGCAGTTAGTAGTTAACTGAATATTTTGTTAAGGCTGCTAAGCAGTTTCTTTTTTGATTACTTCTTTATTGGATTCACAAAATTCTTGTACAAAATAAATTCACATCAAGCTGAAACAACATTTAATTATATACGAACAGCTTTTAAATCAAACTTAGAGCCGATTTATGCGATGCAATTGATTGCATACAATTTTGTTAATTCCCTTTTGAAAGTTTCTTCAACAGTTATGTCTAATTATACGGTGACATTTGTTGCACAAAAACTGAATGTGAATGAAGCAACAAAAGAAAAATACATATGAGTGCGAAAGAGAAACAACAAAAACATGCACGAAAATTGCTTTTTTGTTATCCCGCTTGCTCCTTTACCTCAAACGCCTCCAAACACGAATTGCACGCAATTCTTGAATGCAAAAAAGTCACCTTAGTCTAAGTCTGTTTTCGTTTTAACTTAAGCATGTTTTTACTTATTTTTAAACTATTAAATAAGATCTACAATGTTAAAATATTAATATAAATACGAAAAACTTTAATTTAACTATAATCATATCCATTAATATTCAAAGATTACACATTCTTTGTATCAGGAGTGGGCGCGTATTTAACACCGAGGACAATATTGTGGTTATTCATAAATCATAGAGGACCTCATCATATTTAAAACAGCCAAAATATTTATATATCATCATCGTAGCTACAGTAAAAGCAGACTTACCGTTTTTAATTTTTATATAAACACAGTGAATTTTTTTTTCACCTTCCAACCCCCTGTCATATATAACATAGAAATTTTTAATAAAACTATTTATTTTCTTGTAAAATTAAGTGATTTTTAAACTTAAACATTATACTTGGGGTGTATACGATGATTTGAAGCATTAAGAACAAATTTTGCTAACAAAAATATTTGTTGAGCCGATTTGATTAAAAAAAGTTCGAACTAAAGCTAATAATTTGTCTACACTCATTTACACTAATTTGTCTCTACTCAAAAAATGATTTTGTTTTAGTTTGTTATTTTAATTTTTTATTTTTTGAAATACTTTTTAGTATTGTTTTTGGGATTACAAGGTCAAATTTTAATTGTTTTAAGGGCTGATTTTTAGAACTAAAAATATTTTTAGTGCTGTTTTCTTTTTAGACATGAGTCGGTTGTGAAAAGTATCTTCACTTCATTTTTTCAACTTATGTAACATTTTAAAGCAATTTAAGTTTCCCTGTAGGAAATGTTGACAGTGAAACTGTACTAATTCACTATTGACTTTGTCACCAGTACTACTGACTAATTATGCCCCAGCCAATGCTTTCTGCTGTAGAGATTTAACATGTGCGTGTCATTGCGAATCTACACAACTATTGACTAGGTGTTGACATTGGCACCAGAGTTTCATTAGTATCCCTGAACGAAATGTCGATAGTGAAACTGTACTGATTCACTATTGACTTTGTCACCAGTACTACTGACTATTTATACCCCAGTCAAAGCTCTCTGCTGTAGACATTTAACATGTGCTTGTCATTCCGAATGTACACAACTATTGACTTGGTGTAGACATTGGAACTAGAGATTCACTAAAACATTTTTGTAATTCTAGTCTACACTTTTGGAACTTTTTACTAGATTTTCACACTAGGAAGGAAATAAGACTAAACAGGTGCATTTATTTTGTTAAATTAGATATTTAATTTATAATTTTTTTTTTTTATAATTTCATTAAAATAAAAAAAATTTTCGTGAAAATTTTATTTTGGAGTAGACAAATCTTCAAAAGACTGCACAAAATCATCCACAGGCTCCGTAAAATCTTCATCAGGCTCCACAAAATCTCTAGAGTTGCAACTTTCACTAAAAATTGTTGCCACTTTTTCGTTATTTTTATTTTTATACAAAATTTATTGTTTTTTCACAAGTCTTTTGTAATTTCTTTTGCTTATTATATATTTTGTTTAAATATGTATATTTAACTTTTAAATTCTTGTTTCTTTATATTTTAATTCTGATATTTTGCATGCAGCTATGCACATGTATTTTCAACAAAATAAAACAATAAAAAAATCAAGAACAAGCACAGCTTTGCAGCTGCAAAAAAAGAAAGTAAAAAGTATAGACGCTTTTTTGACATTTCACCAAAAAAGTCACCCAAAATAGTCGACAAAAGTAAAGACTTGTAAAAACTTGACCCCAGTCTTCCTACAGGGTTCCTTCAATATCCACATTTTTAAAATTTGTAAATATTTTTGCTTTTTTTAGTAAATCGGTTTTCAAAAATTTGTAAAATGCTTTCAGAAACTAGCAACAAAAATTTGTAAATATTCTGTAAATTGTAAAATTTAAATAGCAAAAAATTTACTAAAAAGTAATTTTGGGATTGAAAGCCGTTTACAAATTTTTGAAAACCGTTTACAATTTTTTCTACTAATTTTTATTTCGAGTGTATAATATCTCTAAGAGAGAACAAAACAAACAAATTCCTTTTTTTGTTCCGAACATTTGGCATTATAAAATATGATTTAGAACTTATTACCGAATGTGCCGTAAAAATATTTAACTACAGCAACTTAATCTTTTAAACTCAAGCTTATTCAAGGGGTTTTCTTCAAAAATATAGCTTTTGCTCTTTTTTCATCTTGTTAATTTTAAATTTTAGCAAAATGTGATTTCCCCACTTAGAAAAAACGTTTCATAAATCGTTTTTTTTTATTATCAATTTCTCATCATATTTATGAAGTTTTCATAAATATGATGATGTTTCATAAAAATTTATAACAAATATTTCATAAACTTTACATATTTAATTAATCGAAAATACAATCAAAAAGAGGACTACTGATTTTTCATTATATTCAGCCCATTTTGTTGTTTATTTTCAATCATTGTTTAATAATTGACAGAAGTGATAAAAACAATTGAAAGTTGTTTAAAATAACCATAAATTTTTAACTGACAAAAATTAGAAAAAACGATTTTTGTATATATTTTTTTATTTTCTTGTGTGTATGTATATTTGAATAATTTCTTGTAATTTTTATTAAAATAATTTTGTATATATACAAACTATTTTGCTAAAAAACAAAAAAGAATTATATCAATTTTTATTTTTAGAAACAGAAAACATGAAATTTTACATTTAACAGAAAATATCAACTCCTACTGAATGTCTGTAAATTTTTATAGTTTGTTTTTTGAATGACTGATTCAAATAGTTAAAAAATATATTTCTATGAACTTCAATTGATTCTTCTTTTAAAAACAAACTTTACGTATTACTTTTTTAATAAACTACAGTCGGTAACGGAAAATATATTGTGAGTGTACTATTTATAATTCTCATTACGTTTGAATTTTTATTTATACAATATCAAAAAAAAAAAAAAAAAACAAATTAATATTAAAAAGATTCCATCAGTTTGGTGAAACTTCTTTATAAATATTAAAAAATTTTTTTCATAAATATTGATGAAAATCTTTATTAAAATTATCAAAAATATAACATTAAAAAATTATTTTTTATAAAACTTAGTTTTTGCTTGAAAATCTGCTTTTAAACCTATAAACTAAATATGCAATGTAACTGGTTACCATTACTAGGCTGGATTAGATCATCAAATATTTGTTAATTTTTTTTTTGCACTGGGTTATTTTTGATTGATTATTATTATTTTTTTTCTAAACAAGGGTAAACTGTGTTTACACATTAATAAAAATTCACACTCAATTTAATTTTCAAACAAACCTTTAGAAGAATTCTTCTGCGTAAAAACCATTTGCTCATAAATAAATATTCGAAAAAACCAAAAACAACAGGTGCTTTCAAGTATTGAACAAAAATAAACAACTATTACCTCCCACACCCCCTTTTTGATTTGAATATCACAACAAATTTATCCATTGACCCTTAAAACGTCAATATTTGACATTTGTATTTAATTTCCCTGTTCCATAAATGAGGTAACATTGAAAAAAAAAATGCAAGAATTGAAAAAATAAAAAAATAAATATGAACATAGTTGAAAAAAACTATTTATTGAAAACTTCTAAGTGCTGTGTAAATTACAAATAAAATAAACACAAATTTTTTGAATAATTCGTTTGAAATTGAACAAAAAAAAAAAACAACTAATAAAAACAAACTTCATTAGACGGATGTTGCAATGTGCAACATTAATATAAAGAAACTTTTACAGCTGTACATTTTTAATTTTTTGTTTTTATTTTTATTTTTCAAAATCAAATTTACTGCATCCATGAAGGCTAATTATGAAAAGATTTATTTATACCGTACACTTAAAGAAAAATAGCTTTATTATATAAATTTATCAATTTGTCAGTATTTGTGAATTACTAAAACTTTTTATAAATTTTTGAAATGTTTGAGTTGCTTAAAGTAGTTTTTTCAGTAAACCGTAAATTGTTGATATTTAAAAATTCATGGTTATTTTAACTGCATAAAGAAAACACATTTGTTGCCAATCAAATGTTATGATAGAAGAAAATCAGTTGATACAATAGTAATTTGACTATTGCAACATAATTTCGATTGCCTTAACAAAATTTTGGTTAATTAAAATGCATATGCCCTGGTCTTTTTAACTGTTAAAACTAATTACAATTTTCAGTTAATCTTAATTTTTAGTAAATTTTACTGACATAATTCTATGAGTGCTAAAATGTATTTAGATTTCGTTAGGTAAGGTTCAAAATTGTTTTCATTTTTTTAAAATTAACTACAAAATTCTCTAAAACATTACAAAAATAACTAATTTTTATTATTCTTTAAGCGTCCAAACAACATCACGTACGTCGCATTAATACGTGCGTCCAATTTGATAAAAATAACATCTGATAGAACAACTTTTGTACGTTACGCACTATTTTCTTTCATTCTGGTTGAGCGTTAGTTTTAGGAATATTCTTAAAATTCTTTATTACTGTATTTTTATACCCTTCACCATAGGTGGAAGGGTATATTTATACCCTTCACCATAGGTGAAAGGGTATATATAAGTTTGTCATTCCGTTTGTAATTTCTACAATATTGATCTTAGACCCTATAAAGTATATATATTCTGGGTCCTTATGAAGAGCGAAGTTGATTTAACGATGTCCGTCTGTCCGTCTGTCCGTCTGTCCGTCTGTCCGTCTGTCCGTCTGTCCGTCTGTCCGTCTGTTCGTCTGTGTGTTGAAATGGGTTTTCCGAAGAACCCAGACATGATGAGGACTTGATTCTTTTTTATTTCTGTTACATGTGATCCATTTCTGTTTGCTATTAAAAATCAGACAGATCGGTTAATAAATGGCTGAGATATTAGCAAAAAACCAGGACTACCTCTAATTTTTCCAGTAAAATCCCTTTGTTTAATATGTATGTAGAATTTTGAGCATAACAACACATCCATGTGTTAAAATTCAATACACAAACAACACACATACAAAGATTTGTCATTTAAATAAAAACCAAACAAATCTCTAATTAACGAAGACTTTTATATATGTACCTCTATTGACGATGATTTTGTGTGAGCTTCAATAGCTCAGTTGTCTAGACGCTGTGTCACAAATACTTTTTTTTTTCTCTAAGGCCGTGGGGTTCGAGTTTCAAATCTCGGTGAGGTCAATTCACTTTTTTTTTGTACATTTTTTTTTATTATTTTCTTAAGACTTTTTTTTTGCTTATTTTTTTTTTTTAACATTTAATAATTAATTTATATAAAATTTTATATTAATAATTAAATAATCCATAAATAGGCTAAAAACATCAACATTTTTATAAAAACCCTCTGATACAAACAAAATACAAACGTTTTTATACCTTTCACCACAGGTGGAAGGGTCGCGGGTTCGTTAAGATTTTTTTTTGTTTATTTTTTGTTTTTTTTTTACATTTAATAATTAATTTAAATAAAATTTTATATTAATAATTAAATAATCCATAAATAGGCTAAAAACATCAAAATTTGTATAAAAACCCTCTGATACAAACAAAATGCAAACGGTTTTATTTCTATTTTTTGCTCCGATTTAAAAGAATTTATAAAAACATTTTTAAACCATTTTATTTCTCACATATTAAGAAAATTTTATACATAATTTACCTTTGAGGGCAACTATTTTAGGTCATAACTTATAATAATTTATAAAAAAAATTATAAACAATTTTCCTTAAAATTTTTAAAATTAAGCTAAAGAAATTACAAATATTTCTAATAAAAAAGCGAAATAAAATCCTAAATGCAAATTTGCCAGCTAAATCAAACTATTTTGTAGAAATAAAACACATGCAGTTGTAGTGATTTCTTTTAACGATTTGTTGAAATTCTTTTCTTTCACCTCTTAACCTTTTATACACAAACAACAAACACTATTCTAGAGCTGTATTATGACCTATGGATACGTCTTATATAGCAAAAGATCGAAAATCTTTAGTATAACATATTTGCTGAAAAACTCGGAAATATCGGTTCAGATACAAAAAAGTTATGCCCAAAACATACATTTTTTTAAAATACATATTTTCTGGAACCATAAATCTTCCCGAGTCCAAGTTTTATCTCCAAACTAAATGGTTAATTTCCTCTTAAAGGCGTCCGTATATAAATCTGTCCATTTCATATATGTCCATATATAAACTTCAGTTTTTTCCCAACCATGGTGAAGGGTATATAAGATTCGGCATAGCCGAATTTAGCCGCTCTTACTTGTTTATAATGTATTTATTTGGTCGCTTTGATTTTTCGTAGTTGTTGAATTTTACATTTTTGTTAATCCGAAACGTTCGCATTTCAAACGCCAAAAAGACAGACATAAGTGTTCTGTAAAAGCTGAAATAATTGTTACAAAACGAGCATAACTGAGGAGTACTGACATATTTTTTCTCTTGTTCCCCGATGCGTTGCCAGCACTGTGCCGATCATATTTTTGACACGCTTGCAATATTTTGAGAAATACAAGGATAAGGCATTTCTTTTTATGCTAGCACTGATCATATCGACAATAAAATAGTCGATGTTTGCTGCCAACCTGAGCTTCAGGTCCATTTTCTTTCGGGGATAATAACCGTTAGAGTGCTGTCATGTCACTAACTCAGTTTTCTATTAAGATAATTTTCACACATAAATTTCGAAAACGCAATGAAACAAAATTTGTAGAAAGACAATTTACCCAATACAATAACATGTAATGGTTTGCCAAAACGTAGTAAAAATGTAAATCGTTTTAAAATGCACAAGAGTGGTATTTAAAAAAAAATACAAATTTACCAAATACAGGGTGTCCCAAATTGTATCATTCTATCAGAAGATGCTATATTTTTTTGCGAACGCTATACTCCTCAAGATCGCGGAATACAATGAATGATTTTCTGAGGGCCATGAGGGCCATTTTTATCTGAACGCTTACGTAACAGAATCAACGTATTATTTACGAAGTGCCCTTGCATCCGCTCAAAGTTACTGCATGGTACGCCATTTATGCCGGAATGGTAAGCGAGACAGAACCACGATCAACACGTTGTTATTGGCGCAAATTGCGGTGTTGGGACTGGGACACACAGCTCGCGAGATGATAAACATTTTGAGTGATGCGTTTTCGGGTCGCCTAAATTCTCGTTTTGAAAAATTTGCAGAGCAAGATCGACGATTTAATTTTTGGGGGTTTTTAAAGTCACGGGTTTATGTGAACAAGCCACAGATGGTAAAAGCTCTCAAAAAGAATATACTACAGGACAACGAAAAAATCCGATAAAAAGCCCAAATAATCATCAACAACGGCTGCGCCTACACTACCACGTGGTCAGTGTATAATAACCCTACAAGAATACGACCGGTTATATGACCGGTCATTTGACTGGTAGTGTTGACGGAAATACCCGTCAATGCGTAGAACAAAGTTTCTATCAAGTTCTTAAAGAAAATATGAAAAACTTGACCGAAACTTTATTTTTTTTAACAACTAAAAATGCAATTTATATTAGTTGTTTCACTCTTGCATATATGAAAGAGTGAAATGACAGATATTTTATTTTGTTTATGTGTTAGTTTCAGTCATCAATTTCTTGTAGGGAAGTTTGTGATGATGTTTGTAACTACCAAAAAAATATCAGCTTTATCTACGCAGAATAACTTTCCGCGTCAACCATAAATAAACCCTTTCAAATTGAAAGAAAATTGGATCATATTTGGTCCTAGTCCTTATTTGCTAAAATGAACTTTTTCGGCAATTTCTATAATTTCGGCCCGTTAAAAAAAGGATTAGGACCACCATACCCAGTATTTAACCACTGCTTCCCAAATTTTGACTCAAATTATACAATACTTGATGTGTGTGTATCATATAGTCGGCGTTCTCAACTTTAATCAAATAAGTGCAAAGCTAAATAAAACATTATCTAGAAAAACATTTTTGTAAAAAAAAGCCAAAAATATGAAAAAAACATATGTCTCAAGAAGGTATCAGGTACAGTCCCTTATCTAAATATCATGAAGATGATTATTTTAAGTATTTTGTTGCTATTTTGTTTATCATCTAATGGTTGTGTTTATATTGTTGTTTATTGTTTATTTGGTTATACGGTGGGTGTTTAATTTTTGTTTAATGTAATTAAAAAAATTTTGTGTAAGTTTTAAAATTGATATTATTGCTCTATAAATAAAACACATTTTCAGTTTTCTAAAAAAAAACAATACATTAGTAAGGATGTCTTTTTTTAGTTTGATGCTAAATATTGGTGAAAGAAATTCGGAAAAATATAATTTTTAGTTTTTGGTTGGGGAGAACATTGTGTCCTTCTGTGGGAGAGAAACGGTGTAAGAGTTGGTTAAATATTTTTTAAGCTCTGCCTCAATAATATGAACCTATAACCGGGTAAGAACATGTTTGCGTGTGTTCATAGCACTTGGCCGAACAAAAAATTTCTCGAAATCCGAATGATGGTATCACTGGTAGGGAATAAGTTGTGCTTATTTAAATTTGACCTCAATCATGGTTTTGAAGAAAAATTCAATTTTATCAGTATTAACTTTTCGAGGAAAACGGAGACCACAAAATTCATCAATCAATAACGAGATTCATTGAATCTGTGCAGAATAAGACTCTAAATTTGGCGATAAAAAGGAAACCTGAATATTTGAGACAAGTTTTAAAGGAATTGGAAAGGATCGGAAACAATTTAAGTGATAATTTAACTCAGGACACATTCGAGACATTTATTCGACACCAGGATAGATTAGCATTAAAATTGAGTTTACAGGTAAAAGAGATACATAAGAATAAATTTAATTGTCTTATCAATTTACAACAGAAAGAATTAGATATTAAGTATAATAGAAAATGGTTTGTGAATTAATCGAACTTTCACATTCCCACTGATGTAGAATGGGTTCTTTCTCTGGGACGGAAACGCGCACTCTCAGTCAAAAGAGAGAATTTTCCGGGTTTAAAAATGATAGCAGATGGTGAGGACTTTATAAAAACTTTAACAGGAACAGAGGAACAAGAGATAGCCAGGAATAAATTTTCGAATATTTTAAGTAGCCATTTAAATAGGGAAAGTTTAACGAATAGGGATAAATTTTTGTTAGATAGGGTAAATAGGACTAAAAAATTCTTAAAAAATAATAAGGATCTACTAATTTTAAATAAGTGTGATTATATTTTAAGAATGAATGATATTGTGGATGACATTACCACATACAGATTATCAAATAGGGATCCAACAAACAAATTACAGACAATAAATAATAATTTAGTTGAAGATCTTTTCAAATCAAAGATTATAACATCTTTGGAAAAGAACAAACTTAGGACAAATATATCTGTTGCACCTAGATTATATGGGTTACCTCAAATCCATAAGGAACATTTTCCTTTAAAACCAATATGTTCATTTATTAATTCCCCATCATATGAACTTTGTAAATATATTACAAACATTCTTAAAAAGATAACTGAAAACTCTAAATATAATGTAAAAGATTCCTTACATTTTAGAGAAAAGATACAAAATTTAAAGATACAAAATGATGAAAAATTAATTTCACTTGATTTTGTATCTTTATTTCCGAGTATACCAATTGATATAGCTTTGGATATTATGGGATATTATAAAGGATTATACAGGAATTGAAAGGAACCTTTTTATACGTATTCTAAAATTTTGTATAATAGACAACACATATTTTAAATATGATAATAAAATATATTTACAACAACAAGGATTTCCAATGGGATCTCCAGCTTCACCAATTATAGCTGATATTGTAATGGAAAAATTATTAGATTCTTGTATAGAAAAATTAAATGTGAAACCAAAAATCATCACATATTGATGATTTATTTAGCATTATTTCAAATGATTCAATTAATGATATTTTAACTCATTTCATGACAATATAAAATTTACCATTGAGAAAGAATGTAATTCTAAAATTCCTCATTTAGATACATTGATAATAAGAAAGGGTGAGAGTTTATTAATAGGGAGTTATTAACTATTTTTCTAAACACCCGAAAAGAATCATACTTAATACGGCTAAGAATTAGCGATACAAAATTTCATAAAACTAATATAAACAAGTAAGAGCGGCTAAATTCGGCTATGCCGAATCTTATATACCCTTCACCATGGTTGGGAAAAAACTGAAGTTTATATATGGACATATATGAAATGGACAGATTTATATACGGACGCCTTTAAGAGGAAATTAACCATTTAGTTTGGAGATAAAACTTGGACTCGGGAAGATTTATGGTTCCAGAAAATATGTATTTTAAAAAAATGTATGTTTTGGGCATAACTTTTTTGTATCTGAACCGATATTTCCGAGTTTTTCAGCAAATATGTTATACTAAAGATTTTCGATCTTTTGCTATATAAGACGTATCCATAGGTCATAATACAGCTCTAGAATAGTGTTTGTTGTTTGTGTATAAAAGGTTAAGAGGTGAAAGAAAAGAATTTCAACAAATCGTTAAAAGAAATCACTACAACTGCATGTGTTTTATTTCTACAAAATAGTTTGATTTAGCTGGCAAATTTGCATTTAGGATTTTATTTCGCTTTTTTATTAGAAATATTTGTAATTTCTTTAGCTTAATTTTAAAAATTTGAAGGAAAATTGTTTATAATTTTTTTTATAAATTATTATAAGTTATGACCTAAAATAGTTGCCCTCAAAGGTAAATTATGTATAAAATTTTCTTAATATGTGAGAAATAAAATGGTTTAAAAATGTTTTTATAAATTCTTTTAAATCGGAGCAAAAAATAGAAATAAAACCGTTTGCATTTTGTTTGTATCAGAGGGTTTTTATACAAATTTTGATGTTTTTAGCCTATTTATGGATTATTTAATTATTAATATAAAATTTTATTTAAATTAATTATTAAATGTAAAAAAAAACAAAAAATAAACAAAAAAAAATCTTAACGAACCCGCGACCCTTCCACCTGTGGTGAAAGGTATAAAAACGTTTGTATTTTGTTTGTATCAGAGGGTTTTTATAAAAATGTTGATGTTTTTAGCCTATTTATGGATTATTTAATTATTAATATAAAATTTTATATAAACTAATTATTAAATGTTAAAAAAAAAAAAATAAGCAAAAAAAAAGTCTTAAGAAAATAATAAAAAAAAATGTACAAAAAAAAAGTGAATTGACCTCACCGAGATTTGAAACTCGAACCCCACGGCCTTAGAGAAAAAAAAAAGTATTTGTGACACAGCGTCTAGACAACTGAGCTATTGAAGCTCACACAAAATCATCGTCAATAGAGGTACATATATAAAAGTCTTCGTTAATTAGAGATTTGTTTGGTTTTTATTTAAATGACAAATCTTTGTATGTGTGTTGTTTGTGTATTGAATTTTAACACATGGATGTGTTGTTATGCTCAAAATTCTACATACATATTAAACAAAGGGATTTTACTGGAAAAATTAGAGGTAGTCCTGGTTTTTTGCTAATATCTCAGCCATTTATTAACCGATCTGTCTGATTTTTAATAGCAAACAGAAATGGATCACATGTAACAGAAATAAAAAAGAATCAAGTCCTCATCATGTCTGGGTTCTTCGGAAAACCCATTTCAACACACAGACGGACAGACGGACAGACGGACAGACGGACAGACGGACATCGTTAAATCAACTTCGCTCTTCATAAGGACCCAGAATATATATACTTTATAGGGTCTAAGATCAATATTGTAGAAATTACAAACGGAATGACAAACTTATATATACCCTTCCACCTATGGTGAAGGGTATAAAAAGATTAAAAATATTTTGTTAAATAATAATTACTGTTCGGTCAAAATTTTATTTAAAAATCTTATTTAATTTGTATTATAATTTCCATTTTTTTTTGCTTTTTAAATTGTTTGATTAAAGATTTAATACATTCAATTCTCCTTTTTCTATCCTATTGTACACTAAATTTTCTAATGCTTTGCTGAATTTCTAACTGTTAATCCCTATTTACTTTGTTCTCAAAATTTAATTTAGCCTTAGCGCTAGCTAAAAAACTTGTAAATATCATTGCTTAGAAAACATTAAAACGAACAACATCAAACCGCAAGTGTTTTTATTTCTTTTTCGCAAACAATTACCCAATTCAATTTATCTGTAGATTGATAAGATAATGTAAAAAACAGAATAATTGAGTTACGAGAACGGTTACTGAACCTAAAATTTATAAATCTTTAACTTTTGTTCCTCTTATATCTGAAAGATTAGAAAAATCGAAAATTTATGATAATAAGAAATATATAGTAGCACATAGAACATATTACACATTAGGTAGATTATTTAGCAAAACGAAAGATAAAATAGATAAATCTGAAATGTCCAATTTAGTTTATAAAATACCTTGTAGTGGAAATAATAATGAGATTTGTAGTAATGTATATGTAGGTACAACAAAGAATAAATTAAAAACAAGAATTGCAGGACACAGATCTGATCAAAAATACAGGAACACTACTTCTACACAGAAAACAGCATTATCATTACATTGCACGAATTTTAATCATTATCCTGATTTTGATAGGACGTCAATTTTAAACACGAAAAATAATTACAGACGCGGATATATGTTAGAAATGTTACAAATTATGAAAGTACCATCTACACAACGAATTAATTATAAAACAGACATAGCAAATATTGCACAAAATTACAGACATTTAGTTAATAAAAACTAGGATAAATATTATTATGTTTAATAACATGTATATAAAATATTTTTGTTCATGTTATATTTTAATTTTTCAAATATTGTTATTTTTGTTTTCTGTGATATTTTTATTTTTTAATATTGACAAACAATAGTTTTTTATTTACCGCCTTTTTTTAAAAAAAAGTTGTTATTTATAAGTTTTCAGTTTATAATTTTAAGTCACCCAATGTGGTGACGAAATATTGGGATAAATAAATATATATAATTAAATTTTTTATAAATAAAGGATCTTTAGCTCGATAAGGAATATTGAATGAATAGAGAAGATCGAAGAAAACTAAAATAATTAGTATTATTTTAGCCAACATAATTCTCTTAGTGTATTTATCATGATACACCAATGATTGAGTCAACTGAAAATTATGTTCAAACCGAAATTCTGTTGTATTTCTGTCGCCACACACAAAAATATCAATCACCACAACAAAATTAGCAAAAAATTCGGTTATTACAATGTGTATTTAAAATTAACTAATATTGCAGTTATTTAAGCTAAACGAACAGTTAAAAGAAACTGCATTGTGTTAGTTAATTTTAAGTGAAATTTAACTGCAATTGCCGTTATAATTCTTTGAGTGTATACAGCGCAAAAATTTTCAGCACCAAATAATGGGTTATATAGTGTAACACTTTACTACCCATTTTTCGTTGTCAAAAATCTTACTTTTGTAAGTTAAAGTAATTTTTATAAGTACGAGGACGGATCAATAAGTCCGTGACTTTTTGAATGAAACACAGCAAAAAAAATTATTTTCCAACATCATCTCCTTTTGGCTCAATACACTTATCCCAACGTTTCTCCGACTTTTGTATCCCTTCCAAAAAATAGGATTTGTAGAGGTCCATAAAATAGGCATTTGTTTGATCAATAATTTCATCGTTGGAGTTAAATCTCTTTCCACCGAGCCATTTCTTTAGGTTTGGAAATAGGAAATTGTTACTACACTCACCAAAAAAAGTCTGTAATGGCAACTGAAAATTTTGCTGTTAATACGGGAAATTTTGCTAATTTGAGCCCAGCGGTATTTTTTGCTAATCTTAGCAGCTTAGTAGAAAAATTAGTAGCCGCTACTAAATTTTAGTATACTTTTTTTAAACAGGAATTAAAAATCTGTTTGCTAAAATCAGCAAAAAAAATATTAAATATTATTAATATTAGTACAAAAAAAATTAATTAAAATTTTTTTTTATCGAGCATTTGTTTCAAAAAATAGTTTATACAAAATTTAAAAAAAAATCAAAGGCTTAAAAATCTTAAGAATTTTTAAAACACAAACGAATTAATCTTTTTGTTTTAATTTGGTAATTTCTGTTTTAAAAAATATTTTAGTAAATTTTTGTTTACTTTTAAGGTCAAATTTTAATTGTTTTTGTGGCTGATTTTTAGAACTAAAAAAACTTTTTAGCACTATTTTAAGGGAATGTCCTATTTTTAGAGATGAGTCGGTATATTTACCTCCGATCCCTTTGTTTAATCTATGTAAAATTTTAAGGCTATTTAAGTTTGTAGGTGTAAGTTTTAATTAGAAATAACATTTCCTTCAATATCCATTTTTTAAAATTATTCATTTTTTTTGCTAATGTTAGCAAATCTGTTTTCAAAAATTTGTAAAATGATTTCTGAAATTAGCAACAAAAATTTGTAAATATTCTGTTAAAACTCTGTTATTTGTAAAATGTTAATAGCAAACAGATTTTACTAAAAATCAGTACAAAAAAAGTAAAGTGGGATTGAAAACCGTTTACAAATTTTTCTTCTAACTTTTTTTTCTGAGTGTAGGGACTAAAACCGGAGAATATGGCGAATGACGTACCAATTCGTAGCCCAGTTCATGAATTTTTGCAATGCAAATGAAGTTGTCACTCCATTGTGTTTGTGGTCGATTGCAGACAGCTTTCATAATTCCAACTGATCATTTAAAATCAAAACCACACTGCCATATGAAATGCTTATGGCATCAACAATCTCACACACTTTTACTCTTCGATCGGCCAACACCATATCGTGGATTTTTCGACATTTTCGGGTGTATTAACCTCAATTGGCCATCCAGAACGTTTAGCGTAATTTTTACCACTTTTTTACTATTGAAATCGATGGTGCAGAGTCCCCATAGTATTTATCAAGCATTTCCTTGGTTTGATTGACGGTTTTTTTTTCGCAAAAAATAATGTTTAATGAGCACTCGAAATTCACTTTTTTCCATTTTTGAAAAAATCCACGAGGTTGTATGTTTTGAACAGCTATTAAACGCAAAGTAAATGACGGAACCTGCTCAAAATTTGAAAATAGTCTATTAACAGGTGGTACTTGATGGGAGCAGTGTTGCATTTCATATAACTACGAGGGAAGTTCGAAAAGTCGCGGACTTATTGATGCGCCCTCGTAGTTTTGTGGGCCCTATGTTGGGCGCCATTAATTTTCGAGCGCTCTGTAAAAAAATTACGTGAATCTTATCAAAAAAAAAAAAAAAACAAACCATTGCAATATTTATGATTCTTTAATTTATTTTTCAAAACCTGAACTTCAGAGCGAACCCTTTTACATTTCATTTTTCAAATGACAACAATTTTCTAATACTACTAAATGTTACACCACTTATTTATTTACCTTAAAAACTTGCTGTATATTTCTTGCAACATACAATTTTTTCTCTTTCGTATTTTCCACCGATCATTGACCACAATTGTATAAAATATTGTTTAAACTTTTAGCGATATCACATCAGTAAGAATGTTAAAGGCATTGTTGACTCGAATACACATGATCAAGCACAAGTGCAAGTTTTCAAAAGTGAAATATAATAAAAACAAGTGAAAGTGAAAAAATTTTTTAAACACAATTTAATAATGTTGGTATTACAACAACGAACGAACAAAAATAAAACGCTAATACGATCATATTTGCAAAGTTTTCTTTGACCAGATGAATTTTAAAATAAAAAAAGTTAAATAGTTGCATATTTATTATTGTAACGTTTTGTTCAATTACTTTTTTATGATTTTTGTTTTTTGTTTTAATATATATCAATAATGATTGATTTAAATAACATAATTAGCAAAAAATATTTGATATTTTAGTTAAAAAATAACTTTTCAGAGTTTTTTTTAAATACGTTAAAAAAACATCTTGTGTTTTTTTTATCTTTAACTAATCATTAACACATTAACAAACTTTCTTTCTTCTTGATTACAAATTATTGAAGGCAGGGGAAATGTTAAAAATATAAAACTATAAACTAATATGAACTGAAACCTTTCGATATTAAATACAAACGCCAATTACTAAAGATAATATTGAAAAACTATATAGTATCGTATTATGGCCAATTTGATGGCATTTGTGGTGTAACACCATAAAACTAAAGGAGTTTAACTGTTACTATTGCTGCAGTGCTTGGTTTTAGACCACCGACCATACATATTCTTACAATAATTTAATGTATGCATAATATGCAAAAATCGTGTAATGCTTTTATTACACTGTCCAACAATTTCGACCTTTTTCCAAAATTATGGGGTTCTGAAAATGGATTCTGGGAGAGAAGTAAAAAAAATATTAGCGTTAATATTTTTGTGGAACATATTAACCCTTTAAGTCCCCCACATAATGGTAATTTTTGGTCTTATTCTAACAAATCGTAAAAAACAACTCCTAAAAAGGGGAAGGTGGGAATAAAATGTTCTACAGAAATGTTGGAGATAAAATTTGACTACATATTTCAGAACACACCAAAGCCCAAAACTTTACGCAAACACCAAATACCAGTCAAATTTAAGATTGCTCATTAAGGGTTAATTGCAGGGCTGGCAGGCAGTACCGCTAAAATACCGTTATCGATTCAAAATCCTTTCAGCTGAATATCCTTACCCCTAAAATACCGTTACCGAAATAACTGAATAATCGTTACCCTTAATATACCGTTACCAAAATAACTAAAATACCTTTATGGCTAAAATACCGTTACCGAAGCAATAAAAAAACGTTCCCCGTAAAATACCGTTACCGAAATAAGAAAAATTTAACTACCCTTAAAACACAATTATCGAAATAATTAAAAAAACCGTCGCCCGTAAAATACCGTTATAAAAATAACCGAAATATCGTTGCCCTTAAAAAAGCGTTGTCGAAAATCGTGGGAAATCCTCCCAAAAATGTCCAATAAACTTTTAAAATTTACCCTATCATCAGGGATACTTTGCCCTATATGCATACATACTTATAAATATTTGAATTAAAAAAAAAAAAATCTTAACAAGTTTATGACACGAATTGACAAGAAAATACTTCAAAAAAGTACAGAGTTTTAAAGCACCTTAGTATAGCGTTTTAAAATTTCGATACTTTTGAACACTTGATACTACTCAGGGTTGTATTTTCGGAGGGGTTGTATTTTTATAATATTTTCGAGGCAAAATTACAGTTACATCTAGAAAAATACAACTCTAGAAGTATTGAGTAGGCACTTTAAGTAATTGACCACCTTATTCCCACTTTTATAAAAAACTATTTAAAAAAATTGTAGGACCTTTTATGAGTTCCCCCATATCCTTAAACTTTAATCCTTTTATATTTCGTAACTATTAAAAATATAGTAGTATGCATTTTTTTTTTTTATTTATTTACTATCATCAGTCTTTTTAAAATTATAATATTTAATATTTACAATGTATGAGAGTTTACTTAAAAGTATTACAACAATTTAAAACTTAAATATAAAGAACAATAAAATATCTAATTATGCAAATGTTACAAATTAAGGTAAAAAGATAGAAAAAAACCTTTAAATTTTAAAGAAGTTCTATATTAACCCTCTTCAGTAACCTCTTTTTTAGAAGTTGTGAAGTTGATTAATCTAACAAACTTCTTATAGTATCAAAACTTGAAGACCTACATCTATCTTCAAATCTAAGTGTTAACTCACTAAATAGGGTGTTAAGCTTAGTCTGATTAAATTTACTATGTAAAAGGTTGGTTGAATATCTTCGTGGTAAACAATAAACTGTTTTTAAATTTTTGTTTTGGATGACTTGAAGTTTTTTAAGGTACGTATTGGCACTTCTTGGAAACCAAACCTGACAACCGTATGTCATTATGGGACGAATGCACGTTTTATACAGTAACAATTTATTATTGCCATTAAGTTTTGATTTTCTATTAAGAAGTGGTAAAAGCGCCCGTCCACAAAGTAAAGCTTTTTTACAAGTATGGAGAATATGCTGCTTAAAAGTTAACTTACTATCTTGTATTGGTATTATTGTTCCATTAATAGTAAGCGTGTTACTGGGTATTCTCTTTGGTGACTTATTAAAGGGAAAAATTATTGCCTGCGTTTTTTCTTGGTTAATTTTTATTTTCCATTTATTATAATATTTTTCTGAATCTATCAGGCCTTTCTTCATTTTTCACTTTTCCACTTGCTATAATAGCAGAGTCATCAGCATAAAACGCAACAGATTGATCTCTAGATGTTTTAAAATCGGACGTAAAAATAGAGTACAATGTTGGTGACAAAACTGACCCCTGAGGCACTCCAGCAGGGATAATTCTTTGAGTGGAAACTCCTCCGTCTACATAGACCTTAAAAGATCTATCTGACAAAAAACTTTTTATCATCTTTTGCAAATATATTGGATAATTAAATTCATTGAGTTTAAAAATTAATCCAGAATGCCATATGGAATCAAAGGCCTTTTCAATATCTAAGAAAATTATTCCGGTGCTTTTTCGGTTGATTTTGTTATTTAATATAATATTAACAACTCTTTTCAGCTGGTGTACCGTAGAGTGGTTCTTCCTAAAACCAAATTGCTCCTTATTTAAAATATGATGTCTTTCTGTGAATTCTTTTAACCTGCTTAATATAATCTTTTCAAATACTTTATTGATAACGTTTAACATGCTTATAGGCCCATCTTTTCCAGGGGCTTTTTTGTTTTGCATGGATTTGACATAATATTTTACCTCTTCTTTGCTCGTTAATTCGTCTGTTATGTTGTGTATTTGTTGTAAATCTAACCACCTAGCATGTTTGTTTACATATCGCTCAGCTGATAAAACTACATTGTTAGTTATTTTGTGAGAGTTTTCGAAAACATCTGCAATGAGGTTTGCTTTACTAATATTGTCATGAACTTCTACACCACTCACAATTAAGTTACTAACGGCTTGTCTCTTTCCTTTGATTGCTTTTGCAATCTTCCAAAAATTTTTCTTACCAGTAGGCAAGCTTTGTAGAAAATCATTCCAGTTTTTGTTTCTGTCATTAGAGACATTTTGGTGAATGAGTAAATTAAGTTGCTTTAAAATACTTAATAAAACTGGTCTTTCTGAAGGCTGATTGCATCTTTGTAATTTACGTTTAAATCTGTTACGCTGCCCAATCAAGTATAAACTTATGTGAGAGAGTTTCCTATGCCATACTCGTCTCTCCACGACAGGAACTTTATTGGAAGCTTCAATCATTATGTTTGTAATATCTGTCAAAACATGTTCAATATTTAATGCCGAAATATCTACAGCTTCCAGAGATCTAATCTTGTTGTCAACCCAATTGCTTATTAGACTCCAGTTTGCTGAATTGTAAGAAGGTACTAAAATTTTATTTTCAAAAACGGAGCCGTAAATTTCACAAATAATTGGAACATGGTCTGAGTTAAGCAGCCCCGGGAGTGTTTGAATTGAAGACATATTTAACGTGGAGTTAGTAAGAAGAATATCGATTACTGATGGTCGAATGGGCTGAACACCTTGGCCAAAGCGAGTAAAACCATTAGGATAACAAACGTAATAGTTACTTTGTAATTGGTGGTTGTATAAACACATATACCTGCTGAATTATTATTTAAGCAGTTCCAGGTAGTATGATGAGCATTTAAGTCGCCGAAGATGAAAAAATCTGACGAGATCATCCCAAAGATTTGGAGTATATTTCGGATTGTAAGCTGCTGTAAATCTAATCGGGCGACCATTTATTTCTACTATAATTGAGACATTTTCTATTTTCGAGGTTGAAAATTTTGAAATACGTTTATGTGGAATTGAATTTCTGATAGCTATTAAAACACCCCCTCCATGTGTTAACCTATCTTCTCTATATACTATATAATTTAATAAATTAAATTTGTTGTATGGCTTTAGGAATGTTTCGTTAATAAATATAATATCAATTTTTTTTCATTTAATATGTATTCTAATTGGTTAATAGCAGTACCACTTGTTATGCCTTGGGCATTAAATTGCATAACACGAATCATGTTTATTGTTTTTTGGCTATATGACATACAGTGGTTGTCAGCTTATTTGATGCAAGTAATGAAAACAATAATAAAAGTCTGATAACTTAAAACTAAATGAGATGTCGAAATAAAAAAAACTGTATTTTATAGAGCAATATGTTTACTTTGCACTAGGCCATCTACTCATTTCATATTCTTTGTCATTCTACAAAAAAAATAACAAAAACAAAAATAAGTGAGATAAAAAATTGAGCAGCTTATTTGATGCAGTCAACTTCTAACAGGATATCTCCCGTTATTTTAAGAGTTCGTTCACATATTTTTTTATGTCTCTTGTGCAGGTTCATTGTAATAGATATTGCATAGTTTTTAGTCTGATCAGGCAAGTTAAGCGGTAGTGGCGAAATAATTTAAAGATGGGCCGGCGCATAAGTATTGAACAACGAGAATTGGTCATTCATCACTTCAAAAATGGCCAATCACAACGTAAAATAGCTGAAATGGTTAATTTGGCAGCATCAACAGTCCAGCATATAATTGAAAGATTGCGAGAGAATAGGGTAAAAAACAAGGGCAGAAAAGCGCCAAATAAAATTTTTACACCGTACGATGAACGATGGATTATCAGAAAAGTCCAGGAAAATCCAAAGTTATCAGCTCAACAATTAGCAAATGAGGTTCAGAATTCTCTTGGCAAGACGTGTAGTGCGTCAACAATTCGACGTCTCTTGCGTTCCCATGATTTTCATGGTCGAGTTCCACTTCAAAAGCCCTTCATAAAGCAAAAAAATCAGATCAGCCGGCTAAACTTCGCACAAAACCATATCTCAAAGGACTTGGACTTCTGGAAAACTGTAATTTTTTCAGATGAATCCAAATTTAATATATTTGGTTCGGATGGAAGGTCCTACGTGTGGCGAAAGCCCAATACACAGCTTCAGCTTAAGAATTTGCGTGCAACAGTAAAACACGGTGGTGGAGGTGTCATGGTATGGGCTTGCATGGCAGCAACTGGTGTAGGAAATTTGGTGTTCATAGAAGGAAATATGGACAAAACTATGAACCTTAATGTCCTGAAAGAAAATTTGCTGCAAAGTGCAGAAAAACTGAACCTAAGGCGCAACTTCCGGTTTTATCAGGACAATGACCCCAAGCACAAGTCTGGTGTGGTTCAGACCTGGCTCATATGGAACTGCCCGCATGTGATGGAACCACCGGCGCAGTCACCCGACTTGAATGTCATCGAAAATTTATGGGCACTGTAAACCAACCAACATTAGAAGACACAACATTTCTAGCAAAGAAGGTCTCAAGAAAGCTTTAATGGATGAGTGGAACAAAATAACGCCAGAAACCACACTAAAACTTGTTGAATCGATGCCAAAAAGATTGTCGGATGTTGTGGCTCAAAAGGGTTACCACACCAAATATTAAAATCTTACAAATAATTAGCTATTTTGTTATCTTTTAAATGGTTTTTATACTGCATCAAATAAGCTGCTCAATTTGAAAATACTATTTTTTTTGTTTTCCTTATAATTTTTTTCAAAATAACAAAATGTGAAATAAATGAATTACATAATTTAAAAACACATATTCTGAAATAAAAAATGGCTTTTAATTTTTGTAAATATCTCATTTAGTTTAGCAGATAATTGAAGTATTAACTTCTTTTTTCACTTGCATCAAATAAGCTGACAACCACTGTATTTTAGCATATTACCGAGAACTCTCATTTTGTCAAATTTTGTTTTGCATTTTTCTAGAGCACCAATCGCTTCAAAGTAGATTTCCAAAATTTTTCCGTTTGTTAAATCATCTTCCTATTATTAGAATTGTTAGGCCACGGATTAAAAGATCTTTGAACGTTATTATTCATAGGAGGAAAGTCGTCTGTAGCAAGATTAAATTCTGGAGTGTTGATATTAAATCTTACTTGTCTACGGTTTCTGGAAACTCTTTGACGAATTTTCAGATATTCTCGTCTAGAAGGACAGCGAGCATCATCGGCCCGGTGATTTACGTTTTTAAGATTCTTTTTAACACAATTGTAGCATTTATATACCACTGGACCTTCGATTTGAGTTTTATTAACAGGGCGGATCGAATAATCATGTGAACCGCCGCACCCAATACAGTTATTTTTCCTATAACAATTTGCTGACCCGTGGCCAAACATGGCACACTTCGAGCATTGAGTGGGACCTTTTGAACGACGTAATGGATTTCTCCAGTGTACTGCAATACTAAAAACGAATCTTATTTTTATAACTTCTCGTTTGGAAATTTGATTTCTGTCGAATTCCAACATAAAAATAGCGTCATCTGGAGTAGATCTTGTTGTCTCAATCTCGTTAACATTGATTAGGTCAATATTGAAAGTTTGCTTAAATTCTTCAAGAGTGGTTTTAGAACTTAATTGTGGTAAGCCAAATAAAATCAGTTTAAACTTTTTCTGATCCTTTACTGGGTGAGTGTAAAATGTTACATCTTTTTCTTTCAAGAGTTTTATAGTTTCCTCATAAATTGCTATCGTTTTAGGCATAACTTTGGTACCTACAGACATTCTTTTATATCTGCAGTTAGCTCCTAGCAATTTGATTACATTTGAAAAATTATGACAGGAGTCCACAACAATTGGTGGGATTTTTACTGAGTACTCTATAAACTCGCCTTCTTCCGAACTTAAATCTGACTCATCCATATCAGACAGCGCTTGAAATCTGTTAGCAGATTGATCATTAGAGGTTTTAGTTTGCTTGTACTTGGGGCTATTTCCCCAAAACTTTTTACGTTTTGAAGTCATAATAACAAAACCTGTTCAAAAACTATTAAATTTGTAAAGATTATTTTTTTTTTATATATATTTTATTCACGTGCAAATCAGCTGGTTTATATTTACGCGTCCGAGTGCTTTGAATGTCAATCGACGACTGAGTAGTATGCATTTAAAAAATATAACAGTTTAGGTTATGATTAAAAATGTATTTTGCGCTTTTAAAAAATTTAACTTATGTATCTCCTTAATTCTTACCGCAATTTTGAAAATAAGGTGCCAATTAATAATTTCATTATGTCATAATTTTTGTCGTTAGTTCTAAATATTTCTACTAGGTGGCGCGGTGAAGTACCAAGATCTAAAAGATATTATGCGTTTTAATAACTAAAATAACGTTGACCGTAAATAGTTACCGAAATAACTGATAAACCGTTACCCTTACCGATAATCGCATCATTTCATACCATCCCTGGTTAATTGTGAAAAAATAATTTAAAGTTCAAAAATCTTAAGAAAAATCTACTTTATAGCTAATAACTGGATAATCAAAAAAAGCAGAAAGAAGCAAATATGAGTAAAAAGAGCAAAAAAAAAAGTAATAACAGCAAAACAAGCAAATTTATCTTCTCTGATGATTAATATTAATAAATAATAATTATAATTTTTTTGTCTCAACATAATTTTTTTTCCTGTTGTACTGTGTTATTATTGGGATACAAAAGCATTCACATAAAAATAATAAAAATTTCAAGACTTGGCTTAAAACTTAAATCAAATTAGTCCCTGAGTGGGGAAATATCAGGAAACTAATTGCGTTTGTGCACCCTTTGATATATCGGAAGTGAAGATATTCTTCACAACCAACTGATGTCCAAAAATCGTATGTATATTACACTTAAGCCCAAAATTCGGTTTGTTGTGCCCTCTCATGTGGCTTCGAATTTAACTGAAGATCGGACCACTGCTTCACCTCAAACAATTGCCATTTTTTCCGGTCTTGCGACTGGCTGAACTTAGTCCAGACAAGATTTCTTAAGAAAACCTTTGGCTTACTTAAGTTTAAAGCAAGTCTCAAATCAGGCTGGTTTATCCAATTTATTATCTCAGAAATGTTTTGCAGTTACATGTAGTTAGTTATTCGAGTAATAAGCGCAATACCGTTATCCCCTTAAAAACGCCTTTACCAATACCGAAACGCTTGATTTCAAAAAACCTTTTCCCTTAAATACCAGTATCGTACCGATATTGAATCGATTCTTTTGTAGGCTTTTAGCAAAAAATTAATTTTCTTTTTTATTCAAAAAATTCAATTATTTTAACTTTGCCAATATTAGTTATTAAAAATTTGTAATGCTTAATTATCGTGTGGTTATCAAGTTTTAATTTGATTATTTATTGTGAAAGTGCATTTTGCAATTATACCGCTTTCTACCGGTTTTGATGTTTCGGTATCGGTTCTACCGATAATGATACGAATAAAATACCGTTACTGATACCAATACCGAAACAAACAAAAAAATCAATACCGTTACCATACCGTTATTCGTTTCGGTTGGCAACCTTGCCAAATAGCAAAAAAATACTTTCTGACAATAAAACGTTTACACATCACTTTCTTATACACATCACTTTCTTATACAAAAAAAAACGTAAAAATATATTGGGCCGTAGTCATAGTCCCGCACTAAAGTCGCCTTTTTTCAAAAACAACTTTAAATTAAAAACTTGTTATTATCTATTTTGCTATTATAGTCAGAATTAAAGCCAGTTTTAAGTTGAACCGGCTTTAAATGGGTATCACATCAAATGTACAAAATGTCCGCATACATTTTGTACTAAAAAAGAAGCAGGTGGCAACATTGATCAGCTGATTTTATATTTGCCGAAAAAACTGAAGTGTGTAAATAAAAGATTTGCAATTGCAAAATGTAAAAAGGAAAAAACTTTATAAAAAAGGATTGAAAAGTGTATTTTTATTAATAAAAATTTATTAACTTAATAAATGTTATGCAAAATATCGTATTTATTGATATAATTTTCCTTTTAATAATTTGCATTCAAACATTTTTTTTTTCACAAAAATTTTCTTGGCGGAAAACAGCTGTTGTGTGTTGTTAAATTGGATAGAGTCAACTTCAGCTAGTTTTAATTTTAAAGCAGACTTTAGCGATTAAAGTATACTTTTACTTGTCTATTGTATGCCTAAAGTATACTTTTAAGAAAAGTCGACTTTAGAACTCTTAAAGTATACTTTATTTTAACTATGATTATGCACCATTGATTTTATTGATATCAACAATAAATGCAGATTTTTTAAATTCTAAATGCATACATATTTTTCATACTTATTTAATGCACATAAAACACGATTATAAATGCACGATTAAATAATGATATTGAACATGTGTCAAATTGACCCACTTTTTCTTATTTTCTAAATTATCTCACCTGTGAATCAATAAACATATCTGAAAGCTAATAAAATTTCTTAATAAACTCAAAAAGTAATTTTCGCAATATTTTTTTTGCACATGAAAAATTTTTGTTCTCTTTTTCTTAATATTTTTAGATGTTCAAATCGAATAGCAAAATAAATGCAATGTCGTCAGTGTTTATTTTGATATTTCCTTTACTCTATTTACGTTGTCTTTTTTTTTATGATATATTTGAACTTCTAATAAAAATTACCATGGATTTGGTTTGTAGGGTAGAGAGGGGACCATTCGCTTCTTTTCTTTCTGTCATTACTAAACCAACAATTATTTAAAAAACACTATTTTATTTAAGATCATACATATCTTTGCTTCAATTCGCAACTTTCTATTTCTTTTTTACGATTTCTATTCCTTTTTTACGATTGAACTATACGATAGGACTATAAAATGCTGACAAAAATCAATGAATAATTATAAATAAAACATTACTGTCATTTACAGTCATAATACTGTCTTGAGCCACCCATGTACAAATTATAATATATGATCATTTTCACCTAGGGGGTTTTATTTTCGAAAATTCATTGTCAAAAAGATTCTATATAAAGATTTTATATTTTTAATTCTTTTTAATAAAAATAATAATTAAAAAAAAAACTATGTTTATTAATTTATTTCTTGTAAAATAACGACTTTCATATGGAAAAAGAACTCAGAATATTAATAAGGGTATTCATTTCAGTTTTTTTTTTGTAGTTGGGAAAATGGAAAAGTGGAAAAATGCAACTTTTGTTACAACAAACACAAGGAAAAAATTTCCACTAAAAGTTGTATTTTTAACAACCCATGACCAAGTGTTAAAAATCTGGATAAAAAGTTGTAATTTTCCATTATAAACGTCAAAAGAAAATCGTTAATTTTTAGCTCAAAGTACGAAAAACTACATCTCTTTTTGTAAAACCCTGAATTATACAACTATGATTTTAAGATATGTGTGACGTTTATATTTTAAATTTGATTTTTCTTCGTTCAATTCAACCGTAATTTTTTAAGAAGAAAAAATTTAAAATGCGCTTTATGAAAAAAAAAAAAATATTATCCAAAGGGTTATGAATAGGTGTCTCGACCGATTAAAATTCTGTGTCATCCACGTAACCAATACATTGCGGTAATTCACTAACCGTCTTCTTCACACTATGAACTCTTTCGTCTCTATCGGGCCAAAAAACAATTTTTTTTTGAAGTTCCAGAAACGCCCGAAATACTCGTTTTGTTATATTTTGTATAGTACCACATCTACATCTCCTGAAGGCCTGAATCTGTATGGAAATTCTTCTCTAGAACTTATAAGTAAGACAAGTTAGTGCTTCGCATAATTTGACGAAATCGGTTGTCGTTGAACTTTGAAAGAATATCCTCACACCATACCTTAGATTTGGGAACGAAGTACTCGATTCCACGGCGCAAACTTCAAATCATCAAAAATAATGTGCAATTCTTTGTCCACCAAATTGTCGGAGACTTTTTCAGTTGCTAAATCATCATCTGATGTAAAAGTTTCTAAAAAATAATATTTCAAAATTTATATTGTATTGAATTTTTTTTTTTGAGAAATTATCTTTATATACCTATATTTCATAAATATTAAAAAATCACAAATATTAAATAATTAATCAATTAAATTTTAACACTTCTATTCGGCATGTTAAAAAATATTAATGATTGTCACATCATTGACAGCTTGTTTTCTTTTTTTTTTTTTGACTGTTCAAATATTTATATTTTAAAAAAAAAAAAATGACCGTTTACATCAACAATTTTTCATTTTTCTATTTTTCCAAACAAAAAAATCTGATATGAATACCCTTAATAAAAATATTTTTTATAAGGAAAAGTCTTATAAAAAATACTTAATTTTTTTAAATTTTTCTAAGAAACAGATTTTTAGATTCTATGGACTTTTCCTTAAAGTAAAATTTTCAGATTATGCAAACTGTTTCATAGATAAAAATTCGTATATTCTTAAAAAAGTTAAATAAGGAGGACTTTCATTATAAAAAATACTTAAGTTCTAAAAACTTTTACTAGTGAAAATATTCTTAAGTTATTAGGACTTTTTCTAAAAGAAAAATTCTAAGACTGTAAGGACTATCCAAAAAAAAAATCTTAAAATAGTCTAGAATCGAAGAATTTTTCTTTAAGAAAAAAAAAAACTTATGGAATCTATGTTTTTTATGTAAAAACTGCTTTTAATTTAAAACTTTTTTGAAGTATTTTTCTTTAAAAAATTCAATAGAATCAAAGAAAAAGTCCTTAATATCAAATGTTTTCTTTAGGAAAAACATTTCTTAAAGGAATATTCTTAAATTTAAAGACCATATTATTATTTAAGCACCATATTATGGTAAATTTATGGTTATTTTATTATTATAAATATATTATACTACGACTATGGTTGACACAATTATAATTCCAAAAATATATGATGCTCTTCGAATACGATTGCCTCTACCATGTTTTTTTTCTGCGTGAAGAATTCCAACCATATAGCTCACTCTGCGCCACCCTGTAGAACTGCATATATTTGAGGCATTCAAAACTGCACAAATTATCAATTTAGTAACTCTCTTAGATAAAGTTAAAGTCCGGGGTAACATATGTTTCCCAGTGGCGAAAGCTCCCCAGTCCACCCTCTCTGCCTGATGCTAAGTATTTTTCATATTTATAGTACAGATTTTGCATTTAATAATTTATCTTGTGTTTCTTATATTTTCGACGGAAAAATGTATAGATATATTTTTCTGGGATTTGTTTAAATTTTACTACAACTAGTTTTAAAATTGTTTATTTTTTCTTTTAAATTTTCAAAAAAATTTAAACTACATACTACATTCTTTGTTTGTTTGTTTCGATTTCAAAATTAGTTAATTATAATGAATTTCATACTATTTGCCAGACTTTGGTTGTACATATTTGTGATTTTTGATTTTACCCATCAACCATCAGGCCTTTTCTAATAACGTCATTTGGGTTTATTTTTTCTAAAACAAAAATTGAATGATTGCCACAAACTTTTCGTTTTGCAAAATTAACAAATATTAACAAAACTTTTATCATACATCTGGCGTGTAAATATAATTAAAAAAATTTTTAATAAATAATATACCAATTAATGTCTACTCTAAAATCATTTAAATATCTTGGAATGGGGAGTTTTTAAAGCGAATTCTTAATTTGTAATATTTTCTTTAGAAAAACATGTTTCCTAATCAAATTTATGTAGTCAAAATTTATTTAGGTTACACACCTGTATACCAATTGTAAACAAAGTATTAAAACTGACCGATCATCATCTTAACTATTGTTTGTAGTTGGTTAGTTTTTCTTTTAACCAACCCCACTTTACTACAAATGAATGATCGATCAATTTCTTTGTAACACAACCAGCAAAACGAAATTGTTATGGCAACATGTTTTTGTTGTTTTTGTAACATTCTAAAACAATTGAAGCACCCAATGCAACAACCGGATAACTCCACTTTTTTGCGAAATAGCTTTTTTAATGCAGAAAAAAACAAAAAAAAAATCTGCGTCGTTCGGTGCACAAAAAACATATCTAACTTGGCTCTAGGATACGGAAACTCTGAAACTTTGAAGTTTTGTTTTCAAAACGGAGCAAGAACACGACATCTCCTGGAGTTGTCTTGTTTTTGCACCGCTTTTCAAGCAATAAGCCTTAAGCCACATGTCAACTTTTAGTTGCCGGCAATCAAAAAACACAAATTTTTCAAAACATGTTCTGTTCTGTTTTTATTTTTATTTACGTTCGTGCTGTGTGTGTGCGAAAAACGATTACAGTATGTTGTTGAGTATGTTGAGTATGTTGTGTGTGTGTTTAGCGGCCGCGTCTCTTTTTTACGCTCTCTGTTTTTTCTTTTATACTGTATGTCGTCGTTCTAAAAAAAAATGTGTCAGTTCGTTCTTGGTGGTAGGATACGGTGCAAGTATACATGTGTTTATAATAAATTTAAAACAATGACTGAAAGTGAATCAGATTTTTCCATATCGGGCTCCGAATATAAAAATGGATCTGATGATGAGGAGACATCGAGTAGTGTTGATACTTTACCTGTTCAAAAAGGTAACAAATTCATTAAAATGTTTAAGTTTTCAGTTAATGTTATTGTTTGTATGGCTTTAGGAAAAAAGCGTGTGCGCAATCAGAACGCGTGAAAAAGGAACGTAGTTAAAAGGAAGAGAGCAGAAGGCAAAAAGTATACAAACTGTAAGGGTAATAGCGTTGCAGCAAAAACCTTGCAGTTGCAAAAAAAATGTTTTGATTCTGGATGTCAGAATCATTATGCCAAAGTTTTTCAAGAATTTAATAAGCTGGGAAATAAAGAAAAGCAAGATGCATATTTGTGTGGATTAATAAGGCAAAATGCAGTTAAGAGGCGTCGATCTGCGAGTGGGAATGAATTGAGAAAATTCCAAAATAAATATTTTATACGTAGCATTACACATTAAATAGAGGTATGTAAAAAAGCATTTTGTTCAGTTCATGGAGTCCATAAAAGTCGCATCGAAAGACTCTCAAGATTTTTGCTGGAAAAAGGAACTGCGCCCTCTGACATGAGAGATCGTCACGCAAACAGAGTAAATAAGATTCCAGAAGATGTTGTTCAAAATATTGACAGCCATATTAAAAGTTTCCCAAAAAGATCTTCTCACTACAGCCAAAATAAAGAATCGAAGTACTTAAGTTCCGATTTAAATGTAAGGAAAATGTATACTCTTTACTTAGAAAAGTTTGAGCCAAGCGCTTTTGCATTGATGGCTGAAGAAAATGGTAACCCAAAGCCAACAGTTACATACGATTTTTATAGGGAATACTTTGCGAAAAATTTTAAGCTTTCTTTTGGAGCACCTAGATCAGACACTTGCCAGACGTGTGATAGCCATGGAAACAAAATAGCTGCAGCTGATTCTAAGGAAGAAAGACGTGCACTCAAAGTTGCGAAAGATCTTCACGAAAAGAAGGCTAAGGCGTTTTATGATGATCTACGCGAAAAAAGCTGCTTACAAGACCCGACAGTTGAGTGCCTTACTTTTGATTTCCAACAAAATTTGCCACTTCCGCTAATACCATCGGGTGATGTCTTTTATAAAAGGCAGTTATGGGTGTTTAATTTTTGTATTTATCAATGCAGTACCAAAAAAAGCTACATGTACATGTATGATGAGACAATCGAGGAAAAAGGTCCAAATGAAGTAATCAGCTTTTTGCATCATTTTATTGAACACATTATGAGTGAAACTGTGAGAAAATTATATTTATTTTCCGATAATTGCGGTGCTCAAAATAAAAACAACACTCTTGTCCAATATTTATATGCTGTTGTAAAACACAAAAATATAAGCCTTATTGAACATCACTTGCCAGAACTAGGACACAGCTTTTTGCCCTGCGATCGCTCTTTTGGCGTTATAGAGAAACAGAAACGTCGAGTAGAACGCCTTTACCTGCCAAAAGACTGGCAGAATTTAGTGGAAAAGTCTTCCAAAAAATTTAAAGTTATATCAGTGAGCAATGCGAACATATTTAATTTTAAAACGAGTTTGGCTCCGTTTTACAAAAAAACAGTCACGAACAAAGATCATATTAAATGGACCATTTCAAAATATCGAAGATTTTGCTACAAAAAAGAGGAAAATGTCGCAAGTATTTCAGCTTCTTGTAATCACCATGGGCCATTAACAAAATTCGATATAGCAATGAAAGCAAACTTCGAGCCAAAACTTGTATACACAACTAATCTAGCCCCCAACCCGAAAAAATATGACGATGTTATGAGCTTGGCACAAAAGTATGTTCCTCCATCCGATATACATTTTTATAATAATTTAATCTCGCAGCAGTCTATTCAAGAAGCTGAAAAAACTGACTATGAAGATGACATCGAAAGACCCCTTTAATTTTTACCAATATCGGTGCAAAAACAGGACAAGTCCAAAAGCAAAATTATTTTTTTTTTTATTTAAAATAAAACTTTGTAATATGTTTTTGAATTAAACAAATTTGTTTTGATTATTTCTTTTCAAAATTAAATAATATTTAGCAATTCTTTTGGTTTCTTATTTTTGAGAAAGTTTTTTTTGATTTTCTCAACATTTTAAAAAGTGGAGTTATCTTGTTGTTGCACTGGGTGCTTCAATTATAATTGTTTTCCATGATTTTATTATTTATGTGAGTAGAGAGAAAACCTGTCTCACTAATAAAATTATAGAGTTTCGGTTTTGATGATTGTGGTTTGCGTAAATTGGTGTAGTATAACAAATTCTATAGTATGTATCCTTCCTGTGGCACACAAATTGCATACAGTGAAAACTCCTAGAGTCAGCCTCAGTCAGTGAATTTTAGATTTTCTTTATTTTTCAACATAATCTTCTTTTAGCTCGATACACTTTTCCCAGCAATATTTAATAGCTTCGATACCGTGTTTATATTAAGAACTTAAAATAGCCAACAACCGTAGACTCCACCACTTCATTGTTGGCCAATCTTTTACCACAGCGCCATTTTTTCAAGTTTGGAAGTAGAAAATAATCCGAAGAAGCTCAATCTGGCGAATAAGGTGCGTGATGAAGCAATTCGAAATTTAATTCATTGATTTTGGCCATCGCAATTGTGAATGTTTTGAAGAAACTACACTTTCCTTTTCGCCAAATGCGGACTTTTTTCCTTAATGTCATCACTTTAATGCTGCAATACGTTAGCATAATACTTACTCATCGTTGATTTTTTTCCTTTTTTGAAGATAATCAATAAAAATTATCACACGAGCTCTTCTGATTACAAAAAAAAAATACATTTTGTAGGCCATATTTGACAAAATTTAAATAAGCCAGACTCACCAATGTGCCAACAACACTCATCGGAAAGCAACCTGTAAAGGGTTGCAGGTTCGATTCTCGGTCATGTTCGTATTAGCTTACAAATGTATTTCCGATAAATTTAATTAACGCTCTTCTTTGAGTCTGAGACATCTTCAAGTTTGTTGAGGTTATTGGTAGCTTTTAAAATTTTAAGTGTTCAGTAGAGACGAAAAAAACTGTATAGTATATCTTAAAACATTTGACTTTTTGGTAAAGTCTTTTTGGGTCAATTGAAGAAATATTTTAATGACATGTGAAGGGTATTTTCTAACCGTCTGATATTTGTCCAGCTTTAGTAAACAACATATGATTGTTTTTTTAAGACATTTTGTAGTTAAAACAAACTGATTGAAATTTTGGTTTTTATGAAAACAGGACAATATTATGACTGTAAATGTTAAATTCATAATTTATTTGATGTATAATAATTTATGGATTGTTGCCAGCATTTTATCGTTGCATAATTATCATATTTTTTTCATAGTCAGAATTTTTGTTACCACAGTATAGTTACAGCCAATCATAATATAAAATAGAAGGTGCCAATCATAAAATAGTAAACTATTTACTAAATAATGATGGTAGCGACCATGTTGATGGTTAGAAAAACCAGCCCGATTGCAGCAAGCAAAATGTAGTAGCAGTGATCATATTGCAACCATGTTTTTTCTCTGCGTGCAGTGAGCAAAGTATATGATTTTTTTGTAACATTCTGTTAAACGATTTATTTAAGGAAATATTTTTTAAACATACAGAGAAAAAACATAGTTGGGTCAATTATATATTTTTGGGATTATGATTGTGCCAACAATAATCGTACTATAATTTGATATTAAAGAATTTTTCAAGAAAACTTTTTATTCCATAGGCTTTTTGAAGAAAAATTTTTAAGTTCTAAAGACCTTTTTTAATAACAAAACATAAATAAATTAAGATTTTTTTAAGATAGTCCATACAGTCTCAGAATTTTTCTTTTAGAAAAAGTCCTTGCAATCGAAGAATATTTCTACTAGAAAAAGTCCTTAGAATCTAAGTATTTTTCATGATGTTAAGTCCTCAAGATCTACGATTTTTTTTTATATCAGAAAAATTTCTAAAAATCTAGTATTTTGTATAAGAAACCTTTTCTTATACAAAATACGCACAAGTTCAAATACAGTGAAGCAAAAGGAAGAATAGTTGGCAAATTTAATAAAAACTGAAAAAGAAGAAGAAAACTTTGAAAATTAAAGACAAGTGGAAGAAAAGATTAAAAAACTAATGAAAAGTGAAATTTTAAATTGACAAATTAAAAGTATAACCTTTTGTTCAATTATTTATTTATTGAATCTTCACCTTATTTATGATAAGTATACAAATCTTTAAACTAAATCTTAATATTAAGTCCAGCCAGTGCCAGACGAAATTTTCATTCGTTCGTTTGGCCATCTGAAAAATTTTCCTTCATATGTTTGATAGGTCTGCAGTGTCCCTCCGTCTTAGTCGCCTATGCCCATCATTATTCAAAAGATTTCGTGCTAGAACATTGGGATGAGTTTCCAGTATCTTTAAGTAGTTGTTGCTATATCTAGTGATTTCGTTTTTAACTAAGGGTACATTGAGATCTTTATGAATGTTGCCATTCCTTAAATACCAGGGGGCGTTTGTAATAATTCTCAAGAGCTTGCTTTGCCTTCTCTGAATTTTTTCAATATTAGATGATGAGGCAGTTGCCCAGATCTGAATTCCATAGAACCATATGGGTTTTATAATCGTGTTGTATAATAATAGATTACAATCTAATAAGAGCTCTTCTTTTTTCATTCAGAAATTTTTTATGCTTTAGCCTATTTGTTCTTCTGCCCGTCAGTGCTATATCACCAGTGGGTGATACAATTTCTTGGGAGTTTATAATAGTAAGAATAGTGGGTGTGCGATCTGAGGAGAGGTCTAACGAGGATTCTACCCTTATCAATCAATAAGATCTGGTATTTTCTGCCGATCTGTTGGCCAATAAGTAGGTTCTCCACTTGAGATCACATCCAAACCCATTTTAGAAATTTCATCAAACAAAACACGGCCCTTCGGGGTAATCAGCCGTGACCCCCAGAAAGTATGCTTGGCATTATAGTCACCAGCTGCCAGAAAACGTGACCCCAATGATTTATAAAAATCCGTGGGAGAAATAAACTGACGAGATCACTATATTATTATGAAATTCCTCAAAGCATATAGTATTTGCTTGAAGATGGGAGGTTCTACAGACTTTTTGTTATAAAAAATTTTTTATTATTGTGAGTACTTTTTCGAAGAGAAAGTAGTTTTTTTTACAAGAAATTAATTAATAAACATATTTCTTTTCTAAATTATTATTGTTTTTATTGAAAAGAATTAAAAAATATAAAATCTTTATATAGAATCTTTTTGACAATTAATAAGGCATTTTCAAAAACCCCCAGATGAAAACAATTAAGTATTATCATTTTTACATGGGTGACTGAACTAATAGATTTATTTTATGAAAACAAGGCAGTACCCGTATTATAACTGTAAATGTCAAAGTCATGTTTTATTTGATTTCTAATTATCGTATTTTTTCATAGTCAGAATTTTCTTTACCACAATATGGTTACAGCCGTATGCTTCTTTCAGAGCAACTTTTGTCGCGGCGATTCTTGTCAATTCTCTTTTAAAGTTGTATTTAATTTTACACAGAGAAACTTTTTTCAGCAACTTTCGTCAACATTTGGTTTAAAATGAATGAAAAAAAAAACGAAGAATTAAAAAACAAAACGAAGAATGAAAAAACAAAACGTATTGCCGAGAACAAGCAACTTCGTACCAACCCCCACACCTCTTTCCCCTCTCTCCCACAAACTCAAGAGTTGCACGACAAATGTTGCTCTGTGTGAAACATATATATATGTGCACAGCGCTTGTTGCGGGGACGGTTTTCGTTCCACAAGTTACTATAAAGACATTTTGTTTCTTTGGGGACCGTCCTCAAACTTTTCCTTAATCGACTGTATACACTGAAGACATTTTACTGGAGACAGCGCATATTATAGGGACTTTTTTGGCAATGCATATATACAGGTTGGTTGAAAAGTTCCTGCGCTCACCAAGAGATGGAACTGCTAGCTCCAAACTTTTTTTTCTCAAGTTGGTATAACTGTCCTGAGAACACATGCAAAGTTGCAAGTCATTCTGTCAATTCTTTCTTTGTTTACAAACCATTTGAAGTTGACGTGTCATTGATTTTTTTAATATGGAAAAAATTTAGTATCGTGCAGTGATTAGATTCTTTGTTTTATAGGGTTTTAAAGCAAAGGAAATTTATGAACAATTGTTAGAAGTGTATAAGGAGTCCTCACCTTCAAAACGCACCGTTGAATTTTGGGCTGGTGAATTTAAACGTGGTCGTACCAGCCTTAAAGACGATCCACGCGAAGGACGACCAAAAACTGCAACCACAGCAGAAATCATTGAGCAGGTACATAATATGGTTAGTGAAGATCCAAGTTTGACTAAGCGTGAAATTGCTAATGCCATAGGCATCTCAGACGAATGAGTACTCCATATTTTACATGAAGAATTACGTATGAAAAAACTGTTTGGAAAGTTAGTGCCGCACACATTAACAATTCAACAAAAACTGGATAGAAAACAAATTTCTCAACGTAATTTGGAGCATTTTAAGCCGAATAAAACCAAGAAGTCGTTTTATAACTACGGATGAGACTTGGATCTACCACCATGATCCTAAATTGAAACAAGAACGTTTACAGTGGACTGAAGCTGGTTGTTCAGCTCCAAAGCAGGTGAAGTCACAAAGATCAGCAAAGAAGGTTATGGCATCAGTTTTTTGGGATGCTAAAGGAATTTTGTTGATTGATTATCTTCAGAGAGGTAAAACAATCAACTCTGAATATTATTGCAGCCTTTTGGATCAGCTGGATGAAAAAATTCGTGAGAAAAGACCTGGTTTAAAGAAGAAAAATATCATTATTCATCAAGACAATGCACCTGCTTACAAAAGTGTTTTGACGATGGCTAAATTCAAAGAATTAAAGTACGAATTGCTTGAACATCCACCGTATTCACCAGATTTGGCTCCCAGTGACTACTATCTCTTCAGAAATCTCAAACAATTCCTTCGTGGAAATCATTTTTCGTCGAATGAAGAGGCCGTAGCAGCCGTAGACGATTATTTTGCAGAGCTTCCGGAAAACCATTATATGGATGGGATATAAATGGATGATCATTGGAACAAGTGTATTGAGCTTCTAGGAGATTATATTGAATAGAAAAATATATTTCGTAACAAAAACAGTATTCTTTAATTTCGAGCGCAGGAACTTCATGATATATATATATTTATATATATATATATATATATATATATATATATATATATGTGCACAGCTCATGTTGCGGGGACGGTTTTTCGTTCCACAAGTTACTATGAAGACATTTTGTTACTTTGGAGACTGTCCTTAAACTTTTCGTTATTCTACTGTTTACACTGAGGACATTTTACTGGATACAGCGCATATTATAGGGACTTTTTTGGCTGTATATACAGATGTCTTCAAAGTATGGGCAATGAATATATATATATATATATATATATATATATATATATATATATATATATATATATTTATATATATATATATATATATATTTATATATATATATATATATATATATTAAGTTTTTAAAGTAACACATTATTTTATGGATTGAAATAATGCTGAAGTTAATGATATATCAGTACATGGTAATGTATGAAAGTCATTACCATATTTTTAATTTCGTTCACTCACACGCAACATGGTGCAGTTGAAACAAGCTGAGTTTTGTTTAACATACTAAAAACATAAACCGCAGCATCATTCATTTTAAATTTCTTAAAGAGATATACTGACCCTCTTAATGTTATATACTCTCTGTATTACTTACGTTTCAATGCAATTGTCCTTAATAATAAGAAGTTTTCCACTAATAAGACCTTCCACTATATTTTATATTGCGTGTTTACTTAATGCGTGTGAAAATGTTATTGACCTAATTTCAGATCTAAATCGAATGTAATTGGGTTAAGAAAAATATGTTGTTATCATTTGCAAAAAAATATAAAACCATAGTTACAACTACTTGCATAGCACTTATCATCAAAATACACCTGTCATTTTGCGTAGGCGTATCGAGGATAAAAATAAACTTGTCGATTATGGCCATAAAATGAATAATTTATAGGAATTTTTTTATCTTAATTGTTACACAATAAATTATTTAAATAAAACTTAATAAACATTTGACATGATTCACCATAGTATCATTTGTAAATTTCTCTTGAAGTAAATATTTATTGATAAATTCTACACCATTAACAAGTCTTCTATTACACAATATTATATGTTCTTTGTTCATACGAGTTAACGTACAAACAAATGTTTTAAATTTCATATTAAACTATGTTAAGTTTAATAAATAACTTGATACATTCTATAACAAATAAATGTAAATTTAATACATGAGCGAGCATTAGGGCGGCAAAAGATCTTATTTTGAGAACTGCCGGCCGAAATTTGTTTGCATTTTGTCTAGAAATAAAATTGTGAAAAATTGAGTCAAATGGAACCTCGTTAAATTCCGGTGCATGACAAACAAAGTTTGAGGGTTAACCAATATTTTTGGAAAATTATTTGTTTTACCTTGCGATACATCTTTTTTAAAAATCGTAGTTTTTCTGGTTTGCAACATGTCACAATATCCAAAAAGCCTTTTAATCGATTTAAAAAATTGTACCAGATTCAAGCTCATCAGGTCGGTGGGTACTCCTCGAAATTCCAACAAAACAAATGTAAATAACCAGCCAGAAAAATACGAACGGCAAAGCGTCGACCCAGTGCTTTTAGCCGTGGTGCTAGCGTTATATTGCTTCGCCAACCACAAAATGATAACACCGAGCTAGGTTGAGACGTTTACTTTTTTAAAACGTTGGCAGAGCAATCAATTTTTTTCAATTCAAATTAAATTTCTAACATTTTATTTTGTAATATTTAAATGTTTTTAAACACAAAAAAAACTCGAAAAACAAATAAAAATTACAAACACGTCGTTTGAATTTACAAATTTCATTGTTGACGCCCATTTAAATACAAACAGAATTTTAGTAAATTTTGTCTATGTAACAAATTAAATTATTTACTCTAGAATTTCTAATAAAATTGAAATGTATAAATAAAAAGTTATAAATGTATTAAATAAATGTATTGGGAAATAATTGTTTTGTGTTTAGATAACCAGGAAATTACTCTTCTTTTCCTATAAAAAATTCTCGGGAGACATTAAATTTTTGTATTCAATGCACTTTCCAATCACTTTATTTTAGATTATTCCAAAGTTTTTAACCCCCATACTTCTAAATACTTCTCTAACATATTTGTCAATTTTGGGTAGAAAAACAAATCATATCCTGTTGAAAACGTTACAAAATCATACATCGTTATAGCTTTCATAAACAGTTGTAAATTTTGTGAACCCAGTACTGTTAAAGCCCTTCTTGCTAACGTTGGGAAAGCGTTCTAAATGTAGCCTTTGCCCGTGCTTTTATTCTATTTACGATTGTAAGTCTTGTAAATCAAATACTGCAAAATACGAGGGCGGGTCAATTTTGCCATTAAGACTACACACGTGTGCACCCGTGCATTATGGTCAATTGAGAGCAAACTCGGAACCTATCTTGCAGACAGCTTTCTTAAATCCAACTGATCATTTAAAATCGAAACCACACTGCCATATGAAAATTTTTTCGACATTTTCGAGTGTATTGACCTCACTTGGCCGTCCAGAACGTTCAGCTTCATTTGTACTTTTGCGACCACAACGAATATGAGTAAACCACTTTTTTACCATTGAAATCGATGGTGAAGAGTCCCCATAGTATTTATCAAGCTTTTCCTTGGTTTGATTGACGATTTTTTTTCGCAAAAAATAATGTTTAATGAGCACTCGAATTTAATTTTTTTGCATTTTTAAAAAAATCCACGAGGTTGTATGTTTTGAACAGCTGTTAAACTGCTTAATGCGAACAGTGTTGCATTTTATATAACTATGAGGGAAGTTCGAAAAGTAACGGAATTATTGATCCGCCTTCGTACTTTTTAATAATGTTGGAAAAACTTTCTAAAAAAGTGATCTGCCAGCACTTTTATTTTTTACTATAGGCAATTTCTTGCTGGGTAACTTTAAGTATTAAATTTTAATGCCAGTGGGGAAAAAAATGTTGCTGTTGGATATGTTGTAGAAATAAAAATTCCCAAGAAGAACGCAATTTTTAAATCTGGCAACATTCGAAGTGTCATTGTTTGACATTTGAACAATTGTTATTGTTTGCTAGTAGAAGGTACGAGGTTAGTAAAAATGGAGCGCTACACGAATGAACACCGCATTCTCATTGTGAAATTGTTTTACCAAAATGGTGAAAGTTTTGCGGCTACAGTTCGCAAATTGCGATCAATTTGGGGTCACAATAATGCTCCAACAGAGTCAACTGTAAAGAGATTAATGGATAAATTTGCCGAAACTGGGTCTGTTAGTGATGTAAAGACAACAACGCGCCATCGACCAGGTCGATCGACCGAAAATGTCGCAGCTGTACGTGATGATGTCGCTCAAACTTCATCCACCTCAATTCGACACCGAGCTCAACAAATTGGTGTCTCCAAATCCACTTTGCAGCGAATTTTGACGAAAGATTTGCATCTTCATGCATACAAAGTTCAATTGACTCAGGAACTGAAGCCAGCTGACCATGGACAGCGAAGGGAGTTCGTTAATTGGGTATTGGAGAGACAACATGAAAATGCTGATTTTGCCGATAAAATCATCTTCAGTGACGAGGCCCATTTTCATCTTGATGGCTTCGTCAATAGACAGAATTGTCGCATTTGGGGTGAGGAAAATCCTCGAGTGATTCACGAGAAGCAAATGCATCCTCAACGTGTCACTCTGTGGTGTGGTTTTTGGGCTGGAGGAATCATTGGACCTTTTTTTTATGAAAATGAGGCAGGTCAAGCGCAAACAGTCAATGGTGTTCGGTATCGTGAAATGATAACCAGTTTTTTCTTGCCTAGAATTGAAGAAATGAATGTGGAGGGCATGTGGTTCCAACAAGACGGCGCCACATGTCATACAGCCAGAGAAACAATTCAATTGCTGCATCAGTCATTTCCCGGTCGTGTTATTTCGCGTTTTGGAGATCAGAATTGGCCGCCTAGATCGTGCGATTTAACACCATTAGATTTTTTTCTTTGGGGTTTTTTGAAGTCGATGGTTTACGCGAATAAGCCGACGACGACTCAAGCCTTAAAAGAGGAAATTGGACGCTGCATTAATGAAATACCGCAGCATTCATGCAAAACGGTCATTGAAAATTTCATTAAAAGATCGCGTGCATGCCAGCAAAGCCGCGGCGGCCATCTGCACGATATATTGTTCCATACATAACCTCATTCTGTCTGCTTTACGATATAATAAAGTTTCACGATTTTTTTTTAAATATCTGTGTTTTATTTAAAATTGCGTTCTTTTTGGGACACCCTTTATTAAGACAAGAAAGATTTTTCAGGACAAGAAATTCAATTTGTGAAAGTGCTCCTTTATATGCAATATGAAAAAATAAAATTTTAACGTCTTTGTACAAGCATTGAAGATGAAGTGAATGTCTAAAAAGTGCAACAAAAGATGATTGATGAGTGAAAACGCTTGAAATTGGTAATATCATAGGCATCTTAAATCATCCACCTTATTTTGCATTAAGAATTACCAATCAAAAAGCTGTCTGAAAAATTGGATGCATTTGTTAACAGCTGATCAATAACGTTTTCATTTCTCTAGCCTTTTTGGACCGATTTAAGCGAAATAAAATTAATTTTAAGCGTTATTTCATAAATGGTTGATGAAACATGGATCCATCGGTAAATACCAGAGACAAAGGGCGTTTTGATGTAATTGCTAGCACTTTGGACTGTTACACATAAGGTTGCAGGTTCAATCCTCGGCGACGACAACATCAATTTCGAAAAATATTCTGTATAAGTTTTTATCTCGCATACATATCGCAACGTCCTCCTTCGGTTTTCCCATATAACTTAACCCTACCGAAGTAAAATAACATAAGAGGGCTGTGAACTAAAATGCTTCAACAATTCCCCCAACTCTTCATCAGATGGCGAGCTACAACTTTTCTTAAATTTACAGGGTTAACATATTGTAAGCCTTTCATAAAGGGTGTCCCAAGAAGAACGCAATTTTTAAATCTGGCAACATTCGAAGTGTCATTGTTTGACATTTGAACAATTGTTATTGTTTGCTAGTAGAAGGTACGAGGTTAGTAAAAATGGAGCGCTACACGAATGAACAACGCATTCTCATTGTGAAATTGTTTTACCAAAATGGTGAAAGTTTTGCGGCTACAGTTCGCAAATTGTGATCAATCTGGGGTCACAATAATGCTCCAAAAGAGTCAACTGTAAAGAGATTAATGGATAAATTTGCCGAAACTGGGTCTGTTAGTGATGTAAAGACAACAACGCGCCATCGACCAGGTCGATCGACCGAAAATGTCGCAGCTGTACGTGATGATGTCGCTCAAACTCCATCCACCTCGATTCGACACCGAGCTCAGCAAATTGGTGTCTCCAAATCCACTTTGCAGCGAATTTTGACGAAAGATTTGCATCTTCATGCATACAAAGTTCAATTAACTCAGGAACTGAAGCCAGCTGACCATGGACAGCGAAGGGAGTTCGTTAATTGGGTATTGGAGAGACAACATGAAAATGCTGATTTTGCCGATAAAATCATCTTCAGTGACGAGGCCCATTTTCATCTTGATGGCTTCGTCAATAGGCAGAATTGTCGTATTTGGGGTGAGGAAAATCCTCGAGTGATTCACGAGAAGCAAATGCATCCTCAACGTGTCACTGTGTGGTGTGGTTTTTGGGCTGGAGGAATCATTGGACCTTTTTTTATGAAAATGAGGCAGGTCAAGCGCAAACAGTCAAGGGTGTTCGGTATCGTGAAATGATAACCAGTTTTTTCTTGCCTAGAATTGAAGAAATGAATGTGGAGGGCATGTGGTTCCAACAAGACGGCGCCACATGTCATACAGCCAGAGAAACAATTCAATTGCTGCATCAGTCATTTCCCGGTCGTGTTATTTCGCGTTTTGGAGATCAGAATTGGCCGCCTAGGTCGTGCGATTTAACACCATTAGATGTTTTTCTTTGGGGTTTTTTTGAAGTCGATAGTTTACGCGAATAAGCCGACGACGACTCAAGCCTTAAAAGAGGAAATCGGACGCTGCATTAATGAAATACCGCAGCATTCATGCAAAACGGTCATTGAAAATTTCATTAAAAGATCGCGTGCATGCCAGCAAAGCCGCGGCGGCCATCTGCACGATATATTGTTCCATACATAACCTCATTCTGTCTACTTTACGATATAATAAAGTTTCACGATTTTTTTTTAAATATCTGTGTTTTATTTAAAATTTAAAAATTGCGTTCTTCTTGGGACACCCTTTATTTTATCAACTTTTAACTCACCTCTCTCCGTAGAAAACAACACATTAATAAGTAGAAAAAATTATCTGGGTGCTTCTCTTTAAAAAAATCTTTTGGATTCTTTGAAAATTTCAGAAGATACCAGCACACAAGAGTGTTTTAACAATGGCAAAATTCAAGAAATTGAAGTACGAATTGCTTGACCACCCACCGTATTTTCATGATTTAGCTCCCTGTGGCTTCTACCTGTTCCCGAATCCAAACAAAATCCCTGCTGACAAGCGTTGCACCTCGCATAAAGATGTAATTGCAGCTTCAGGAAAATTATTTTAATCAAAAGATAGAATTGCTAGAAAGCCGTTGGACTAAGCGCATTAAAGTTCTAGGAGATTATATTGAAAAATAAACATAATTTTAAAAATCTAACTCTCGTTTTTCATTGTTAGGCTAAAAACAATTCGAACATCCCTCGTATATGAAAATTATTCTGCAGTTACTTCCGGATTTACATATTTTATACCCTTTAACTTCACACGTTTTTTTTTTATTTTTTATATTCATTCATTAATAAGGATTTCAACGACTCTTTTCCGAAACCTCCTCTATTGGTTCTTTTTGAAACAACTTGGCAACCTTATTATATTCCTCTTCCTCTTTTCAAGAATATTATTAATGTAAGGCAGCTTTTATTTAGAAATTCGTTTTTGACATGCTTCTGAACAGAAAAAAGTACTTAAAATGGGAGATTTTTTAATGTTTTTTTTAAGAAAACCTATTTAAAGAGACATCACTTATCCCATCCTGTAACCATATAAGTAACCATCAACTTTATCACATCTAAAGTAATGGATACATACATTACCTTGAGGCTCAAACTGATCAATGAAATAAGGTGTGGCTATAGATTACTTTATACATTACTTTTAACACAATTTAATAAAAAATCACTGATTTAATAGAAAAAAAAGGAATAACCCAGTCCGATTTGAAAATTAATAGTATTTATAATTTTTGAAAAAAAAACGATTATTCTTCATAACCTTAACCTTAATTAATTAGAAACTGATCAAATGCATATTAGTTACAGTATTTATTGCAGTTGTCTATAAGATATTAAAACCACACTGTACTTATATTTTTTCCATTGACATATTAAAATAATATTAATTGTTTCAAATACTTACAGAGTTGTACTCGTATGTAAATACGTGTCTTAAGGTGTGTTATATGATGTGTTATTAGTAGGGCTTGGAAGTTTATGTAAATATATATTTGTTGTTATTTGGAGAGCAACGTAATCGAAATATCTATGCGAATCAACAAATTTGCAAAAATAGGACATCGATTTTGTAATGTATATTTTTAAATTTTTTTTTTTTTATTAATTTTAATACAAATTTATGTTTTTAGACATATTTTTTTTTTAAATTGGGCTTTACACAATTTATATCTTTACAAAGTGGCCCTATATATTCTATAACTTTTGCAAATAACAGCGCCATTTCAGCCGTAAGTATCATCGGGTGTATCATGTTTACCGTGACTGGTGAGCGATACAGAATCATGATCAACGAGTTAAAATTGACGAAAATTGAATAAGGCCGGCGGACTAGTGGATCCAAGCCATGCAACACTGTGCTCCTCTAGAACACAGAATACTCGTGATTATTTATAATAGACAATTTTCTGTCCAAATTTTTCAAGAGCGACGATGCTAATATTCATATAAACTAATATTCATAAAACTTATCATTCACGAATAAGAGTTTACCCTTATTCTATTTGGCGTCGTCAATTTTGAGTCAACACCACTTGAACTCAACGTCAACACCAATTTGGTATTCCCTGATATTCTTAAGACGTCGATGAATGTGTATCGATAATATTTGTTTATCGATAATATATACAGTGTATAGCAAAAGTCATGGTACCCTAGCTATAACAAAAAATCTTTCGAAATTTCTAAAAAAAATACGTAACAAAAGATATGACACTTATTTTTATTAAATGTGTTAACTTATATACTATAACAAATCAAAGTAATATTTCACTTATTTATCAAAACAATAAATAAAAACAAGTAAAAAAGGGCCGAATCTTTGAATACCCTCCATCAATATCCTAAAAAGATGTTCTCTACTGTTTTTGATACAAATAATATAAAAAAAATTTGGAAGTAAAATTATGTAGGTGAAAAAATTTTTTGAGGTGAAAAACTTTTTTAGGTGTGAAAAGAACTTTTTTGGTGGAAAAAAAATTTAGAGGTAAAAAAAAATTTTAGGGTGAAAAAATTTTTTGTGGTGGAAAAAAATTTTAGTGGTGAAAAAATGTTTGAGGTGAATACAAAATATTCACTGCTAAGCGACTAGTGAAAAAATATGAGAAAATATAATATGTACCAGAGAACTGCATTTGCTGATTGCAAAACGTTCATACGCAATCAACACAAGAATAAATTGTGTTTGCGTTCAAACGCTGAATATACTCCAACACACATATTCGTTGATGATTTTAAATCAATCAAACGATATGCAATTTGTTTTGTCACTGGTTTATAATCATCGGTCGTTGTTAAACCATTGTTTTATTCTGTTCATTCGAGCCAACAATAATTATTTTGATGTAGAATAAATGAGAAAAAACAACAAACAACGTGTATGAGTGTAATCATAATTAAAACAAAATAGTTTCTTATCTATAAAAAGGGGGTGGTTTTGTAAAAAAACGTTATATGTATATTAGGGTGGGTCTAAAATATGTTTTTTATAATTTTTATTAGGAATACTAAAAAGTATTGTTCTTTGTGATTTTTTTTTTTTTTTTAATTTAGGTCGACATCTCAGGCTCGCCCAATCCGGTTAAAGTTAAATATTGCCTAATTTTCCAATCAAAATAGATGAAAAAAAAAATTAGACAATATTTTTCCAAAAAAATATTTATATTTCACAAATAAGAATATTTTTATTACTAATAAAAATTCTAAAAAAGCGGATTTTAGACTCACCCTAATATACATATAATGTTTTTCTACAAAACCACCCCCTTATAAAATGTGTTTCTATTTTGTTTTAATTATGAATAAACTCATACGCGTTGTTTGTTGTTTTTTCTGATATATTCAACGCTGACTTTTTGTTAAGTGATTAAATTTGCATAAAACATAAACGACAGATGATTCACACTGATTCCAATTACGCGTTCAGTAACATGATGCTGATTTTATTCTACAGTGAATTTTGTTGAATTATTAAAAGTGAACAAGAATTTTTGTGTATGATTAAATCAAGAAAAAAGTTGATTTTGCAGTTCTCTGATATATACCAGTCGCTACTATGAAATTGTACTAAATTTGTTTGGGCAATTTAGAGGCACCTTTACATTTTCAATAGTTTTTTTAAACATGGACTTCACAAAAAACATATTTTAAAGCATAGTTTTTGTCAAATACTCAATTTTGTTCCAGCTAATGGGAACTAGCTCTGCATCTGAGTATGCCTAATGGAGAGAATGCATTTTCTGATTCGCCACATATTGATAAATAGTTACAACGAATGTTGTTTGTGTGTTTGTCTAATGGAGAGAATACAGCAAAGAAATTAATTTGTTAAAGAAAGAACATGAGTTGTAACTATTTGTCAATAGATGGCCCATCAGAAGGTGCATTCTCTCCATTAGGCATATTTTGTTGCAGAGCTAGTCTCCATTAGCCATATTGTGCTAGAATATGCAGTAGAGTATTATTGATTTTCTATTTTCTTCGTAACATAAATAAATATTTGCCAAAAACTATGAAAAAATATATGTTTTATGTGCATATTATACCTTAATTTTTTAAATCAATATTTATTTAGATGTTTAAGAGCACAATATTGCACTTTATTCATGTGTATTTTTTTATAAAAGAAAAAATTAACATAAATATACATTTGCCAATCCCTCAATTTAAAAAAAATACAAATGGAATAAAAAAATACTATTTTCCTCTATGAAAATTTCTCTTTTGGCATAAAAATGTTAAACAAATGCTTTTATTACGTCAAACATTTGAAAAATTGACTTTAAAATTATGTAATAAGTCAACTAGCAACATCTGAATGCATTATAATTTAAAGTATGTAGTTAATTTAATACTTTTGGTAAATAAATTAATTGAAAGCCTAATCCAAGGCTATATCGGCATGGGGCAGGATATAGTTTTAATGTGATTCTGCGCCACCTATTTAAAAGTAGCGGCACTAAAACAATTATGAATTTTACTCATTCTTTGGATATACATTTCTTTGGACCTAGCCATGGGGCAGGGTATTGTTTTAGTTAGTTCAGCGCCACCTATTCAAAAGTAGCGGCACTAAAGCAATTATGTATTTTGCTCATTCTTTAGATATAAATATCTTTGGTTCCAAAATAAAAAATACATTTCATGGAATGAAACGAAATACCAACAAAGCTTAACAGAAAAACCCAATCTGGTTTACTATATCTCTTACAGTATCCAAAGAATTGGAGATATTTGAATGGAAAATCCTAAGGAAATGCATCGGAAAAAATTATGAAAATTTCATGAAACGATTTTCAAATAGTTACGTCTATGAAATTGCCGATGGTCTACCCTTCTGTACGTACGCCATTTCGTTACAAGCCAGATTTGTTGAGAAACTTGCGCTACACGATAATATGCTTGTCAGCCAAATATACGAAAGCGAGAAAAACACCATCTGGGCTGGATCTACATATCTTTCTCTTGTCGGTATAAATGATGGACATATGCTTAGCATCATTGTCCTGTTCAAAATAATAACTATCTAAAATTTTCTATTTTCAGCACTCTGATTAAGATTTTGATTCAGAATGTTCATGTAAACTGTTTTGTCCATTGTCTCCTCAATGAACAATAAATTGCCAACATCTGCTGCTGACATGCAATCCCATATCATTAATCCACCCTCTCCATACTTTAAAGTTTTTATAGTATTCTTCGAATTTAGCTCGTTGCACTCCGTCCGATTCAAAAATGTTAAATTTTGATTTTCCGAAAAAATATATTTTTCCCAAAAGTCGTTTGCTTTAATTTTATATTCCGTTGCGAATTCATAAGCTTTTTTCTGTTTGTTTCGCTAAAGTGCGGCTTCTTGCGAGCAGTAGGAGCCTACAAAAAGCATCCACGTACCGTGTCTGCAGAAACAGCTTCCCTTCAACAGATTCCTTCAACTCCGAAGATATTTTAGGTGCACTTCTGAGTGGATCTTTTTTAATAATGGCCTCAAATTGTTGTTCATCTTTATTATTGAGCTTTGATGGCTTATTTTCAATTCTTTTTCATCTTTATAACTTTTTGGACTGTTGATTTTCTGCTGTTTATAATTTTAGAAGTTTCGGTGTATTATTTACCCATTTAGTGACTATTAATTTTTAATTTTTTGTTCATCTATTGCTAACTCTTTTCTCGACATTTTCAAAAATTATTTAACTCCACTTTTTGTCATAAACAAATGCTTCTTGGACATGTGGAAAGTAGAGTTACGCTTTTTAAAAGGGAATCAATAAAAGTCTAAGGGATGCCAACAGTTTTGCAATACAATTTTATAGGGTTAATCAAATTTAATACCGTTTATGACTAGGGGTACCATGACTTATGCTGTGTTATATTGTTTTACATTGAGTTATATTGGTCTACAATTTTTATAAGTTTTATTTCGTTAAACAAGTGAAATATTTTATGGATTTGCGGTAGTATACAAGTGAAAACACAAAATAAAAATAAATGTCACATTTTCAGTTACGAAATTTTTGAGAAATTTGGATAAATTTTTTATTTTGACAGGGGAACCATGACTTTTGCTGTACACTGTATAGCAGATTTATTTTGTTCACAATTTTCGTTGAAAAAATTTGGTTTTAAAAAAATGAATACATGTAAATATTTAAATTATTTTGTTTTCTTAGCGATTATAATTCTAAATTAAATAATGAAGAAAATAAAAATAATTGGCAAAAGTTTACTTTTTCGGACAACCTTCAAAAAAAATATGACCCCCTCGGGAATTAAAAAAGAATTTGTTTGTCTATGTGACGAAAAGAAGGGAATAATTTTATACAATTAATCAGAATTGGTAAAAAATATATAAAAATGTTTAAAAAATATTTGTTTTTAAAGGTTGCACAAAAGCAGTCATAACATTCTCTAGAGAATGATATTTCGAAATACTTAAGATTCGAGGTATTTTAAAGTGCAGTTTTTAAAAAGTAAAACAAAGAAAACCACAAATAATTTGCTTACAAGATTGTACTTAGTCCCATTTAATATTTAATGGGAACCAAATATCTTTTCCTCTGCACAATATTTAAAAAGAAAACTCGATCCTCAAAAGAATTTCACTCTTCATTCACATTTTTTGTTTTCACTACATATAAAGTTTTTAACTCTTTGAGACCTGCTAGCTTATTTCAAATAACCGAAGTTTAGTGCTTAACTATAGTAATAAATATTTGAAGTTAACTTTTAACTCATGTTGTTTTTAGATAATTTACCCGATCTGAATGTATTATTCTAGACTTTAACATATGTTTGACTAATCCAGGCTTAACTTTATAAAATTTAAAATGCTAACGGAAGGCGTGCGTTTTGGTTTATTCCGATTTGGATAAATTTTAAATATGTAATAGGGAGGACAGAAATACTAACAATGCTTATAAAACACGATCCCAAGTAATGCATTTTTAATGCATATTTGAATTTTTAAAGCCTTATTTTAACCAGAAAAAAATTTTTTTCATTTGGTTTTATCACGAAGACAAAAATAAAAATATAAAATTACTAACTGGTTAAATTTTAAGGGCCGATGTTGAATATGAACCACACCTAAAAGTCAAGTTTTTTTCTGCATTTCATTTGACATTTCTCAATTTCAGAATAACTCAATTTGAACCATGGAAAGATACACAATCGAGCAACGCGTTAAAGTTATTCAGGCTTATTATGAAAATGGGCGTTCAAATCAATTAATCGTCCAAATGGTCGTACAATCGGAAAAATAGTGCAAAAATTTGAGCAAACCGGGTCTGTAGGAGATGTGAAAACACCAGTGCATACTCATACAGCTCGTACTGCAGAAAATATTGCTGCTGTTCGCGATAGTGTGGCTGAAGAGCCTTCCACCTCTCACGCTCGTCGTTGATGAACATTATGCATAAAGACTTGCATTTACACTCTTGCAAGGTGGAATTGACTCAAGAACTTAAGCCTCTTGACCACTCCAAATGTCGTCAATGGTCATAATGGTGGCAAGAAATGGCAACAGTGGATGATCAATTTTCGAAAAAAAAACATCTTCAGTGATGAGGCACATTTTCACCTCAGTGGATTCGTCAATAATCAGAATTTTCGCATTTGGGCGAATGATAATCCAAGAGTGATTGTCGAAAAACCAATGCACCCACAAAGAGTGACTGTTTAGTGCGGTTTATGGCTGGCGGCATCATCGGGCCGTATTTTTTCCAAAATGAGGCTAGTCAGGCAGTTACTGTGAATGGTGTTCGCTATCGTGAGATGATAACGAACTTTTTATGGCCCGAATTGAAAGATGTGGATGTGCACGATGTGTGGTTTCAACAGGACGGTGTCACATGCCGAACAGCTAACGAAACAATGGCTCTTATGCGAGACAAATTCAATGGCCGTGTTATCTCACTTGGTGGCGATGTCAATTGGCCGCCAAGATCATGTGATTTGACATCGTTGGACTTCTTTCTTTGGGGTTATTTGAAAGAAAAGGTGTACGTTGATAAGCCAGCAACATTTCAAGAGCTAAAGGATGAGATAATTCGGCACATTAACGGCATAGAACCTCAATTATGCCTCAGTGTCATCGAAAATTTGGACCATCGGATGGAGGTGTGCCGCCGAGGTCGCGGTGTCCATTTGGCCGATATTTTGTTCCATATATAATTGAACCATACCATATTATCATAATAAAAATAAATGACAATAATTTGTGTTTTATTCAAAATCAACATCGGCCCTTAAAATTTAACCACCCTTTATATATTTTTTTTATTTTAAACTCATATTATTAAATTTTTTAAACAAATTTTATTTACGCAAAGAAAACAGATTCATTGTGACAACCGATTGGTTGGAGCCACCGACATTTTATTTTGTGGCGACCGAAATTCGGTTAATACAACAGAATTGCGGTTGAAACCGTGTATTTCAATCGTATGAGGAATACATTTTATTGCGACACCATATAATTCGGTTGCTGCAATTAAACTATTCAGTTAAAATTTACATTAATTTTCTTTAAAAAATTTCATTAAAAGTTTGAGTTTAACTATTTTTGCGCATACTAATGTAAAATTTATGTTTAAAAAAATTATTTCAAAATAATTTTTTATTATTATAAAAAACGTGATTAGATTGTAATAATGGTAATTTATTTGTTTTTAGTGTTAAAAAATTTAGAAATTAACATTAAATGATTGTATTGGATGTTTAATTAATAAATTGGCAATATTTTTCCTTAAAATCCAATAAATATACAGAATAAAATAATCGAAAATCAGTTAAAATGGGTACTAAGTATGTACTTTTCGTTTAAAACAAATGTCCTGTCTTTTATTTTTTAATAGTTAATAAAATCGATTAAAAAATAATAGATATTTTGTTTATTTTATTATTCAGTTTAAAATAAGAACTGTTTTTTTTTAAAGGAAATTTTAACTGAATATTATATTAATTGTTGTTGCTTTAAATATATAGAGTAAGCCGATTTTTCTTAAATTTCTGTTGCCACTAGGTTCGTGATATATGTCTCAATATTAATAGAATTTTGCGAAAAATTAGCATAACTCAATTAAATGTGTCTCCAGCATTACGTGCCAAATTTAAAAAAAATTATTATCGCATATCACCAAAAAATTTTACACCATTTTGATAGAAAATGTTCAATTATTTATTTTACAATATAATATAGTGTGATCCATTTCGAGGTTCACTACTTTTTTAAAGAAAAGAACACAGAAAATTCATATTAATGGGGAATGTTTATTATCATTTGAAAGAACATTCTTTGGCATTTATTTTTTTAAAGATTATGTCTATCAAATGTTGGCCGTTGCTACGTCGCAGATGGTCCATCCGTTGAGTCCAATTTTCGATGACACGTTCGAGCACTTCGACTGGTAATTGGCGAATGACACGCGTGATGCTTTCCTCCAAGGCCTGAATCGAAGCGGGTTTGTCCGCATAAACTTTAGACTTTACATATCCCAACAGGAAAAAGTCTAACGGTGTGATATCACACGATCTTGGTGGCCAATCGACCGGCCCAAAACGTGAAAGTATGTGCTCACCGAAGTGTTCTCTCAATAAATCCATTGATTGACGCGATGTGTGGGAAGTGGCGCCGTCTAGTTGAAACCAAATGTCGCCGAGATCACGAGCTTCAATTTCAGGCATCAAATAGTCGGTTATCATGGCACGATAACGGTCACCATTGACGGTTACGTTCGCACCGACATAATTTTTAAAGAAATATGGACCGATGTTTCGACCGGCCCACAAACCACACCAAACCGTTTTTTTTTCTGGATGTAGTGGCAGTTCTTGAATCTCTTCAGGTTGCTCTTCGTCTCAAATGCGGCAATTTTCTTTGTTTGTGTTGCGAATAGTATGCTCAGTAGGCCGATTATGTTGACCATAAGTTGAACGAAGTGCACGAAACACATTCCTCACAGAACGTGAATTTTCGTAATAAAGTTGAACGATTTGCAAACGTTGTTCAGGCGTAAGTCTTTCCAATACTAAACAAAAATAACATGACACCATGACATGACTTACACGTGATCTGTCAAAAAAAGCTTTTGAAAGTTTACGTCTGACTTTTATTTTATGGTGGGTTAAAATTTCCCCTCTGGCATATTCTTTTAGTGAATCGGCATAGGAAACCATGTGACCCTGGTATAAAAAGTGCTTAGCAGATTTATGTAAAAAATTACCAGGAACATTTTTGTGGAACATTTTAACCCTCTAACTCCTCAATGTATGGGTCTTTTCTGTCCCTTTCGTGAAAAAGGGAAAAGAACCCTTACAACGGAAACATAACGGGTTAAAAAGTTCCAAAAAGTATTTGTCATAAAATTGTACTATAAGTATCTGAATACAACAAAACTCAAAATTCAACTTGAGCGCGAGAAATAAGTCAAAACTTAAAATGCGTTGAAGGGTACGCATTAGTTAGAATCGGCGCTAAAATGTCCTTTGTTATTATCACTAATTTATGCCAGAGCTTAAATACATTTTTGTTGATTTTTTTAAAAAGTAATATTTTCTAATTTACAAAATTTTGATTTTATATCCTTCTTGCTGGAAAAACGTTTATTGCACAATAAAAGTTTGAAGGCAGAAAAGTTGTTAATTGTGTTTTCTATCGATATCAAGTAATTGCTTAAATAAGATATTATTATTTAGCCAAAAAATACTTGGGCATTAAAGAGTTAATACTTTGTTGATGATTACAAAATTAAAGAAATCTTTTTCAAACTGATAATATACCTTTTTTAAGACACAAACTGTGACAGTACTGTAAAATAATAAAAACGTATTCATAATAAAAATGTGACGCACCTCATCTAGCTAAAACAAAATTACTATAAACAAAATATTTTAATTATGTTGCGTGCTTAATTGTTTTCGACCCTGCATCAACATTTGAGCTGCACTTACAGCACATAGACAAACAATTAGAAATTTTGCAAGTAGAAATTCACCAGCGGTAGATAAATTTTATACGACAAAGGTTGCGTATAGAGTTCGTCAGATATCTTTGGTATTTGTTATAGAAATCTTAATATATTTCGAATTTAAGCAAATTTTTTTTTAAAGATTTTTCGTGAACTTACAAGTATGGTATTCTACTGCAGCATCCACTGATATCTATGAAATTTTAATATGTTGTAGAAGATCTAAAAATAAAAGACCCGGATCAGGGGTGCCAGACGATTTTGATAAAAAAATCGGCAAATAAAAAACCCATTTTAAATACAAAGAACTCTTTTTAAATACAAAACACATATTTTTATTAACAAAAAATAACAAAACAGAACAATTCAGCATTTACTAAAACATAAAATAATATAAAAATCAAGATAAAAAAAAACGTTTTACAAATAAATTGTACTTATACTCGTATATTTACATATACTTTGTACCTTAGGGAAAATTGTTTCAAAAGTTCTAAAAAGTATTTTTAACTTTTTTATATGAACATGTATTTTCAAATGTCAAATATGTATCTAACATATTTGAGTTTGACATTTTTACTAAATTCCTTTTAATGTCAGCATCAAAACAGTTTCAATTATTAATTTTTAAATAATCGTTAAAAAATATAATTCCTTTTAAAGATTCATTTTCCAGGGAACATCGAAATTTTCTTTTATTTAGGTTGACTTGACTAAAAATTCTTTCCACATTTGCGGAAGAATGTGGAAGGACCATAATTTGTTGTACAAACTTTGATAGCACTGGAAATGCAACAGTAGAATCCCCACGTTTTAAATCTGAAATTTTTTCTCAAAAAGTTTGTAAATTTATTTCACTTCCTTCAAAAAATTCTTTAAATTTTACAAATTCAGATTCTAAAATTTGTTTTTCTTTTTCAGAAATAAAGCTGGGGAATTCTTTTAAAATTTCCATAAAATAATTATTGCCTTTATTCATAATTTTGTTAGGGTTTATCATATTTAAAAATTTATAAGATTTTTGTCCAAAAACAAAACGTTTTAATATTTGATTTGCAAATTCTAACTATATAAAAATTAAAACAATTATTTACAATTTTGTTAATTTCCTATGTTGTTAAGCTTTGATTCTGATATTAACTCTTTAGCCATTAATCCCAAATATACCTCATCAAATTTCCAAAATTTCGTTAAATAAATTTCATCATTTAAAATATCATTTTTTTATAAAATTACTTAATACCAGGGACTGAAACCGAACCAGAACACAAACGGGTTCAGGTTCGCTGTTTATAAAAACTTTGAACCCGAACCCGCTGAACCCAACAATTTAACCAGGTTCAAAAATTAAAAAAAATGTATTCTTTCTGTTCATGGCCCGCTAAATGTTTAATAGAAAAATCATAAAAAAACATTACATTTCTTGCATTCCAGTTTGCATTGTTCAACACTATATCTAGTCCTTTTAAGCAAATACTTGATCAAACCAGAGCTATTTGCAAAAAATTGCGAACACCAAAAATTTCTTCTATAGCTGAAACGCTAAACTTAAAAAAAGCCGTACTAGACTGTCAAAGCAGTTATGCCATGGTTTAAGCCTTATTGGAATACAGTTTTTGGTCGGAGTTACAAGTTTTCTCACCTGTTAAAAAATTAACGCTGAAACTACAAGAAGAACAGATGACTTTATGCGTTTTTTATAGAATCTGGCTAAGTTTTTAATTAAAGCTAACAAAAGATGACAAAACAAAACCATTTTCATAAGAATTATATTTTAATATTATAAAAAGAGAAAACCACTTTATTAATAATCCACTTTAGATTGCAGCATTATGTCTGGATAGCATTATATCTGATGCCAAGTCCCAAAGATGCTAAAAACCATATTTTAAAAACAATTAAAATTTTTAAAAATTTGCAAATGGAAAGAGAATAAGAGAATTTTATCGAAGAATCAATATCTTGTTCTTCAGAAGATGATGAAGATATGCTTGAACAAGTTCTAAAAAAATAATTAACGATTTTCTAAATCAAATTCTTCTAATGAGAGGGCATTTTTAGCCTTGAAATTCATTTTGTCTCCACAAAGAACAAATTAAAAAGAAGAAAACTTAAAAAATATCTTAATTATAAAATTAAACGAAAATTTCTTTGAGAAATAGACAAAATTTCCTTTTGATAAAACATTTTTACTTTTTCAGTCCCTGCTTAATACAGTTCATAAAAGCCTTTCCATTTGGCTGTATAGGTTGTGTATTTCTGTTGGCTCACTTTGAAATATTCTGTTAATATTATTAACAATTTCAAGAATATATTTAAAAAAAAAAAGATAAATATATTTCATTTGATTCGTTTAAATTTTTTATAATTTTACTTAAAAAGTTTTTTAGATTATTTGTATCAAACCCAGTAGAGTACAATTTTTGGGATATTTGTGGAGGGTATTTAAGAATTCGGCACAGCCTTTTTTTACTTGTTCTCTTTAGAATAAGCGCTGACAGCTATTTCGTTTTAATGTAACAAGTATTCCAGTGTTGCCCAAAATTGTAAATTATACTAAAACAAGGTTACCGTCTTTTAAGTATTTATCAAAAAATCGCAATTTTTGGGGTAAAACCGGCACTTTGACAATTTTAAGTCAAAAAATCGGCAAAATGCCGATAAATTGGCAAATATGGCAGGCCTGCCCCGGATATTTTTTATAAGCTGGCTAATCTCATTTTAAGACTTAAAAATTGAGACAAAAAATATAGAACTTTCTGATTAGTTGCCAAAAAATTCAAACTGCTCAGTTTAAACAAACATTCAATTCAAACTAAAAGTTTTTCAAACTAATAAAAATGTAACTAACAAAAACCTAAGTTGAATTTTTCTCCATGACTATTATTGCATTTTAAAACGTATGACCGACCATCACACAGTCCATCATAATTTTTATTAAATAGAAAAATGTTAAATGCTGCACTTTAACTAAAAATTCAAATCTATAAAATATTATCAAAATTTTTTATTTTTCCCCCTTATTTGAGGTGAGGTACGTGTTACAGCGATAATACATTTTGTGTAATCAATTAATAAAATATTCACGTATCACGTGTGTAGGAATTATTTCTTAAAATACATACCTTTTAGAAAAAGTTATATACATCTAGCTTTAAATAATATTTTATTGTGTTTATTGCGTATGAATTTCAATACTTGGTTTTCATTTATAGAAACGTCTTTGGATTTTTAATTTTTTTTTTGTTCAACCTATTTGTATATTTAGTTGCCATTTTGTAGGTGTATACTATATTTCTGTTGAAGTTAAAAAAAAAAGCTAAAACTGAAACTAACTTGCATTTACTATTTTCTGGTTGAAAAATCTAAACCGTTCAATCAATCAGACATTGTTTTCAATTATTTATATACAATTTAGTACTAGTTTTTTTCTAGTTTTTCTTTGGCATATTATCAAAAAATATATATTAGGGTGAATCGGTTTCATACTTTATAGAATTTTGATGGCGAATAAAGGGTTAATACCAGTCGATAGTAGTTATTTTATTAATTTAATAAATCCTTTTATGTGTTTGTCTTTCTGAATGTTTGTTCCATCAAAAGGCCCAATCGGCTGAACCGATTTCCCTGAAATGTTCTACCTAGCTGAGGAAGGAACAATATGCCCAACTAAATCGCGATTGGGTAAAGGGGCATAACACCTCTCATATAACCCAAATTCTTAAATTAGTATTTTGTGGCTTCTATTAAACGTTTACGCCGCTGCAACAAAATCGTAGGGGTTAGATTAAAGGGGCGTGGCACCTCCTATACAACCCAAAATTTTAAATTGTTTTTTATCGGCTCTGTAACACCACAATTTGTGGGCGTCATAGAAGTAGTCGTGGCATATTCCAAACAATCTTAAATATATTATTTAAATTCCTGTAAAACTTATTGAAACAAAATTTGGCATGGTGTAGGACGAAGAGGCGTGGCACCACAGTACAACCTGTAATTTAGCTCTTATGTCTGCTATACGTATTTGGGCTGAGGTTGTCACTGCGTTTTTGTAAGCACTGTTCAAAATGTGGGAGAAATTAGAAAAATAGGTGGCGTGGCACATTCCATACAATCTTAAATTCTAAACGTGGAGTGTACGACATCTTATAGCAATTCCTTAAGCAATGTGTCAACACATACTTAAGAAAAATTTTGCAACGGGTTATCTGAAAATGATTTTAAACTCTGAACTTATTGGGGCTTTCATAAAAGAAGTGGGCGTGGTACCTCTAATATAACTTTTTTTTTATTTTTACGTTACCCCTTAAGGGTTAAAATATGGAAATGAATGAAAAAGGAGACGAGGCACCTTCTATATAATCCAACTTTTCAAAATACTTTAGTTCTGCTCCTCTTGTTAACAACATTGTTAGCTATGTGAGAAAAGTAGGTGTGATGGGGCGTGGCACTTATTTTACATCCCACCATTTTAAATGTGCTTCCTTAAGCACTGTCGGAAAGGTAAACGGAATATATCAAGGGGCGTGGCACCTTCGAAATTTAAAAATGTCCTTACCTTAGCTTTCGTTAAACACATTAAAGGGGAGGAATAACGTTACTGACAGACTCACTCAGTCAACATCGCCTAGCATAAACCGTTAGAGCTAGAAAGCTGAAAGTTTGGTTACTCCTCCAGTGTAGAAATCTGCTAAGACGAAATTTTTAGAAATGCCTATGGAGAGGGGCAAAAAGGGGAAGTCTCTCCTTTGACGGCCTACCCAAACGCCTTTGGATAGAAACTGCAAATTGTGCTAACTCACTGATAAGATATATTTTGAAATATTCGCCATGGAAGTAGTAAAAAAAGGGGTTCAAAGGGCACAAAGTATCTTCCTTAACGGCCTGCCCCAACCGCTGTAGCTTGGAAGCAGAAATTTGGAATGAAGGTTCCTCCTCCGGCCGGAATTTTTTGAAATTCCTACGGGAAGGGGCAAAAAGGAGAAAAGTCTCCCCCTTGCCGGCCTGCTCAAACCCCTGTGTATAGAAATCTAAAATTTGAAACACAATTTCGATAGAGATAGGTCATACACTCAAACTGGTACGACAACATTTTTGGACATCCATACGTGGAGTGACAAAAAAGGGGAATCTCCACCTTGAAGGCCTGCACAAACCCCTTTTGCAAGAAACCTGAAATTTGATACAACTGTTTGCAGTATGGGCTAACTACGACGATGGAGAATGTCTTCCCTTTGGCGGTCTGACCTAGAAATATGAAATTTAAAACACGTGAACTCTCAAATTTAAAATATATCGTGTGTTCCCTTGATAATTCTCTAATAAGATGCATTTTTAACCATTTACATCGGGAACTCCGTACAATCTCAAGCAACATTTTTCTATGCAAACAACGTAGCGGATTTTGGCCGCTAATAACAAGTAAAAAGCTAAAGTTGACTCTACAGAAGTTATTAATACCCTCCCCATTTCAGTTATCAAGAAATTAGGTTACCACAACAAATCAGTTATTCCTATGCGGGATAATAACTTAATGAAATAATGCATTCATTTCTAAAACAAAAATTTACAACAATCTTCAAAATTGAATGCCAAAGACACTTGAATTTCTTTGTTTTTATACTTTATTGCATGTGTAACATAAATGCCAAAAGTAAATAATAAATCAATTTCTACAATATTTCCAAAGTTTTTGTTTTTATTAACGATTTAATAATTTATCAATATTTTATATTGAAGCATTATTAATGCCTCTTGACTAAACACGCAAGTGTTACAAGTCTTACTGACCAGTTGAAAGAGTTCATTGTACTCGTTTAACCCTTTACAATAATATCCCCCCCCCCCCCCCCCCCACAACAACTTTAAAAACTTCAATAGCAGCATCAAGACATTATTATAAGTATTAAGAGAATTATGTCAGTAAAATTGCCGTTTGAGAAATGTACACTGCAGTTATTTTAGCTACACGAACAGTTAAAAATAACTGCAATTCTAGATAATTTTAAATGAAATTGCTGTCCACACCACTTTAACTGCAATTACAGTTGATTCTACCGACATAATTCTCTGAGTGTAAGTTTTATAAACAATTGTAAATAGAAACAAAAAACATAATTTCATTTTACTTTTATTTCACACTTTGTTCGTCTTTTCACTTCTTCTTTATTGTTTTCAATTATAAATGTAAACATCAACAACATCTTAAAGTCAGATCCTTAAAAGATTTAATTTTTAAATGCTTTAATTCTACTATAAATATTTTTTTTAATTCAGCTTTGTAAGTCTGTTTTAAAAACTGCACTAATTAAGATTTTTACACTGGAGATGGCCTTGAGAATCTGATTGTAGGATAATTTCTATGAAAAGGACCCTCAGAATATAGTGTTCTTGTTCTCAAAATGCAAGGACAGACAAACTGTTTGAAATCTGAGGGTGATTTTTTATTTGTAAAATATTTGGAACTGTTTTTTCAGAATTCAAGAAAAAACAAGTACTTTTTTGTCCCTACACGCAAAGAAAAAACATAGTTGGGGCAATCATATTCGAAGAGCATCATATATTGTTGGCTTTATGGTTGCGCCAACAATAGTCGTACTATAATATGGTTATCATATTATGATAATAAAATAACCATATTTTCACCATAAAATGGTCCCTACAGTTATATTATGATTCGAAAATTACAATATTATGGTCCTAAATAAACATGTTATATTGAATTTATCATAATATGATCGCACGTAAATATAGTATGATTAAAATTTTATTATATTATGGTTCCTCATAACTATATTATGATTCCTGGATTATCATTATATGATCCATAATCTAAGAAAATTTCTTATAGGAAAAGTTCTTAGAAACTATGAAAAAGCTCTTTAAATTTAAGAATATTTCCTTTAGAAATGTTTTTTTTTAATTGTTATTAAGGACTTTTTAAAGAAAAATTGTTAAGAAAAAAATCATAGATTGTAAGAAGTTTTCTTTTGAGAAAACTTTGATTCTGCGGACTTTTTTTTAAGAAAAATAGTTAAAACTTTTTTTGCTAGACATTTTGAAGATTTTTTTAAGATAGTTTTTAGAAATTTTTCTTAAAAAAAAGTCTTTAGAATCTAAGAATATTTCTACTGGAAAAAAAACCTTAGAATTAAAGTATTTTTCATGATGAAAAGTCTTCAGAATCTATGAATTTTTCTTTCTAAGAAACAGTTTGGAGAATCTGAGAATTTTAGTTTAATGAAAAGTCCATAGAATCTAAAAATGTTTTTATGATATAAACTTATAAATATATATTATTTTATGTAAGAAACCTTTTCGTACAAAACAAAAAAAAATCATGGGTTCTACAGATTTTTTATTATAAAAAATATTTTCTTAATATTTTGAGAACTTTTTACAAGAAATGAACAAATAAGCATAAAGAAAAAAAATCTTATTGTTTTTATTGAAAATAATTAAAAAATATAAAATCTTTCAATAGAAACTTTTTGACAATGAATTGATAAGTGTAAATAAAATAATATGTATAAAGAATTTTCTAAAAGCCCCTTTAAAAAAAATCTTCCAAAGCTAAAAAAAAAAATAAACTGGATCTTAATGGGTCAATTGATGAAATGTTTTAATGATATGTAAAGGGTAAATTCTACCCATCTGATATTTGTCCAGTTTTAGTAAACAATATATGATTGTTTTTTAAAAACATTTTGTAGTAAAAACAAACTAAACTGATAAAATTTTGGTTTTTATGAAAACAAGACAATATTATGAGTGTAAATGATACAGTCATGTTTTATTTGATGTATAATTACCCAGCAATTAAAATGGTAGTCATTCTGTGACTATAACTTCTTTCATTGCTTCCTAAACTTCAGTTGACATTCTTTTGTGATTTTTTGGTGTTATTCTAAGGCACTTCCAAAAAAATTCATGTGTTCATATTTCAAATGCAGTGATCTGGATATAAACCCGATGCATATCTTAAAATATCACTCTACATTACTTCTAAAGCATAAGTTATAGTATATCGTATATTTTTTTGATCTTAAGCATTTATCCAAATTGAGAAAATAGTTCTGATGAACTTTTTTGATTTTTTTATTAAATAATTTTTTATATATTAGTTTGAAATTTCATGAGGGTTACAATTTATGCAGTTTTGCAATTTTTATAAAAGTTCTGAAAAATCAAGAAAAAGAGATTTTTTTTGATCTTTAATTGAAAATAGCTGGCCTGTCATTTTAATTTTTCAGCCTCAAATATTTATGAAGACGCAATATCTGTATTTTTGCATTATGTATTTTATTTAACACTACATCATTTCCAGTTTTAATTCAGAATTTGCCAAAATAATTTTAAAATTGTGTAAAAATTATTTCAAATTGCCCAAACATGTTTTAAAATTGTGCAAAAATTATTTAAAATTGTTCAAAAATATTTTAAAATTGTCTAAAAATGTTTCAAAATTGTACAACCAGTTTTTAAATGATCCAAAAATATTTTAAAATTTGAAAATTATATATCTTTATTCGATCTTATTTTAATATTAATATTCAATTTTTTTTTAAGCTAAAGATCTTTTTCTTTTTTTTTTATAAAATTTCTTATTTTATTTTCGATATTTCGCTAACAATTTGTTATCATCTTCAGGAAAACAAAATTTTAATAATTATAAAAAAGTTGACAAAAAAAAATATTTAACATTTAAATATTTATTTAAATGTTAAATATTTTTTTTTTTGTTGTTTGTTAGCGAAATATCGAAAATAAAATAAGAAATTTTATAAAAAAAAAAAGAAAAAGATCTTTAGCTTAAAAAAAAAAAAAATTGAATATTAATTTTAAAATTTGTCTAAAAATGCATTAAAATTTTTGAAAAATGTTTCAAAAATTCTTTTTCACTAATGCAGAATTATTTATTTGTTTTAATAAAGAGTATTTGTATATAAATGCATAAATTTCGCTTCTTTAAACTTATTTTTCTGCATTCTTATGAATTAAATTTTCATCATAGCTTGAATACCACAAAGTATATGAACATTTTCCACTCATGCATCAGAATATCTAATCATTATATTATCATTGCTTCCTTAGAGTAAAGTATTAGTAATGCTAGTAGCTACATTTGAATACTTCCATCCTATGACACGCTAATGTTAAATTCATCGATGAAACCATCAGAAAAGAAGCGATGCCTTTGCCATAGTAGTGATGCTTTTATTGCTTCTTTGGCAGCTTCATTTTTGCTGGGTAATTATTGATTGTTGCCAGCATTTTATCGTTGCATACAGGTTGGTTGAAAAGTTCCTGCGCTCACCAAGAGATGGCACTGCTAGCTCCAAACTTTTTTTTTCTCAAGTTGGTATAACTGTCCTGAGAACACATGCAAGGTTGCAAGTCATTCTGTCAATTCTTTCTTTGTTTACAAGCCATTTGAAGTTGACGCGTCATTGATTTTTTTTAATATGGAAAAAATTTAATATCGTGCAGTCATTAGATTCTTTGTTTTGAAGGGTTTAAAAGCAAAGGAAATTTATGAACAATTGTTAGAAGTGTATAAGGAGTCCTCACCTTCAAAACGCACCGTTGAATTTTGGGCTGGTGAATTTAAACGTGGTCGTACCAGCCTTGAAGACGATCCACGCGAAGGACGACCAAAAACTGCAATCACAGCAGAAATCATTGAGCAGGTACATAATATGGTTAGTGAAGATCCAAGTTTGTCTAAGCGTGAAATTGCTAATGCCATAGGCATCTCAGACGAATGAGTACTCCATATTTTACATGAAGAATTACGAACGAAAAACTCTTTGGAAAGTTAGTGCCGCACACATTAACAATTCAACAAAAACTGGATCGAAAACAAATTTCACAGCGTAATTTGGAGCGTTTTAAGCCGAATAAAACCGACTTCTTGCGTCGTTTTATAACTATGGATGAGACTTGGATCTACACGCAAAGAAAAAATATGGTTGGGGCAATCATATTCAAAGAGCATCATATATTTTTGGGTTTATGGTTGTGCCACCCATAATCGTACTTTAATATGGTTATCATATTATGATAATGAAATAACCATATTTTTACCATAATATGATCCCTACAGTTATATTATGATCCGAAAATTGCCATATTATGGTCCAAAATAAACACGTTATATTGAATTTATCATAATATGATCGCACGTAATTATAGTATGCTCAAAATGTTATTATATTATGGTCCCTTATAACTATATTATGATTCCTGGATTATTATTATATGATCCATAATCTTAGAAAATTTTTTAAAGGAAAAATTCTTAGGAACTATGAAAAAGCTCTTTAAATTTAAGAATATTTCCTTTAGAAATTTTTTTTCTAAAAAAAAATATATTAAGGACTATTTGAAGAGAAATTGTTAAGGAAAAAATCGTAGATTCTAAGAACTTTTCTTTAAAGAAAACTTTAATTCTGTAGACTTTTGTATGAAAAATACCTAAAACTTTTTTTTAAATTCTAATAACTTTTTTAATAAAAAAATCTTAGACATGATTTTTTTAGAAATTATTCTTTAAGAAAAAGTCTTTGGAATCTAAGAATATTTCTAGTAGAAAAAGTCCTTCGAATCTAAATATTTTCTTGAGAATCTATGAATTTTTCTTTCTTAGAATCTAAGTTTGTTTGGAATATATGAACTTTTATCTAAAAAAACAGTTTGGAGAATCTGAGAATTTTAGTTTAAGGAAAAGTCCATAGAATCTAAAAATGTTTTTATCAGATAAATTTATTAATATCTATTATTTTGTGAATGAATTGATAAGTGTAAATAATATTATTTGTATAAGTTATTTTCGAAAAACCCCTTTAAAAATATCTTCTAAAGCTAAAAAAAATTAACTGGATCTTAATGGGTCAATTGCTGAAATATTTTAATGACATGTGAAAGGTATTTTCTGCCTATCTCATATTTGTCCAGTTTTAGTAAGCAATAAGATTGTTTTTTTTTTAAACATTTTGTAGTTAAAACATACTGACTTAACTGATAAAATTTTCGTTTTTATAAAAACAAGACAATATTATGACTGTAAATGTTAAAGTCATGTTTTATTTGATGTATAATTATTTATTGATTGTTGCCAGCATTTTATCGTTGCATAGTTATCATGTTTTTTTTATAATCAGAATGTTTGTTACCACAGAATGGTTACAGCCAATCATGTTATAAAATAGAAGGTGTCAATCATAAAATAGTAAAATATTTACTAAATAATAATGTTAGCGACCATGTTGATGATTAGAAAACCAATAACTTGGTTGTGAGAACCATACCCGATTGCAGAAAGCACAATATAAAAGCAGTGATCATATTGCAACCATGCTTTTTTTCTGCGTGTAGTATCTTAAAAAATATCTCTATGATGAGCACTCGAGTGTTAACGTTTATCTTTATGTAAAATTCTTAAGAACTAAAAGTTTCTTTCAAGAACAAGTCCTCAAAACTGAAAGGCTTTTTATAGGAAAATGTGCAAAGTTTTTGTAATTATATTTTATAAATATAAAATTGTTAAATTTCGTTGATGTTATTCTAATTGTGAGTTGTTTCGGATTTTCTATTTTGTGTTGAACACTCAAGAGACATGAAAATATTATATTTGAACAATAGATTGTGTAACATTTAACAATTGGGGCTATAAAAATTAGTTGCAAATAATTTTTGAAAATTAACGCTCAAAATTAGCTTAAGCACTCAAAACTTTTAGTATTGTGTTAAATAAAGATAAATTCAATATTTGAAGCAGAGCGGCGAATAGCGTTGTAAGCGACAAAATTGAAATTGTTGAGAAATCGAAAAATAACGTTTTAGAACTTGTAGCTGTATCCCACTAACTGACTTCTTTAGATTGCATTTTAATAACGAAATCCTGCATAATTTTGCCTCATTTAATTTTTAAGTATTAAAGGAGATTTATTCTAACGGTAATCTAGAAAAAACAGGTTTTGTAAAAATTGTAGCTTAAAACGTTATTCGCTGCACCGCTTCATTTATTTAAATCAGTGTTTCAACGATTTTTCTTTTTAAATATCAATTTAAAACACGTTTGACAGAATTCTTACTAACGTGTTTTTAAAAGTCTAAAAAATAAGGTAGTAAAAATACTGACACCATGTGGATTTCGCAATTTCCAAAAAGCTAAAAGCGCCATAATTTCTACAAAATTTCCAGACTGCAAAAATCCATGCGACATTTTGCGATTAAAAAATCTTCCACTTTGTTTTTATTTTTTTCGTAGAATATACGAAACTTTCGTATATTCCACAAAAGTAAGTTTAGACAAAAACTAATTTTTTAACAAAATTAACAGTATTTTTGCATTTTTCGAAACCAAGCAAATTTTAATTATTGCTAAATAATCTTTTAATTATAAAATTGCCTCTGAAATTGTTAACCATAACTTCTTTAGGAAAAGTAAATTCTTTCATAATTACTTTTATAAAGTATTTTTTCAAAATTCTTTTATCAAAAAGTAACTTTAATTAAAAATAATAAATTTAAAATAAAAAAAAAAATCATGGTACGAAGTAACGAAATATGAAAACATGAAAAATTTTGTAAGACGATTTTTCCAGATCAATGCCAGCAAAACCATGGTATCAACTACTTACCAGCCTATTTACTCTCTTAATTACTTTCGTTTGCGATTAGCCCAAAAGTAATGACTGGTCATTACCTTCTCACTTACAAAAAACACAAAGTAATGGGATGCCACTGTCCTACAATAACTTCGGAAATTCTGGGTATCGAACTTAATATTTTTCAGTGTGTCATCGTTGTGAAAATATATAACATATATTTTAAGATGGTATTAAATAAATATTAATTCGCTCTTCTGTCAGATTATATTTATTTATTTATTTATTTATTTATTTATTTATTTATTTATTTATTTATTTATTTATTTATTTATTTATTTATTTATTTATTTATTTATTTATTTATTTATTTATTTATTTATTAATTTATTTATTTATTTATTTATTTATTTATTTATTTATTTATTTATTTTATAATTTATTTATTTATTAATTAATTTATTTATTTATTTATTTATTTATTAATTTATTTATTTATTTATTTATTTATTTATTTATTTATTTATTTATTTATTTATTTATTTATTTATTTATTAATTTATTTATTTATTTATTTATTTATTTATTTATTTATTCATTTATTTATTTATTTTCATTTATTTATATAATTACTTATTTATTTATTTTTATTTATTTATATAATTACTTATTTATTTAATAATTTATTTATTTATTTATTCATTTATTTATTTATTTTCATTTATTTATATAATTACTTATTTATTTATTTATTTATTTTTATTTATTTATATAATTACTTATTTATTTAATTATTTATTTATTTATTTATTTATTTATTTATTTATTTATTTATTTATTTATTTATTTATTTATTTATTTATTTATTTATTTATTTATTTATTTATTTATTTTCATTTATTTATATAATTACTTATTTATTTATTTATATATTAATATATATTTATTTATATATTAATATATTTATTTATTTATTTAATTATTTATTTATTTATTTATTTATTTATTTATTTTCATTTATTTATATAATTACTTATTTATTTATTTATATATTAATATATATTTATTTATATATTAATATATTTATTTATTTATTTAATTATTTATATATTTATTTATTTATTTATTTTTTTATTTATTTATTTATTTATTTAATTTTATCTTAATTCCCTAACTGAGCACTAGCAACGAAGACTTTCGGCTCGTTGTAGCGAAAACAGACCAGAGCCTCTGGTGGGAATCGAACCCACGACCCCCGCACTGATAAGCCAGCAGGCTACCAACTAGCCTACCGGGGATTTTTTCATGGGTACAACCAAAAGTTAATTCTTTTTTTAAAAATATACTACCATTCAACAGATTTTACTTTTTTCAAGGGATTAATACAGTCACGAGGCACAAAAATATTGATAAAAGGAATATTCTGGAATTAGAAGAATTTTGGAAAGATGATTTATACTTTGCGTATTTATGAGTAAAACAACATTATTTGTCTTTGAATTAATGTCGATTTTCGATTCCTTGAAAGAACTCAACACTTATTTCATTTTCAGTAAATCTTTAATTTAAATATATTGAATTAAATAAAATTTAATAATATATGGAAACAAATTTTCATCGCAAACAGAAATAGGATTCAGGAATTCACTCTAAAAGAATTCATTATTTTAAGCTGTTTATACGGCGAGTGTATATTAGAGTTTGTATATATTTTTTAGGGGAATACAATTGAATGTTTTGTATACATTTTATTTGAAAGATAATAAATATCTTGACACCATCATCTGAACGAGCCATCACGGGCTGTGGTGCGATATTGAATTAAAAAAAATTTTCTATACACCTCAAGTTTCAAATAATATTTGTTGTTTTAAAGTGGATAATGTAAAATAGTATTATGCAATGAACTTATGTATGAATTTAATTTGATTGACGGCTGTAAATAATTTTTTGTTTTGACCAATTCATTGTCGACTGATTGGTTCGTTAAATATTTTTTTTAATCTATGGCCTGTTGCAGTTTTAAGCACGTTTTTTATAATTTTTCTCAAACCACAGGAATTTTATAATGTTGGTTTTCCTTGCTTTGAAAATTTGAAATATGAATAGTTATGTGTCCCTTAAATTACGAATTATCGATTTTCAATGCTTACACACCCTGTTGTGTTCCTTCCATTTAATATCAGCTGGTACGAATTTGATTTTTTTGAAAACATTATTAATTTCCAAAATTTAGATTTCCCAAATTGGTGAAAGGGTTTCTTTATTTGTGATCAGCACACCAACATTAAGAAGAAACTATAAATCACATGATATATGAAAACTATTTAAAATTTAAGAAATTTTTAAATACTTGGGAACTTTGCTTGCGATTCGGGGCTTACCGTTTTTATTTAATATTAAATGAAACAATACTAAAGGGTTAGCATAGAAATTCAGCAATACGTAATTTATGGGACACCGTAATGTATAACTTATGTTTGTGGTAATTTTATGTTACTATTGATTGGAATTTTCATTGCTAGAAAAATTTGAAATACAGTGCAACCTAGCTTAACGCAACAAATATAAATATTGACAGTTGCCAAAACTGAGTATGTTGCGATAACCGAGTCTCTTTTTTTTACGGTTTAAATTAAAAGAAGAAATTTTATCACACATTTAAATAATTTAATTTAAAAATAAATTAATTAATTTTATTAAAAATAACATAAAAAAACACAAATAATAAATGAATAATACACATTCTAATGCACAACGGATATACAAATTGAATGTGTAAACTTAATGGTAAAAAAAGTCAGAAATTTTTGACTGTGTTTTATTGCATGAAATATTTTTCTGCACTGCAATTTCACGAAGATTTTTTAAAAACATAATCACCCTTATTCTAGTTGTCGTTATCAATGTCGTCGTCATTTTTGAGTCAACATCACTTTGCTTCGACGTCGACATCACTTCGACACCAAATTGGTATTCTAAAACAGTGTTGTAACGAAATTGAGTCTGCAGATATATTTTGTTTATTATTTTTGCAAAAAAATGTTTTTTATGTGTAATTTAAATTCTGATACCAGTGATGAAGAAAATCAAGAAAATCTAGTATTGGAAAGAAGACTTCTCATACAGAAATCCAATATCTTTAATCTGCCGGATAACAAGTGAGTAGCAAAATCAAAGTCTGTTACTTTAAAGAATGTTAATCTTCTTATTTTTTTAAAAGGTTTGAATGTTACTTTCGGCTGAATAAAACAGCCTTCAAAGATGTGCTGGAAACAATAGCACCCAATTTGAAAACCGGAATCAAGTCCACATTTATTTCCAAAACAATAAAGTTGGCAACTACATTAAGATTTTTAGCCCAGGGGTCGTACCAGCTCAGTGTTGGAAACGACTTTAACTTAGGGTTCAGCTGTTTCTGAAACTGTAGAAGATTTGTTACAGCGTCCTCCAGCGTGCTCAATATAAATTGCTTGAATCTTCTGCCACCTGTAGCATGACGACAACTAGAATAAGGGTGAATGTCTTTTGAGGCTATTTTTTTTCCTCGGCCCATTGAAGACAAATGTTAAAAGAATCAATAGCATTATAACATTTAATTATAGTTGCGTTAACTGAGTCAACAATGCAAACAATTTACGAGTTGCAATAATCGAGGAGTTGCGTTTATCGAGATTTGCGTTAAGCGAGGTGGCACTGTATTTATACCTTACACCATTTGTGCCGACGGTTTTAACAATCGAAAATGACGGACGTAAGTTTTTCTTATAGTATACCGATCGACTTGGAAACACAATCTCAGTCGCTTCGGCGATGTTCGCCCGCCTGTCCATATATTATTGTTAGCAATCTGAAGGTAGCAAATATAAAGACGATGAAATTTAGTAAACGGTCTTATATTTGCTTAAGGACGAACCCTATTAACCGAAATCATGTGGGACAGGGATCGGTCCTTGGACCGGTTCTTTTATATGAAAGAGACCGGTCACTGTAACATGGGCTTATCATAGAACGGTGTAGATTGCGCTTTGTGTCATGTCACGGGTATGACGCAAAAGATCCCGTCACAGGACTGACACAAAAGGGCTTGCCACAAGTCACGAAAGCGACACACGCTTGGTGATGATTTTAAAAATAAATAAATAAAAAGACACAAGAGGGGATGCTCATTTTTACCTAGATTAAAGTACATCCTCCCGAGCAGTTTGGTATTGAAAATGAGAAAAATTGGTCCGGCGGTTAGAAACTTATGAGTGAAAATGAGAAGGTATCTCCAAATTTTCCATACAAATTGGTGTATTTTAGTACAATTTCTTAGTAGCCTTAGTGCCTTTGAAATAAATAATATATTATATTTACCTTAAATATTTTAACCTCAAAAATTTTCAACCACAAACAAGTTTTTCACCCCCATAATTTCACTTCTTAAGTTTTTTTATATTAATTGTATCAAAAACAGTGTGAATATTTTTTAAGGACATTGGTGGAGAATATTTAAAGAATCTGCACAACCGAATTTAAGCATTTTTTTATTTGTTTTTTGATTTAACGTTCGATTAAATCATAGAGGAAGAATAAGTATAGAGATTGCAACCCCGGCAGCGGCCAAATAAAATTTTATACAGAATACAAAGGTTCGGAAACTGAGAGAAAACAGGGGAAAATTGAGCAAATTTCTCTGATTTCTGCAAAATTTTGAGTAAATTTCCCTGTTTTTGAACCTTTTTTTGGAAATCTGCTAAAAACTAATTGGATTTGCAAAGAAAATCAATTGGAATTGCAAAAAAAATTTGAAAAGATGCCGAACCTTTGTAATATGCCCATATAAAACCAAGAGAACGTTTTTTACTCCGTGAGCGACATCGACATGGTATGATTAAATCATAGAGGAAGGTGGAGGGTATTTAAAGATTCGGCACAGCCCAATTTAGCCTTTTTTACTTGTTTCACTTATTTTGTTTTTAAAATTATCAAATATGTATTAACTCGACAAAAATATAGCAAGTGACATTTGCGGTATGAAAACAGTTACGTTTTTATTCGACTTGTCGTTCGAGTCATCGTTTGCATATGAATAGAGTTAGTGAAGCCAAAATCAATTTTCTTTCGCCTAGAAAGCGAACGAACGTGTTTTTTTCGAAAAAGAGGAACAGGCTATTGATATTTAATACAATACAATACAAATTTTATTTTATTTTTCTTTTCTTTTCAGGTAAGTAATTGTTATTACTCAACATTTAATTTGCTATGATAAGTAAGTCATTCTTTTATAAAACTATGAATCACTATGAATCACAGTTTTGATTAACAGGAAGTGATAAAGAAAAAAGATACTTTTTTATGTTTTTTCTATTAATTAAGTAATAACTTGACTGGCTGCCAACACTGCGAAGTAAACATTTAATTTCCTTTGGAATCATTTTAAGGACAAACCATTAGCATGAATATGTGAATATTTACATAAAAAATATCATAAAATCCTAAAAACTAAAATGTTTTTTTTGTATTCTTTATAATTGCTGTAAATGGTGAAACAGGATATTTCTTTACATTTTTATATGTCATGATTTTTATTATATGTTTTACTCTTATGACTCATTAAGGGGTTTAAACAAAACATTTTTTTAGGGGATTTGATTTCAATATCACTCCTTCATTTTTAAGTAATTAACTTCCTATTTAAAAATATTTTCTTTCGTTTTTCGCATATTATTTTCTTTGTCAAAACAGTCTCCAATTTGTCTAGCCATATTTGGCATCTTGTATAGTTATGTCTGTTAGATATTAACGCAGTAAGTTGTCTGCCTGCCTGTTGGCAGGCAGGCAGCCTTAAGGAGACACCTCTTAAAAATTTATGACCATTTTCATGCAACCCAAATCAAATTATACATGATATCCCCGTTAAAAATAATTTTAAGTAAATTAAATAAAATTAGATCTAAATACAGAAAAAAAAAATATTTTAAAATTAAATAGAAACAACTTTGAAATCGAGTAAATTTTGGAATACTGGATATTTTAGATATGATACGAAATATCAATAACAAGTTTCAGAATCTTAAGGAGGATATTCATCCAAAATATATACGATCCATTTCTAACTAAATTTTTTTTATAAAATGTTCAGTGGGTCAAATAATGTGTTGATTAAACGGTACATACCCAGAAAAAATTAAAATCAAGTTTCAATTAAAATATTTGTAAATACAATTAAAAATTTAATTGAATTTGGAACAGCAAAAGAATTTGTTATATGAATTAATTTTTTTTTTTTTGTTAAAATTTATTGAAATTAATTGAAATTTTTCAATTATTTTTTTAATTATATCAATTAAATTTATAATCAAAAATCTTCAACATTTTCAAATAAAGTTTTATTATATTAATTATATCTTTAATTAAAGTTCTAACCAAAAATCAATTAAAATTTTAATAAAATATTTAATTCAAATTCAAGTCAATTAAAATTTTAATAAAATTTTTGATTGAAATTCCAGATTCAAATCAATTAAAATTTTAATCGGATTTTCAATATTTTTTTTATCAAATATATATATGTTTGTGTTCTAAATACTTTGTACCAAATAAATCATAGGAGTACCATAGTACTTTTAGGGTTCCAATAGCACTACAAAAAATACTATGGTACCGCAGTGTTGCCAAAAAAGTTTGTTCTCATGTTCCCATTTTCAAAGTTGAAATACTTTAAAATCTTTTACAAATTGTTAAGGAAATAAAAATTTTCCTTTTTCCAAAATAATTTTTCGCAGATTTTGTTTGCTTAAAATTAAACTAAATTTTTTTGATTAAATTTATAATAAAATAATTTAGAATAATCATCTACTTTATTCAATTAATATCAAATTCAGAGAATCAACTTGATTTTTGGAGATTCTTTTCATATAATCAATCAAATTGATAAAATTTTAGCAAATCAAATAATCAAAAATCGTTCCCGAACAGAATTGTGATTCTGTTATAATTTCATAAAATTAATAATATGAAATAAAATGAATTATCAAGCTCTGCATTAAAACCAATGCGTCATTAATTTAGCAGAAATAGCTTTCGATTTTCGACCTGAAAAATCAATAAAAATTTAATTTTTGATGCTTACAAACACTTCATAGACTATGTTGTTTTTGAAATTTAAACAATAAGTGCGGATCAATTTCACAAAAAAAAAAAATTAAGTTATAACGCTTTTATTAATACGCGTAATTTTAAAAAAATACTTTTAATAACCGTTTTTTTGTTTTATTTGATTTGAGAGGCAATTTTGCAATTTAATAAAAGTTAAGATATAAATAAATCATTACACCAAGTTCATTATCAATTTAAATTTTTATTGATATGATTAAACTTTATAAAATTATTTTAATCGGGATGTTTTCTTTGCATAAGAAATTTTTGTAAATCTCTTAAGATATGAACATTATTTCTGTGCATCTAATTTTACTGTTTTCATCCATTATTAATGTATTACGTGAAATCGCGGGGTAAAGACTCTAAGGCCCATTTTTATAACTTACCTTTAAGGTGCGTGTTAGTTAAAGGTTACTATAGCTAAAGTGAAGAATAAAGTGACCTTTAACTATTTTTGGTTATTACATCTTCCTTATAAAATAAAATTAAGTTTTTTGAAAATATGGCATTACTAGAGCAAAAACCGATTACTTTTAAAAAATTAAAATGGTTCTTAAAAATACGTTATGGCAACGACGTACTTTTATTTATTTATTTTTTATTTATTTATTTATTTATTTATTTATTTATTTATTTATTTATTTATTTATTTACTTATTTATTTATTTATTTATTTATTTATTTATTTATTTATTTATTTATTTATTTATTTACTTATTTACTTAAAACAAACAAAATATACAAACGAAAAACAAAATTTCTTTGAATTGTGTAAAAAATAAAAATGTTTGTTGTAAAAAACTACACGGCAACTACACTACAGAGCAGAAAATATGGCACCTTCAACTGAATAAACCTAACGTTAAAAGTTAAAGGTAAGATGAACTTGTCTTCAGCTTATCGGTCACTTTTAGGTTAAAGTTTACTTATAATAATGAAAAACTTATATTCTGTCCGTTAACAACATAACTTTATCGGCAAGTTATAATAATGGGCTTAAAACTCCCATCAATTTTGAAAATATTTTACCACAATTTGATATTTTATTACGTAGCGTGCCATCAGAATTTTTAAGTTGCACAAATTTTTACATTTTCATTTAAAGAATTTTTGAAATGTAGAAGCCGGATGAGCCATAGGGCCTGATTCATTACTTTACACCTTACTACTTCATTAATTATTTTTACAGGCTACAAGGTAATGTATGGACCCATTACTTTAGAGGTGATATAGTAACTGGTTACTTATATGATTACGAGGATGAGAAAAGTAAAGTGTCTAAAAATAAATTTTCATAAAAAAATGTTTATTAAAAAAAATTATTACAAACGTTATGAGTCTAAAAATAGATCTTTAAAAATATTTTAATTATTACTTTACGTTTATAAATCAAGAAATACGTTATAAATGATCTAATTACTTCATGCTTGCAAATAATGTAAAAGTTAACGAGCTATCATTACAAGGTAATGCATGAGTATATCGTATCCATTTCAAAAGTTTTGCTGGGTATTTAACGGATTTTTATTTTGTTATTGGCCTAACTCAGCAAAACCACACATTACCAAATAATGGGTAAAGTAATATATAGCCATAGGGGCCGATGGATTACTTTACACCTTACTTCATTGATGAATTTTACAGCCGATGAGCCTCAAAGTAATGTTTATACCCATTACGTAAGAGGTGATAATGTAAGGGGTTACTTATATGGTTACGAGAATGGAAAAAGTAATGTGTCTAAAAATAGATTTTTAAAAAAGAGGAATTTTTATTAAAAAAAATTATTACAAATATTTTATTTAAAATTTTTGTAATTAAATATAATGTGATCAAGATGGGTATCTAACCAGAGAAATCTGGTTGCCAGCCAAGAACTCTACCCTCTGAGCTATCGACGCATATACTATTTGATTACATTAAACTTAAATGAATTGTTGCGCTTCGTTTTTTCGCTAGTGTTATCAAAACAAACATACATTACCCTTTTGCTCACAAAAAAACACAAAGTAATGTATAAAAAAAATTGATTTTAAAAATATTTCAATTATCACTTTACATTTATAAATCATATATTACGTAATCAATAATGAGTAACTTATTACTTTATGCTTGCAAATAATGAAAAAGGTAACGAGCTATCATTACAAGGCAATGCATGAGAATATCGCACCCATTACCAAAGCTTTGCTGGGAGTTTTATTTTGTTATTGGCCTAATTTAAAAATTTTTTAAAAAGTAGATATATTTTTCAGGATTTTTACTCTAATCCTTTAAAAGAATTTTGAAAAATATATAAGATGAAGTCGATAAGAAAAGAAAATTTAATCTGTTGGTTTTGTTTTCTCTTTATTGCAGTTGGAGTTTTATAAAGAGGAGACCTCTTTTGTTTGTTTTTTTTTGTAAGACTACAGAATCTGATTGATTTTACAATAAACAGGATGGCGCAAAATAAGCTGTACGGTTTAAATTATTTATATAGCTTTTATTTTAGATTTTTTTTATTTTTTTAAACAAAGTGTAGTAATGATTTTTTTATACCCTCCACCATATATGGTGAGGGTCATTCCGTTGTAACATGTCGAAATATAGGTCAAAGGCCCCATAAAGTATATATATTCGTGATCCTTATGCAATTTTAAGTCGATTTAGCGATGTCCGTCTGTCTGTCTGTTGAAATCACGATCACGACGCGAAGACGCAAGCGGGGGTGCCTATTTTTACCCAGATTATTGAACATCCTCCCGAGCAGTTTGGTATTTAAAATGAGCAAAATCGGTCAAGCGGTTCAAAAGTTATGAGTGAAAATGTGAAGGTACCTCTAAATTTTCCATACAAATTTGTACAATTTTTATGTATCTATTTTTTTTTTACATTAATAAAAAAACTTTAGATATACTCTGGCCCAAGAAATTTGTATACCCTCCATAATATGGTCAGGATATACAGTGTACAGCAAAAGTCATGGTATCCCTGTCAAAATAAAAAATCTCCCCAAATTTCTCAAAAATTTCGTAACTGAAAATGTGACATTAATTTTAATTTTGTGTTTTCACTTGTATACACGCAGAGAAAAAACATGGTTGGGTCAATCATATTCGAAGAGCATCATATATTTTTGGGTTTATGTTTGTGCCAACCATAGTCGTACTATATTATGGTTCATATTATGATAATAAAATAACCATATTTTTACCATAATATGGTCCCTACAGTGATATTATGATTCAAAAATTACCATATTATGGTCCTAAATAAGGATGTTTATCATAATATGATCGCACGTGATCATAGTATGCTCAAAATTTTATCATGTTATGGTCCTTAATAACTATATTATGATTCCTGGATTATCATTATATGATCTGCGAAACTATGAAAAAGCTCTTTAAATTTAAGAATATTTCCATTAGAAATGTTTTTTCTAAAAAAAATTAATTTATAAATTTTTGAAGAAAAATTGTTAAGGAAAAAATCATAGACTTTAAGAACTTTTCTTTCAAGCAAACTTTGATTCTGTAGACTTTTTTAAGAAAAATACCTAAAACTTGTTTTTTTAAATTTAATGACTTTAAAAAAAAAAATCTTAAGACATTTTTAAGATTTTTTAAAAAGTTTTTAGAAATTTTTCTTTAAGAAAAAGTCTATAGAATCTAAGAATATTTCTACTAAAAAAAGTCCTTAGAATTAAAGTATTTCTTCAGGATCTATGAATTTTTTGTTCAAAGAAAGGCCTTAGAATCTAAGTTTGTTTGGAATATATGAACTTTTATCCAAGAATCAGTTTGGAAAATTGGAGAATTTTAGTTTAACGAAAAGTCCATAGGATCTAAAAATGTTTTTATCAGATAAATTTATAAATATCTATTATTTTGTGTAAGAAATCTTTGTGTACAAAAAAAGATCATGGGTTCTAAAAACTTTTTTTATAAAAAATATTTTATTAATATTTTGAAAACTTTTTACAAGAAATTAATTAATAAACATATTTAAAAAAATCTAATTGTTTTTATTGAAAAGATTTAAAAAATATAAAATCTTTCAATAGAGTCTTTTTGACAATGAATTGATTAGTGTAAATAATATTATATGTATAAAGAATTTTCGAAAAACCCCTTTAAAAAAATTCTCTAAAGCTAAAAAAAATTAACTGGATCTTAATTCAATTGCTGAATGTTTTAATGACATGTGGAAGATATTTTCAACCCATCTGATATTTGTACAGTTTTAGTAAACAATATATGATTGTTTTTTTTTAAATATTTTGTAGTAAAAATAAACTGACTGAACTGATTTTTATCAGTGACATGTCATGTTTTATTTGATGTATAATTAACTATTTATTGATTGTTGCCAGCATTTTATCGTTGCATAATTATCATATTTTTTTCATTTTTTTTACCACAGTATGGTTACAGCCAATCATGATATAAAATAGAAGGTGCGAATAATAAAATAGTAAAATATTTACTAAATAATGATGGTAGCTACATTGTTAATGGTTAGAAAAGCAATAACTTGGTTGTGACAACCAGCAAGCACAATATAGTAGCAGTGATCATATTGCAACCATGTTTTTTCTCTGCGTGTACTACCGCAAATCCATAAAATATTCCACTTGATTAACTAAATAAAACTTATAAAAATTGTAGACCAATATAATTCAATGTATAACAATATAATAGTCACGAAATGGGTAAATCATACACCGAAACTGCTAGAATTATAAATAGGAACAAATCAACAGTGCAAAGAGTTACAAATCTTTTCCAAAAAAGTTCATTAAAGTAAATACTAGATGAAAAACAATTTAAAATTAGCCACGAACAGGCCGTCCATCAAAGCTCAATAATAAAGATGGACGAAAAATTTAAGCCATTATTAAAAAAGACCCATTGTGCACATAAAATATCTTCTGAGTTGAAGAAATCATTGGGGAGCTGCTTCTGCAGACACGGTACGTGGATGCGTTTTGTAGGCCGGCTACAATGCTCGTACTGCTCAAAAGAAGCTGCACTTTAACGTAACAAAAAGAAAAAAGGTTATGGATTCGCAACGGAATATCAAATTAAAGCAAACTACTTTTGAGAAAAAGTAATTTTCTCGGACAAATCAAAATTGAACATTTTTGGATCGAACGGACGTGAATTGGTGTGGCGCAAAAAGTGCGACGAGCTAAATACAAAGATTGGACTAAACAGTTTACATGAACATTCTGATAAAGAATCTTCATGTGAGTGCTGAAAACTGAATATTCGAGATGGTTATTATTTTGAACATTGATCCTATGCATAATACGCCACATATGCTAAAAAGTCCACCTCAAAGTCTCCATTTGAATTCTATTGATCATTTGTGGGATAATTTAGAAAACCGCATACAAAATCACACTATTTCTAGTAAAGCCCACCTAAAGAAATACTTTTAACCGAATGGGGTCAAATATACGAAAAGTACACAAAATGTTTGTGCCCTCAATGCCGACATGGTTGATTAAAGTTCCAAGACTTTAGGCATATCTTACTAAGTATTAGATAAAGCAATCCAATTCAAAATTTTAACAAAGTTTTGTTATTTCTTTTAGGGGTACCATGACTTTTTTTGTGCAAAAATATAAAGTTACCATGATCTTTGTTTTTTTTTTATATATTTTTAAGATAAATAAGTGAAATATTATTTTGATTTGTTATAGTAATACATTAAATAAAAATAAGTGTCATATCTTTTGTTACGTATTTTTTAAGAAATTACGAAAAAAATTTTATTATAGCTAGGGTACCTTGACTTTTGCTGTACACTGTATATCAGTTTGTCATTACGATTGTAGTAATTCGAATATAGGTTTAAGACCCCTCAAACAATTTTTCACCTTAAATTTTTTTCCGAACCACAAAATTTGTTTTTTCATCCAAAAATATTGTTTACCTCAAAAACTGTTTTTCTCCTGCATTATTTTACTTCTAAAGTTTTTTTTACATTATTTGTATCAAAAACAGTGAGGCCATTTTTTTTAGGACATTGGTGGAGGGTATTCCAAGATTCGTTAATACCTTAAAAACAAATCATTTTAAAATTGATTTCAGCGTTTCCAACTAATTGATAAATTTGTTGTGGAGTATTCACAATACTGGCCTTTCCAAAAGACCGAATTTGTTAAAAAAATGTTATTAACAAATCATTTTAACTACATTAAGTTAATGGGCTGATAGTTAAAATAAAAAAAAATAAATGGAAAGTCGTTTATTTTAACCTACAAAGTCGGCAGTTAAAAACACGAACTAAAAGAAATATCATTACTTTTTACGGATTTTGTAGCTAATTAGTTGACAGTTAAAAGAAACAGGCTAATGCAATATCATTTGTTTTTACGGTATGTGGTTAGTTTGTTCAGATAAAATAAATGAAAAGTAATTTTTTTCGGGTATTGTAAGTTAATTTTTAAAAATTTGAAAATAAATTATAATTTCTTTTGATTTAAGTGAAAAGTTAGTAGACCGGTTTTTAAGTGATTTCATTTAAAACTACATTTTCAGTTAGTTTAAACTAAAAACTATGATGAGTGTAGAAGGCTTCTTTTAAATGATTTTGGATTATTTTTAAAAGTTCTTTAACTCGGTACCACACTTCTAATACTCTTTATGGATTGCACATCAACAGTGGAAATTTTAACGAATCAACCTTTGCTGAAATAAAAAAAAAAATTCTGAAATCTGGAAAATGTAATGAGGCTTGTAAATTTGATGAAATTATATAACGAAATAAGCTTGTAAAAGTCGCACTAACCGTTGTTATTTAATAATAAAAATTGTATGGATGTATTTAGGAAAAGATACTAAAATAATACCTTAATTTGAACTTTTCCGGATAAGAGTGTTCAAAAATGGCTAAATCAAACCATGAAACGGCTAAATTCGTAACACAGCTTACTTGTTGTTTTAGTTAAAGACAACATACTTGACGCGCCTAATGATCTTTAACCTGCAATTCATACGCACGACGTAAAAATTTCGTTTTCTTTTTTTTGAAAAGAAATTTTCATTTTAACATCTAGACTCTAGACAACATAGATGCTCAATCGTCGTTGTCTAGTAGTTTTATATCTTTATGATTTTTTCTTCTTTTGCTTTTAACAAATTGCAATTTTAAGCAAAAGTGGTCATTAAATAAGCCTACTAACATTATGATTGCAGTTATTGTATATACTATATATTTACATTTTAACACACAGAGTGTCACCATAAGCAAATTTTTTTGAAAATAGTCAGCAATGTCAGAGTTGGACAAACGGTGTACCCAAAATAATTTATTATGTATGATAGAATAAGCAGTCAAAGCCACTGCAACAACAACAAAAACATTTGCTCGTCATTTTATATGTTTTGTAAACAAACTAATGTCAAACTAATGACAATTTTGACACTTAATACGAATGCAAAAATATAAAATATTTGACCGCCATATTAAAAAATATCCAAAATACTAAAAACTTGTCCTTCATTTAAAATAGTTTGTAAGTTAAAATAACAGAAAATACCATTTAAAAGAAATGATATTTCATTTAAAACCTCTATCTATTTACTTTTCATTTTAATCAAATGGGTTTTATTTATTTTTAAATGTTGTTTAAAAAACTGACACATCAGTAAAAACAAATGATTAACAAGTTAGAAATAAATGTTTAAAATTTGCCTACCAAATCGGTAAAAAGTAACTGATTATTCATTAATTTGAAATTGTTTCCGTTTTTTTGTATTTTTGTTTGTTTTTTATTCTGCAAAGTGTAGACACACACATTTGGTATGAATGGCCTTATGTGTGTGTGTGTGTGTGTGTATGAGTTCTAGTAATTCGAATTAAAATTATTTTGTATACAAACAATTTAAATAAAAAACAAGTAAGAGCGGCTAAATTCGGCTATGCCGAATCTTATATACCCTTCACCATGGTTGGGAAAAAACTAAAGTTTATATATGGACATATATGAAATGGACAGATTTATATACGGACGCCTTTAAGAGGAAATTAACCATTTAGTTTGGAGATAAAACTTGGACTCGGGAAGATTTATGGTTCCAGAAAATAAGTATTTTAAAAAAATTTATGTTTTGGGCATAACTTTTTTGTATCTGAACCGATATTTCCGAGTTTTTCAGCAAATATGTTATACTAAAGATTTTCGATCTTTTGCTATATAAGACGTATCCATAGGTCATAATACAGCTCTAGAATAGTGTTTGTTGTTTGTGTATAAAAGGTTAAGAGGTGAAAGAAAAGAATTTCAACAAATCGTTAAAAGAAATCACTAGAACTGCATGTGTTTTATTTCTACAAAATAGTTTGATTTAGCTGGCAAATTTGCATTTAGGATTTTATTTCGCTTTTTTATTAGAAATATTTGTAATTTCTTTAGCTTAATTTTAAAAATTTGAAGGAAAATAGTTTATAATTTTTTTTATAAATTATTATAAGTTATGACCTAAAATAGTTGCCCTCAAAGGTAAATTATGTATAAAATTTTCTTAATATGTGAGAAATAAAATGGTTTAAAAATCTTTTTATAAATTCTTTTAAATCGGAGCAAAAAATAGAAATAAAACCGTTTGTATTTTGTTTGTATCAGAGGGTTTTTATACAAATTTTGATGTTTTTAGCCTATTTATGGATTATTTAATTATTAATATAAAATTTTATTTAAATTAATTATTAAATGTAAAAAAAAAAACAAAAAATAAACAAAAAAAAATCTTAACGAACCCGCGACCCTTCCACCTGTGGTGAAAGGTATAAAAACGTTTGTATTTTGTTTGTATCAGAGGGTTTTTATAAAAATGTTGATGTTTTTAGCCTATTTATGGATTATTTAATTATTAATATAAAATTTTATATAAATTAATTTTTAAATGTTAAAAAAAAACCAAAAATAAGTAAAAAAAACAGTCTTAAGAAAATAATAAAAAAAAATGTACAAAAAAAAAAGTGAATTGACCTGAAACGAGATTCGAACCTCGAATCCCGCGGGCTTAGAGAAAAAAAGTATTTGTGACATAAAGTATTGTGACTGAGCTATTGAAGCTCACACAAAATCATCGTCAATAGAGGTACATATATAAAAGTCTTCGTTCATTAGGGATTTGTTTAGTTTTTATTTAAATGACAAATCTTTGTATGTGTGTTGTTTGTGTATAAAAGGTGGAGATGAAAGATAAGAATTTTAACACATACATTTTAAACAAAGGGATTTTACTGGAAAAATTAGAGGTAGTCCTGGTTTTTTGCTAATATCTCAGCCATTTATTAACCGATCTGTCTGATTTTTAATAGCAAACAGAAATGGATCACATGTAACAGAAATAAAAAACAATCAAGTCCTCATCATGTCTGGGTTCTTCGGAAAACCCATTTCAACACACAGACGGACATCGTTAAATCAACTTCGCTCTTCATAAGGACCCAGAATATATATACTTTATAGGGTCTAAGATCAATATTGTAGAAATTACAAACGGAATGACAAACTTATATATACCCTTCCACCTGTGGTGAAGGGTATAAAAAATTGGAATTTGTAATATTTTCTTTTAAATTTGTAATAATTGTAACAGAAACAAATAAACTACAAATATTCATTTTGTGGGTAAATTGTTATGAAATTAAAAAAAAAAAATTAAATGAAATTAAAAAAATCAGTAAATGATAGTAAATCATTTTAAACAAATATAAAGGGTTTTTCAACAGGGACGCTACAAAAGTAGAGCGACAGGGACAGCAAACGACGCCATATTTCTTGCCGCTCTTTTGACATTTCTCTTCAGTAAGGTTTGCCATTTCATGATGGAAAGATATACGAGCCAATAACGAGTCGAAATTATTAAAATTTACTACCGAAATTCGGAGTCATTGGCCCCAACGTTAAGAGCGCTACGTCCAATTTATGGTCGTCATAATCGTCCTAGCAGATCAACAATTGAGCATCTAGTGAGACAAAGAAGTGCCCGTAGTGTCGAGAATATTGCTGCCGCTGAGGCTTCAGTTGAAGAAAGCTCAAATGTGTCTCTCACACGTCGTTCTTTTGCGAAAAGATCTTGGCCTACATCCTTACAAGATCAAATTGACGCAAGAACTGAAGCCGCTTGACCACCAGAAGCGTCGTATGTTGTGAATTGGGCAGATGGGGCTCTTTTCCGGCTGAATCGCTTCGTCAATAAATAAAATATGCGTTATTGGTCAGACAGCAATCCACACGCACTCCATGAGTCATCATTGCATCCCGGAAAAAATTACGGTTTGGTGCGGTTTATGGGCCGGCGGCGTCATTGGGTCGTACTTCTTCCGTGATGATCAAGACAGGCACGTTACTATGAATCGCTACCGTTCAATGATAACCGAATATTTTTGGCCCCAATTGGATGATATGGACTTGGAGGACATGTGGTTTCAACAGGACGGCGCCACATGCCACACAGCGAATGCCACAATGAATTTATTGGAAACCAAGCTTGGAGAACGTGTTGTCTCACGAAATGGTCCAGTCGATTGGCCGCCTCGGTCGTGCGATTTGACGCCGTTACACTATTTCCTGTGGGGCTACGTCAAGTCTATGGTCTATGCCAACAAGCCAGCGACGATTGATGAACTTCGTACGAATATCGAACGTGAAATTGCAGCAGTATCGGCTGCAGGAATAAAGAATTTCATTGATATCCAAAACCGTTTTTGTTATATTTAAAAAAAAACTTTTGTAGCGCTCTTATTGAAAAACCCTTTATAAAAAAAATAAAAATAAATATTTCTTGGAAAAATAAATATAATTTGCTTTATTTTTAACTGAACTGAAAATTTTTTTTTAATAAAACTACAAATAGTAAAATACATAAAATTCTGTGTTTTGTATTTGTTCTGTGGGCAGAATACGTGGACTTTAAATTTTAATCTGAGACAGCAATATTTTGACTGTGACTAGATTACACTACACTCGCAATATATATTTTCCGTTACCGACTGTACACAGAGAAAACAGATTCATGTTTGTGTGTCGTAACCGAAATTCGGTTAATGCAACAGAATTTCGGTTGGAACCAAATATTTTAATTGTATCAGGAAAACATTTGTTTGGGACAGCTAAATATTTCAGTTGCTGCAACTATAACATTCAGTTGGCAAGAAATTCGGTTGTCACGATGAATCTGTTTTCTCTGTGTAGTTTATTTCAAGACTTATACGTAGAGTTTGTTTTTAAATGAATTGAAATTTATAGAAAATTTTTGTTTTTATTTTCAGTCATTCAAAGAACAAAATAAAAAAATACAGACTTTCAGTAGCAGTTGAATGTTTTCAGTTAAATTTTGAATTTTATGTTTTCTGTTAGAAATGAAAATATAAATTCAAATAATTCCTCTTAGTTTTTTTTTTTTAATAGTTCGTGTAAATACAAAACTATTTCAATAATAATTTCTTACAAATAAAAAAAATTTCAATTTGAAAAACAAACTTCAAAAATCGTTTTTTCTTACGTTTTGTCAGTTAAAATTGATGATTGTTTCGAACGACTTTCGACTGTTTTTACTACTTTTGTCGATTATTAAATAATGATTGAAAAAAAACAACAAAATGGGCTGAATATAATGAAAAATCTGTAAAAGTCCTCTTTTTGATTGTATTTGCCATTTATTTAATATGTATTTTTGATTGTTTTTAACAAAATAATATTGCAAGTGTACTTAAGAAAAATCGACTTTTTTCACAGCCCAGCATTCTACTAAAACTTATTTAAAGTATCTTTTATTAACCTCTGACCCAGGATTTAAATTCGACATGTCGGTAAATGTTGAAGAGTTTTTGAAGGTCCCCGATATGAACATGAAAATTGCCATTTTTTTTTGGAATTAAAAAGTTTTGACTTATTAAAACTATACAAATACAAGGCACTTTAATAAATTAATAATTTCACCATTTTAAATGAAATTATTTTGTAGTAAAGAAAGCAATACATTTTGGAAGATTAATACGACAGAACTTTTTTTTAATTTGGATTCATATTTTGGAGGCCAAAAAACGTTAAAGAAATTTTATTAGAAAACTGTGCAACATAATAGTAGATTCATATAGAAGTGCAATAAAACAACTTTTGATTCATACTTTGAACTAATCATTTGGATAACACTGGAATGCAAGGTTTTTGCACAGACTTAAAATAAAACTTTTTCAAAACAACTAACGTTCTAAATACAAATCTGAAGTCAATAAAAAGTTGTCGATTTAATATTCCGAAATGTGGCGCATTCTTTATTAAAAAAAAAAAATTGGTTCAAAACTTTTAATCATTTTTGAAGTATTTTTGAATCCATACTGAATGGATTTATAAATTTGACTCCACAATTTATTTATTAAGGTGTGTTGTTTGAATATAGTGTTACGATTTTACCTTTTAAAATCGGTGATCTATTTACTTTAAAATAATTCGAGTTCTTTTTATATTGCAAATAATAAACAAAGTTGAAATTTTCTTTAGCAACTCTTTATTTACATAAACTCCACTAAATTACACTTTCACACAAACAGTGTTAACACAATTTATTCAAATCAGGGCTTAAGAACTTAAAGGCCCACAATTTGCAAAAGCGAATCGTAAAATTCTGTTACTGCAGCCAAACCACTCGATTGTCAACATGCAGCAGCAGTTTTCTATGTGTTACTTTAATTTTGTTATACATTTTTAACTTAACACTGTTAATCTTTCTTATATATGATAATTCTCGTTGAAAAATATTGAGACTCGCTGACCACTACTTGTGTACTCACCCAGACCGCCTTACTATGATATTTTCATTCATTCATATTTCCGTCTGTGCATAGTTAAAGGTGAAAGTGATTTGTTTTTTGTTTTTTTTTTTTTTTTGCTTACATATTGTTGTTTTTGTTGGTTTATATCATACATGCATGTTTTACAGATACGTCCCCTTTTGTTTTGGTTTTGTTGTACGTATATTAACGACGTGCATAACAAAAGTAATAAAGATTGTACGTCCACATGATTATCTTGTAGACTTTTTCATACATGATCATTCAAATACCTAAAGAGCTCAGCTCACCTTTTTTTCAATTATTGTTTACAGATCATAATGTTTGCTTACATCGTGCGTTAGTACTTATCGAACCTAAAAAATAATCATGTACACGTAAAAATGCCTAAGGGCGTTGTGGTGTAATTGTTAGTGCGTTGGGATGTTAGTTACACTGAAGGTTGAGGTTCGATCTATCCTTATACATTTCGCAACGCCCTCATTCGGTGTTCCCATAGCACTTAACCCCACCGAAATAACATAAGAGGGGGCTATGAACTAAAAAGCCTCAACAATTTCGCCAACTCTCCATCCGATGGCTGTAAACAACTGTTCACAGATTTATCATCTCATCTGATCTCATTAAATTTGAATTATGTTTACTTTAATCATTAAAAACTTCATAAATATTTATGAAATTTCTTTAAATTTAAAAAAAAAACTTCTTTATAAATATTGATGAAAAATCTTCATAAATATGAAAAAAGGAATTCATAAATTATTCTTAATATTAACTAATTTATTTTTTGAGCTTAAGGTTTGTTTTTAAATAAAAATATTGAAAAATAAATTATATTTTTATAAAAAATAATATTTTTATAAAAAGAATAAGTTTATTTTTTTTTTTAATTCTTCATCATATTTAATAAAGGTTTCATAATTATGGAGAAAAATTTTATTAATTTGCCTTTTTATGAAACATCTTCCTTATATTTATGAAGTGTTACATTTGACTTTCGTCTATGAAGATTTTTCCTTACTTACGTGCATCCCTCATTACTTACGTGCATCAAAAAGGAGTAAAAAAATTCACTAGTTTGTCCTTAGAACTTTAAAATCCTTTGAAAATTTCAAAAAAATGAAGTAAAAAATTTTATTATATACAGTGAGCAGCAAAAGTCATGGTACCCCGGTTAAAATAAAAAATGTCTCTTCAAATTTTAAAAAAATTACGTAACAGAAAATGTGACTCTTATTTTGATTGCATTTGTTTAACTAAATAAATAACGGTCTTAATTTCCTATAAAATTGTATTGCAAAACTGTTGGCACTCCTTAGACTTTTGTGGATTCCCTTTTAAAAATCGTAACGGTACTTTCCAAGAAGCATTTGTTTTTTAAAATGCCGAGAGAAAAAAGTCAGCAATAAAAGAACGACAAATAATAATCGATAGTCACGAAATGGGTAAATCATCCCAGCAAAAACAGACATTACCAAGTAATTAAGGGAGTAAGGAGCCCAAAAAGGGTTTCACTAGTTACCAGGCTATTTACTCGCTTAATTACTTTTGTTCGCGTTGTCCCAAAATTCATGGGTGGTCATTTGCCTCTCGCAAAGAATAATGAGTTACCAGCATGGTTAGTTTGTATTTTAAAGTAATGTAAAAGGTAACGACCTATCATTACGTAGTAATCTACACGATAATGACCTGTCATTAGCATGTTTTTGCTGGGATACGCAAAAACTGATGGAATTATAAATAGGTGCAAATCAACAATCTAAAAATTTATAAATCGGTTCCAAAGAGAAAAAAGTATTGAAAATAAGCCACGAACAGACTCAATAAATCAGATGAAAGACAAATTATGATAAACCCATTCAGAAGTGCACCTAAAATATCTTCAGAGTTAAAGGATTCATTGGGTAATCTTTTATCTGTGCCGTTTACAATGCTCGCACTGCTTGCTAGAAGCCGTACGTTTGCGAAACAAACAGAAAAATAAGAGCAGAGAGCGCCCCGGTAGGCTAGTTGGTAGCGTGCTGGCTTATCAGTGCGGGGGTCTTGGGTTCGATTTCCACCAGAGGCTCTGGTCTGTTTTCGCTACAACGAGCCGATGGTTTTTGTTGCTAGTGCTCGGTAGGGTATTAGGATATAATTTGTTATTATATGATTAATATAAAATAAATAAAAATAAAAAAGCAGAGGTCTTTTAGGGAAAAAGTTATTTTCTCGGACGACAAATTCAATGGGCGTGTTATCTCGCATGGTGGCGATGTCAATTGGCCGATTTGATTGGTGATTTGACACCGTTGGACTTCTTTTTTTTTGGGGTTATTTGAAAGAAAAGGTGTACGTCGATAAGCCAGCAACAATTCAAGAGATAAAGGATGCGATAATTCGGCACATTAACGGCACAGAACCTCAATTACGCCTCAGCGTCATCGAAAATTTAGACCATCGGATGAAGGTGTGCCGCCGAGGTCGCGGCGGCCATTTGGCCGATATTTTGTTCCATACATAATTGAACCATACCATATTTTCATAATAAAAAGAAATGACAATAATTTCCTAAATAATTTGTGTTTTATTCAAAATCAATATCGGCCCTTAAAATTTAACCACCCTTTATAAAAACTGCACAAAAAAGCTTGAGGGCACATAATTGATTGAACTTCTACGACTACTAAAAATTAGGTAAAGCAATCCAATTCAAAAATCACAAAACTTTAATAAATTTTTGTTATTTTTTTCAGGGGTACCATGACTTTTGCTGTTCACTGTATATGATCCCTAGTTTATATGATCCCTAGTTTATCGTATATTTTGGATTTTTAAACGTCCAAGAAAAAGGTTGAGATTTGTCGCACGGTGTGTTATTTTAAAAAATTCATGAAAAAAAATTTATATTTGTGTTTTTTTTTTCGTACAAAAAAATATTTGAAATCATGTTTAAGATGTTTTTGTTATACCCTTCACCATAGGTGGAAGGGTATATATAAGTTTGTCATTCCGTTTGTAATTTCTACAATATTGATCTTAGACCCTATAAAGTATATATATTCTGGGTCCTTATGAAGAGCGAAGTTGATTTAACGATGTCCGTCTGTCCGTCTGTCCGTCTGTCCGTCTGTCCGTCTGTGTGTTGAAATGGGTTTTCCGAAGAACCTAGACATGATGAGGACTTGATTCTTTTTTATTTCTGTTACATGTGATCCATTTCTGTTTGCTATTAAAAATCAGACAGATCGGTTAATAAATGGCTGAGATATTAGCAAAAAACCAGGACTACCTCTAATTTTTCCAGTAAAATCCCTTTGTTTAATATGTATGTAGAATTTTGAGCATAACAACACATCCATGTGTTAAAATTCAATACACAAACAACACACATACAAAGATTTGTCAATTAAATAAAAACCAAACAAATCTCTAATTAACGAAGACTTTTATATATGTACCTCTATTGACGATGATTTTGTGTGAGCTTCAATAGCTCAGTTGTCTAGACGCTGTGTCACAAATACTTTTTTATACCCTTCACCATAGGTGGAAGGGTATATATAAGTTTGTCATTCCGTTTGTAATTTCTACAATATTGATCTTAGACCCTATAAAGTATATATATTCTGGGTCCTTATGAAGAGCGAAGTTGATTTAACGATGTCCGTCTGTCCGTCTGTCCGTCTGTCCGTCTGTGTGTTGAAATGGGTTTTCCGAAGAACCCAGACATGATGAGGACTTGATTCTTTTTTATTTCTGTTACATGTGATCCATTTCTGTTTGCTATTAAAAATCAGACAGATCGGTTAATAAATGGCTGAGATATTAGCAAAAAACCAGGACTACCTCTAATTTTTCCAGTAAAATCCCTTTGTTTAATATGTATGTAGAATTTTGAGCATAACAACACATCCATGTGTTAAAATTCAATACACAAACAACACACATACAAAGATTTGTCAATTAAATAAAAACCAAACAAATCTCTAATTAACGAAGACTTTTATATATGTACCTCTATTGACGATGATTTTGTGTGAGCTTCAATAGCTCAGTTGTCTAGACGCTGTGTCACAAATACTTTTTTTTTTCTCTAAGGCCGTGGGGTTCGAGTTTCAAATCTCGGTGAGGTCAATTCACTTTTTTTTGTACATTTTTTTTTTATTATTTTCTTAAGACTTTTTTTTTTTGCTTATTTTTGGTTTTTTTTAACATTTAATAATTAATTTATATAAAATTTTATATTAATAATTAAATAATCCATAAATAGGCTAAAAACATCAACATTTTTATAAAAACCCTCTGATACAAACAAAATACAAACGTTTTTATACCTTTCACCACAGGTGGAAGGGTCGCGGGTTCGTTAAGATTTTTTTTTTTTTGTTTATTTTTTGTTTTTTTTTTTTACATTTAATAATTAATTTAAATAAAATTTTATATTAATAATTAAATAATCCATAAATAGGCTAAAAACATCAAAATTTGTATAAAAACCCTCTGATACAAACAAAATACAAACGGTTTTATTTCTATTTTTTGCTCCGATTTAAAAGAATTTATAAAAACATTTTTAAACCATTTTATTTCTCACATATTAAGAAAATTTTATACATAATTTACCTTTGAGGGCAACTATTTTAGGTCATAACTTATAATAATTTATAAAAAAAATTATAAACAATTTTCCTTCAAATTTTTAAAATTAAGCTAAAGAAATTACAAATATTTCTAATAAAAAAGCGAAATAAAATCCTAAATGCAAATTTGCCAGCTAAATCAAACTATTTTGTAGAAATAAAACACATGCAGTTGTAGTGATTTCTTTTAACGATTTGTTGAAATTCTTTTCTTTCACCTCTTAACCTTTTATACACAAACAACAAACACTATTCTAGAGCTGTATTATGACCTATGGATACGTCTTATATAGCAAAAGATCGAAAATCTTTAGTATAACATATTTGCTGAAAAACTCGGAAATATCGGTTCAGATACAAAAAAGTTATGCCCAAAACATACATTTTTTTAAAATACATATTTTCTGGAACCATAAATCTTCCCGAGTCCAAGTTTTATCTCCAAACTAAATGGTTAATTTCCTCTTAAAGGCGTCCGTATATAAATCTGTCCATTTCATATATGTCCATATATAAACTTCAGTTTTTTCCCAACCATGGTGAAGGGTATATAAGATTCGGCATAGCCGAATTTAGCCGCTCTTACTTGTTTTTGAATATGCTTTGAATTTAGATACTTCTAATATTTGTTTTAAATTGTTATACAAATATTGTGTAGTGTGTATTTAATAAGTTAGAGGTTGTATTAAAAAACAATATTCACTTTTTACCCCCCGTTGTCACATGCAAGTACCCAGCAAAAATAAAGCTGCCAAAGAAGCAATAATAGCACCACTTCTATGGCAAAGGCATCACTTCTTTTCTGATGATTTCATCGATGAATTTAACATTGGCGTGTCATAGGATGGAAGTATTCAAATATAGCTACTACTCATTACTCCAAGGAAGCAATGACAATGAGTGGAAAATGTACATATGTATACCTTGTAATATTTAAGCTTTGATAAAAATTTAATTCATAAGAATGCAGAAAAATAAGTTTAAAGAAGCGAACTTCTTACATTGATAAAGAAATACTCTCTATTAGAACAAATAAATAACTTTGCATTAGTAAAAAAAATTTTTCAGCAACTTTGAAACATTTTTCAAATATTTTAATGAATATTTGGATAATTTGTGTACATATTTGGATAATTTGTCTAAAACATTTTTAGACAATTTTTAAATATTTTTGAACAATTTTAAATACTTTGTTGAAAATTTAAAAACCTTATTGGATAATTTGAAATAATTTTTACACAATTTTTACATAATTCTAAAGTTATTTTGGTAAATTCTGAATTTAAACTATTTATAACTATTTAAGGTGAAACAAATGCATATAACAGGCTAATACCCCATTCATACTGAACCCCCAAATACGTAATTTCGTTTTTTCAAGTTTTCAACAAATTTTACAAATTTTAAATCGAAAATTTTACAAATTTTAAATCGAAAATTTTACAAATTTTAAATCGAAAATTTAAAAATAACGAAAAGATGTATTTACAATTCTGTGATGAAAAGGAAAAAGTGCTTACGTTTTTTTTTTGACTCTAGCTCCTTAAATTAAATAATTTCTTAATTGGAATATAGAAGAATTTATTCCTGAACTAGCAATTATTTGATGGAGAATCACCATTAATTTTGGTGGAAAGTGCTCTCCTGCAAAATGACAAAATCAGACTTAAGCAGTTTTTCCTTTTCGCCATAGAATTATAGGTTAAAGAAATCTGTTTTACTTGGTTTTTCATAACTTATTAAAAATTGCAAAACTGCATAAATTCTAACCTGTATGAAATTTTAAACAAAATATAATAAATGATTTAATAAAAAAAATTATAAAATTTCATCAGAACTATTTTCTCATTGACATTTTTGATTTTGAATGTTCAGAAAATAAATGAATAAATGCTTTAGATACAGAAAATATACGATATTCTATAACTTATGGTTTAGAAGAATGCAAAGAGTGATATGGAGTTTCCATAAGACGTATGTATGTATGTATGTACTTCGTTAGACGAACGAGTGACTACATGTATTTTGTTTTTGTATTGCTTGTATTTTGTTATTGTATTTTCGTTCGTGTGAAGCAAAACGTCATCTGGAAACACCACCTGAATTTTTAAAATATGCATCGGGCATATATCCAAATTACCAGATGTGAAATATGAACATATGTATGAATTCTTTTCGGAGTTCCTTAGAATAACACCAACAAATCATAAAAGAATGTAAACTGAAGTTTAAGAAGCATTGAAAGGAGTTGTAGCCACAGAATGACTACCACTTTTTTGCTGGGTAATTTCTTGCAAGTAGTGCATACGTGTTATCGAAGAAAAATAGTAAAATTTTTTGAGTGGCTACACTGAACAGTGCAAGTTAATTTTTAAAATGTCGTCAACTATTCAAAATGGCTGTCAGTTGCCAAGTACTTAATACTCTGCGGTACCTAGGGATATACAATAACTTATATATGTGCATAAAATCCGCTATAACTCCTATGGCAACACATTTAAAACATTAATATAAAACTCTGTACTCGACAACTCTGTTTTTCGTTTTGTGATTCTACTTGCATCAAGTGCCAAAAATTCACTTGCTTCAATATTTCAGAGTGTATTGAGTTTTTGGCACTTCCCAACATACCAAATGACTTGAAAAAAATATTATTATAAGCTTACAAACACAAGCCTTAAGCTTGAAAAAGACTTGAGAATATATTAAAAAATGCTATCGTAACAATTGTAGAAAAATCAAAACGGAACCCTCATGAAAATATTATGTGTGTATGATTACTATAAGCTTATTCTTGCAATTGTAGAATAAGCTTACAAAAATAATATATTATTAATAGTTGAAAAAGAGAAATCATAAATATTTTCTTTAATTTCATTTATTTTTTATTTTAATTTTGAAAATAAATAATAATAATTCATTTTAAATATAAAAAATAATAATTCATTTTAAATATAAATAATAATAATTAATTTTAACCATAAATAAAAATAATTAAATTTCATATGCAATTGCACGTTCACTATATAAAATGTTCAGCTAAATTTAAAGAAAAAGTAATGGCACTTGTTGTATGCATTATAAGCGTAATACAAAGACAACAAGACTAGAATGTATGGAAAACTATTTCTATTTCAATCGTCATATTGCGTTGTTCAATATGTGTATGTTGTTTATACGCATACTTTAGAAAAAGTTATGTATAATAATCTTTTCTCAAGCATTGTTAAATACTGCTTGTGAGTTCATATTTTATAAACATTATAATAAGCGAAATTAAGAAAAGCTTAAAACACACTATTAATATAAGCTTATTCTCAAGTTGTATTGCAGTTTGATTGCTATATGGTATATTGGGTTGCACTTGCATGTGGCAACGGGGGCTTAGTAGTGGCCTCAAATTTAAACCTATAAAATTTATAAACGAAATTGAATAAATATTTTATTTGATTCATAGAAGTGCTATATAATTTACTATTGAGTTGTTTTCTAGAATACCAATTACTTCGTGTCAATTTTAATATCTGTTAATTTTGGGATCATCTCTATATATAAAGAAATAACGTTACTGACTCACTCACTCACTCACCCACTCACTCACCCACTCACTCACTCACTCACTCACTCACTCACTCACTCACTCACTCACTCACTCACTCACTCACTCACTCACTCACTCAATCACTCACTCACTCACTCACTCACTCACTCACTCACTCACTCACTCACTCACTCACTCACTTACTCATTCAAACCGCAAGAGGTAGGAGGCTGAAATTTGGTATGCAGGTTCCTTCTCTGGCGTAGACATCCGCTAAAACGGGGTTTATGTAAATTCCCTTGGGAAGGGGCAAAAAGGAGGAAAACTCCCCCTTCACGGCCTGCCTAAACCCCTTTAGCTAGAAACCTAAAACTTGAAATACACCTTCCTGGGAATATGTGCTACATAACTCCTTGATAAGGTACATTTTAGAATTTTTACCAGGGATGTGGTAAAAATGGGGGTTTAAAGGGCAAAAATTCTCCCCCTTTACGGCCTTCCTAAACTGTTGGACCTGGGAAGATGATATTTGGTATGCAGACTCCTTCTTCAGTGTAGACAACAGCTAAGACGTGATTTTTGAAATTCTCCCCCTCGACGGCCTGCCAAAACCGTTGAAGGTTGAAATTATGTATATTGGTTCCACCTGAGGTGTGGACTTCCACCCAGGTAGGATTTTTTTAAATTGCTGCGGGGAGGGGCAAAAACCTCCCTCTTAACGGCATGCCCACACCGAAATAGCAAGATACATGTGTTACCTGAAGTATGGACAAACTCACTGAGAAGCTATATTTTCGAATTTTAGCCAGGGAAGTGGTAGAAATGGGGTTTAAAAAGATGAAATGTCTCCCCTTTAACAGCTTGGCGAAACAGCTCGACTTACGAAGCTGAAAGTTGGTATACAGGCTCCTTCTCCAGTGTAGATAACAGCTAAGATGTCAATTTTGGAAAATCCAACGGAGAGGACAAAAAAAGAGAAATTTCTCCCCTTTGACGACTTGCCAAAACCGGTAGAGCTGGGAAGTTAAAATTTGGTATATAGGTTCCCGATCCAGCGAAGACATCCACCCAAGTTTGGAAATTCCTACTAGGAGGCGCAATAAGGGGAAAAGACTCCCCCCGAAAGGCCTGCCCAAACCGCTGAAACTAAAAACTTAAAATGTGATATGCAGGTTCCTTCTTCATTGTAGATAACAGAAAAAACGTGACATTTGGAAAATCCAACGCGGAGGGGCAAAAAGCTAAAATTCTCCCTCTTGACGGCCTGCCAAAACCGCTTGAGCTGGGAAATTAAAGTTTGGTACATAGATTCCTTCTTCAGTGCAAATCTGCATATTTGCAAATGTGCAAATTTGAAAATTTGCAAAAGTGGAAGTTCGCAAAAGTGCAAGTTTATATGCAAGTTTATAAAACGCAAATGTGCATATCTGCAAATGTGCACATATACACATCATCGATGTAGTCGCCCCCTTAACAGCCTGCACAATCCGTTGGACGCAGAAACTTGAAATTTAGTTTGCAGGATCCATCTTCAGTGTAGATAACATTTAACACGTAATTTTTGGAAAATCCAAAGGGGAGGAGGAGAAAAGGGTAAAATTCCTTCCCCTTGATGGCCTGCCCAAGCCCCGGTAGCTAGAAACATGAAACTTGAAATATGCCTCCCTGGGAGTATGTGCTAAATCCTTAATAAAGTTAATTTTAGAATTTTGACTAATGACGATGTAAAAGTGGGACTTAAGGGGAGAAAAGCCTCCCCCTTTAACGGCTGCCCGAACCACTGTACCTAGGAAGTTGAGTTTTGGTATGTAGGTTCCCTCCCCAGTGTAGCCAATACATAAGACAGAATTTTTTGGAAATCCAACGGGGAAGGCAAAAAAGGGGAGAATTGTCCCCTTTGACGACTTGCCAAACCGCTGCAGCTTTGCCCGCTAGTGTTTCATAAAAACATAGATGATCTATGCTTACCGAGTATTATTTGTAGCTGAAATTTTTGGCTGCCAAAAGGTTGTTTTTTTTTTTAATATTTATAATTTATTGTTAAATTTCCTAAATAATTAAGCCAGAGGTCTGAAAAGTTTTTATAGGTTTTTGTTTTTTATTTATATAAAACTTCCTTATTTGCCAATATTTCGAAAAGCATCGCCGTTAATCATCCCCGGTCGTGTATTGAAAATGTTTTCACACAAAAAACTTAAATAAACTTCAGTTTTGCTTGTTTAATCATTGTTTGTATTAAAAATTAAATATAAAAATATACTGAATTGTTCCCTGTTCAACTTGATTTCATATTTCTTTATCAAATTTATTGACATTATAAAACGTTTAACATTTTATGTACAAAATAAAAAAAAAATCAAGCTAACGATCAGCATGCATGATCTACGCATGATTTGTTCATCAAATAAATATAATTTTTAAACATTTATTTGGCTTTAAATTAAAATTTTGCCACACAATAATCTGCATTCAGCATCATTATGGGTATTCACGTTTAAAATTTTGCAAAAAAGGGAACTTTATGTAGCAGCTAATTTCTTACATTGTTTAAGAAAAACTTTTGTGCAAAATGTGAAATTAACCCATAACTGCCAAACAAGTTTTTTTTGCGCAAATTTTTATTTAGTTTTTGTAGAGCGAAAATTGAAAGTTTATGCCAACCAAAAGAAAAATTGCGCCAATATAAATATGCAAATCGCCTAAAAAATTTCCATACAAATTTGGGAGCAATTTCATAAGAAATGTATTCCAATTTTTTGGGCGATAATTCGCAATTTTCGGTTTAATTGCATAAATACAAATTGGGTTATTTTTATGAAAAATTACCCAATTTTCTAATTTTTGTAGAAATAGCAGTAGCTAAAATAGCCGTTTCCGCACTGAACCAAAAACTGCAGTGAAATCAACTAAAATTGATATCCAACCAAAGCGATATGTGCACACCGTTCCGGGGGAGACTTTTCGTATTTGAAACCTCAATTTTACCACTTTCTAAAAAGAACCTTATCCGTAAATGATGCCATAATTTAATCGAAAGCGGTTTGGGTGGGCCGCTTATGGAAGTACTTTACCTCTTTTGAAATCCCATTACTACTATGTTCCAGGTGAAAATTCTAAAAGGAACAATATCAGTGAATTAGCCTATGTTTCACGGAACATATGTATGTATATTTTGAATTTTTGGTTTTTAGCCAATGTCCAAAAATTCTGTCTTGTAGTATTTCAAAATTATTTTGTTAGGTTATTTTAAGATTACTGCTATTTCATTTTATTTTGTTAGCATTATTTTTACGTAAACTATGTTTCTTTTTTGACATTACTGCTAACTCTAGAGATAATCACTGTGTTAGTCTTTACATATGCGTTCATTTATTTTGTCAGTGTATCGCTTACACTCGCTCCTCGTTCCATTGCATTTCATTTCTTTTCACTTGCCTGATGTTTCAATTCCACTCGTTCCCCGTTCCATTTAATTTCGTTCCTCTTCAATAACGTTTCAATCGTTCCGTTTCATTTGGCTTCCTTTATCTAGTGTTTCAATTACACAGGTCCACCGTTCCATTCGATTTCAGTATTTTAATTTTACCCGTTATTTAAATTTCACGTTTCTCACCAAAAGTCATATTTAGCAACGATCCTGCCGAAAATTCTTGAAATTTTCTTATGAGTAAATTTACCTATACTCCAAGGAACACATTAAAAATATCATGTTTCCTGGAGAAACTTAAAAAAACCTTATCAGTGAATTATGCCATACTATATGAAACACATATTTTTAGTAATTTTAACCCTTTAAAACCCAATTGTTACCACGTTCCTGGTGAAAATTCTAAAAAATAACCTACTCGATGAATTAGGGCATTATCCAAGGAACACATATTTTAAATTTCAGGTTTCTAGCCAAATCTATTTGAGAAGACCATTAAGAGAAACACTTCTCCCCAACCAAATGTTTACCACGTTCCTGGCGATAATAGTACTTTGTCAGTGAGTTTGCTCATACTCCATGAAACGCTTATTGTAAATATCAAATTTCTAGCCAAAAGCGTTCGGGCAAGCTATTATTTAAGAGACTTTTTCCCGTTTTGCCCCACCCAGTGGGAATTATAAAAAATCTCGTCTTAGCGGTGTTTATACAGGGGGGGGGAGGAGGAGGTATGTTGTCAGATTCATAAACAGACACTGACGTGAATACTACCATTAATGCACAGCTTTATTTCATCCTTCAAACAAACAGTAAATAAGAATTTTCACTTTCGTTTGGCATTAATGCTGCAACAAATCTTATTGATAAAATCGAATGAGTACCATCGTCGTCATCATCGCAATTTAGCATCATGCATGTTTAAAACTTAATATCTTATAGTCTTGTAGATCCCAGCAAAAATTTGCATTATCAAGTAACTGGTTATACGTAAGTAGGCTGGTCTTATAAAAATAACGACTTGTGTCCAAGTTTGGGATTTTTTTTATTCATTCGATTTTGTTTCATGTGATTTAGCAATTTGGGAACGACATTCTATTTGCTTCATTCGGAAAAAATTGGAAAAATTAACAATTATGTTAATTTATTACAGTAAGTTTTACGATTTCTTACAAATACAAGAAGAAAATAACAAAAAGCAATTATTGAATTTCATAGTTAAAAACAAATCGCCGAAAGTGAAAAAATCGCCAAATATAGACCTCTCTCTTTCTCGCGATCTTCTGGTGAAAAAAGTTTTTCTTTATGGACGATTAAAATTTAATCCAGCGATTCAAAATGAATTTTTTCTAATTTTGGCGATTTTTTTAATTTTCAAATATTTATTAAATATTAGCGTTTTTATTTTTTATATCAGTTTGTCATTCCGTTTGTAATATGTCGAAATATAGGTTTAAGACCCCATAAAGTATATATATTCGTGATCCTTATGCAATTTAAGTCGATTTAGCGATGTCCGTCTGTCTGTCTGTTGAAATCACGATCACGACGCGAAGACGCAAGCGGGGGTGCCTATTTTTACCCAGATTATTGAACATACTTCAGAGCAGTTTGGTATTTAAAATGAGCAAAATCGGTCAAGCGGTTCAAAAGTTATGAGTGAAAATGTGAAGGTACCTCTAAATTTTCCATACAAATTTGTACAATTTTTCTGTATCTATTTTTTTTCTGTTAAGTAAGTAAAAATGTTATTAAGTCTTCTTATTGTTCGATTACATTTATTGTCTTACATACTATGATAACTAAGTTAACATAAAAATGAACAATGCGAAAGTCGCTAACAGAGCAGACCTCTGTAAATAACATTGCTAAAACTAAATAACAAAAGTTCGTTACATAAATTGACAAAACATATTCATATTACAGTTCATGCAAAATTTAGTATATACGTATATCATCTTCATCACCTTTGGTGGAGGGTATTCAAAGATTCGGCACAGCCGAATTTAGCCCTTTTTTACTTGTTTTTATATCGATTTTTCTAATTTTAAAGATTTTTCTAATTGTGGCGATTTTTTAATTTTGGCAGTATTTTTAAATTTGGGTATTTTTTTCAATTCGAGGGATTTTTTCAGTTTTTTCATTTTTTTATTTTCGGAATTCTTTAATTTCGGTGATTTTTTAATTTTGAAAATTATTAAAATTTTAGCAATTTTTTCTAATTTGTTGATTTTTTATTTTTTAATTTTGTTTTTTTTTTTTGTGTATGTGAAAATAATAAGGTAGTTATATATTTTCTAAATTAAAAAATCGAATGAAAAAAGTTGAATGTCATTCCCAAATTACCCAATAGAATGAAACAAAATCGAATAAACAATAAAATTTTCAAATCAATTGAGTAAAAATCGCTTTTAATTCCCAACGATTGAATTCAGTTATTGATAAATCGAATGATAAAAACCAAATGAAGTCTTTTAAAACCAAATCGATTGAGACTAACTAAGAATTCATTCCCATTACTCAAATTGTAATTTGAGAATTTAATTATTTCATAGTCAATCAGAATTAAAAATCGAATGAAGTAATGTATTCTTTGGAAACTATGATTGTGACGCCGAATTATAAAAACTAGACCTCAATGCTACAACGATATCAGTAATAAGTTATCATTACTTAGACTTTGTTGGGATATTACTTGTCGTCTTCTTTTGTAGTTGATTTCTTATTAACTGTAGCATTTACATGATGCCACACTTTTTATACCCTTCACCATAGGTGGAAGGGTATATATAAGTTTGTCATTCCGTTTGTAATTTCTACAATATTGATCTTAGACCCTATAAAGTATATATATTCTGGGTCCATATGAAGAGCGAAGTTGATTTAACGATGTCCGTCTGTCCGTCTGTCCGTCTGTCCGTCTGTGTGTTGAAATGGGTTTTCCGAAGAACCCAGACATGATGAGGACTTGATTCTTTTTTATTTCTGTTACATGTGATCCATTTCTGTTTGCTATTAAAAATCAGACAGATCGGTTAATAAATGGCTGAGATATTAGCAAAAAACCAGGACTACCTCTAATTTTTCCAGTAAAATCCCTTTGTTTAATAAGAGTGTGAAGATAAATACGTAGGTTAAATACGTTTCACAACTATTGTGAATGATATAAATAAAAAATAAATAGTAGTGTCGCCAACTTTTTTTTGCCTAGAAAATGCCAAATTTGACAAGAAAAGCGCTGAAACATATGGAAAAATATAAATTTGAGATTTTACATGACATATTATTTTGGATTAAAATTTTTGGACATTTAAGAAAAAATAAATGGGGATACCGCTTGTTTGTGGAGAGCTATGAGGTAGTAGATTCCAACGATGTATTCATCTCCTTCAGAATACCATGGTGAAGGGTATATAAGATTCGGCATAGCCGCTCTTACTTGTTTTTTTGTTAATTTGCGTATTTAAATTTTAATTAAATTTAAAATTTATTTTTGTAATCAACCTAAATATTTTATTTTTTGTTTTTGGTTTCCATATATTTTATGGGTGGCCTCTATTTTTTATATTTCATTCTTTGTTAAGTTTACTTTTGGTGGGACAGTTTAAGAGTGATTTTAATATATAGTGTAGGAATTAAAATTGTATTAAATTATATTTTTGTTAACTCCAAAATAGTCGACTTCTTTTAATTTTGACGGCAAATTGTTTCTACACTAAAAAAAATAAATTGCTACAATATAAAATTCAATTTCGGTTCAAAATTTTATATTTCATTATTATGTAATCTTCCTTACCCGAGTAAAGAAGTTTATTCATATCCAAGTTGGTATTCTTTAATATCTAGCTGATCTTATTTGATCCGAAAAATGATAGATCAAATTAGATCCAGCAATATATTTGGGGATTTAGAAATATCCAAATTGGTCTTGAGGTTTTCATAAAAATTGATATTGGATAATATTAGCACCGGCAGTGGAAGATCCCGAGATGTTACGATGAATACGGTTAGAAAATTGGCCAAACAAAAAGATGGACTTAGAGTTTGTCATCTAAATGTTCAGAGTTTAAGAAATAAAATTGATGAATTTAGGCTTCTCTTTAAAAATTCGAAATTTGACATAGTTTGTGTTTCCGATACTTTTGTTGGTCGAGACCAACAAAATAGAGAAACCAAAGGCGGCGGCGTAGCCATTCTTGTCATGTAAATTTTGTTGCAAACCTGAGAAAGAAGATAAAATAGATAATATCTTTGTTCACATCGTATCGAATGGAAGGAAATTGTTGGCTGGTTGCGTAGACTGGTTGGTTGACTGGTTGGTAGACCACATCAAAACATTTATTTATCGACATTTATTACCAAATTAGACGCCCTGACAGATAGATATGATGATGTATTAATATCAGAAGATTTTGAACTTTGATCTGCTATAGACGAACTTCTCCAATATTGACTGGGATAGTGTGTATTAAATGACTTCTGTTGATGATGAATTGTGCTTCTTACAAAACAACCTGCTGCGACTTAATAAAGAAACAGTTCCACTGAAAACAAAAATATCTTCAATAAAGCCTAATGCCAAAAAATAATCAATTCCTCAAAGAGATGTAGCATACTCCCGATAGAAACGTTTTAAAACCCCCGAATTAAAAAATAGTTATCGCTCGGCTAGAAACGCAGTTATACAAAAAATCAGAATCGCTCAAACCGAATACTATTCTAAACGTTTTTCTTCAGCTTTGGTACTGGAAAATCTAATAACAATAGCTGTACAATTGATGCCGATGAATTGAACACAAGTTTTACAAACCTATCTTTAGTTCAGATCGATAAAAATTTCTATACTTACAACAATACCAACACTGAAGAAAATAACTTTGAATTTACACGCGTAACTTAACTTGATGTATTGTCATGTTTGTCTATGGTTAAGTCGAATGCAGTGGGGTATGATAACGTACACCCTAAATTCATAAAAATGCTGTTACCGTTACTCCTGCCTTATGAAACATATTTCTTCAACCACAATATTACTTAAAGTAGTTTTCCTTCTAAATGGAAACATGCCAATATTATTTCAATCCCAAAAACAAACTCAGACACACTCAAATGAATAGATGTATTAATGATACCGGTTTAATGTCGGACTAGCAATCTGGTTTTTGTCTTAATCATACCTGCGTGACAGCCTTGGCTGATGTCTTTGAAAACATTAGGCGTGAATTGGATGATAGCAAAATAAATTTTTTTGTACTTCTTGAACAAAAAATATACTATATAAATTTTAACCACTTATAGGAGTTTTGGGAACAAAGATCATATATAATTTTATATGTACATATATTATTATAAAGCAATATAATATCGAATTTGTGTGCAAATATTGTACCATATATAATTATATCTCAAATATTAGATATCATATATAATTTGAATGGTTCAGTATAAGCCATATATGGTCCCGTGTAAGCCATATATAATTTTAAAAATTTATAATGTTTACATTTATATGATATAATACATATATACCCTATCTTATCATATAAATCATATCTAATTTTATAAAGATCAATATGTAACTAGATGTCGTTATATATGGCACAATATGAGGTAATTAAAAAAAAATAATCTAATATATATTTATATATGATAATGCATACTGACATATATAAATATATAGGATGATATATTAGTGCATATATAAAGCCACATATGATTATATCTAAACTTTTTTACTAAAAAAAAATCAACAGCAATTTAATTACTTCGCTCCAATAAAGAAGTCCTATATTACACAAACAAATTATAGGCCGAGTCCGGTTATCTCGCTAGAGAGTTTAGAGGTTTCCTATTATTTTTATTGACCGATGTTTTTACAGATATTTTTGATCTATATGCAATTCAAAAAAAATTTAGCAAATTTGTAGAGAGAGTCGATTTATATACGAATTCAGTTGAGACTACCGAATTATTTTTCTGAGTGTATGAATTTTTAAGGTTCGTTGAAACTTACTCTGCGGTTACACGTACAATATTATTGCTTTCAATTTTTCTCATATACTGTTTTTCGAAATCCCTCGAATTGAAAGCTGTGACGTAGGCTGCACGCAATTTGAATACAATTTCGTTTTAAAAACGCCTTTATCAAGGAAAAAAGTACAAATTGTTTTGCCGTGGCATCGTTATATTGTGGCAGAGTATTTGTAGAACGAAACATGAAAATTTATTTACAAGAATTGGGATCAGCTGTTAAAATTGCTTCTCAGATTGCCTCACGGATTGAATGAGTAATTTCAAAAAGTGTGAATGTGTTAGTAAAAAACTGTGAGTGTATTGCAAATTAAGAGAAATTGAATTCAAGAAATTGAACCTGTAACCCCCGGGTTAGGCAAAAAGTTAAGTCTTTTATGGACTTTTATAAAAAGTTTAATCTTTTAGGGACTTGAAAGAAAATGCGAAGTGCCAGTATTATAGTCAGCACTTAGCAAGATTTTTTACTTAAGTAACAAATTATAAAAACAAAATTTCTTAAAAATTGTAAAATTCTAAATCTGTCTGTTTTACACCTGCTAGCTACTCAAATTAACCAAAGGTTTTCTTAAGAAATCCGGTCCAGACCTGAAGTCAACTGGTCGCAAGACCATTAAAAATTGAAAGGTTAGGGTTTGAGGTTAAGGAGTGGTCCGATCCGAAGTGAAATTCGAACTTATCTAAGAGCGCACAACAAGCGGACTTTCGTGATTATTTATATGTCTTAGTTTTGGACAAAAGTCGCTTAAAGAGTATATTCACTTTCGATTTCACTTTTTTAACCTAACCTTAGTAACCTGCAGCTTAATAACACACTAAATAAAAAATATATCTTAACCTAAGATTTCTATGAGTGGAGATTAGCGCTCCACCATAGGAATATCATTTTTCAATGGTAGCCTTAATTCCACACAAAACTAGTATTTCATTTACACACCAAGCCACGGTAATAGCTAATCACGGAGATAAAGCTCGTAATCTTAATTCACTAAATAAAGCAGTTGAAGCTTAGTTTGAAAGTGTACAGAAAAATACATAAATTTCAATAAAGTTAGAATAAAACACGGAAACATTAAAATAAAAAAGACAGTTTGGTAAGAAAATACAAGTAGAATATTCTCGGAATAACAATGACTGATTTCTTCTAGCTAACCTTCCCTTGTTGGCCCTGTATCCAGAAAAAAAAAATAAATTTTTTTACTAAAATAAAAATAACTGCCAATATAAATGATTATCAAAGTAATAGTTTGTAGATTTGCTAGACAACTTGGGAGAAAAAAAAAAACAAAAAATAAACTCCAACAAAAAATAATGCACACACTGGAGACTTCGAAATATGTACTGGCCTAAAAGTTGAGTAGCCCATCACATGTGGTATGCTGGGCAACTGAATTGATCTTAGGATTATAAAGATGCTGATACTAATAGTAGTAGCAGTGGAGGTTGTTGATGGTGGTCATGTTGCGATGTTGAAGAACTTGTTTATTAACACAATCAACCTCCTCCCTGTTTATAAAGTTTACAGCATACTCGAGGCCTGCCAAGAAGTTGTTAAAAAATCATACAGACATTCGTTTTATCCAAAAAGCGGCATGTTGGCAAAAAAAAAGAAGAAGTTTTAAATTTATAAAATGTTAAGAAAACACAGAAGAAAAAATACAATCCAAATGATTGGTGGCAATTTGTAAGTGAAATGTTTAAAGATTACAAAAAAAAAAGCGAATGAAAATACAATGATTATGAAAATAATTTCCCTCCGTTTTTTATATTCATTCACGATTGTTTTTTTTTTTTTGTTTGCAATATGTGTCAGTTATGAAATCACTAGTATTTCAGTTATTTAAACATTTTTTTCACATTTATGGCAAAACAGGATGCTGCAAAATATATTTTTCTGTTTTAACATTTTATCTCTTTAATGTACGTATGTACCAGAGAACTGCAAAATCAACTTTTTTCTTGATTTATTCATACACAAAAATTCTTGTTCACATTTAATAATTCAACAAAATTCAATGTAGAATAAAATCAGCATCATGTTAATTGCGTAATTGGGATCAGTGTGAATTATCTGTCGATTATGTTTTATGCAAATGTAATCTCAACAAAAAGTCAGCGTTGAATAAATCAGAAAAAACAACAAACAACGCATATGAGTTTATTCATAATTACAACAAAATAAAAACACATTTTAGGGTGGGACTTAAACCCGCTTTTTTAGAATTTTTATTAGTAATACAATACTAAAAATATTCTTCTTTGTGAAATAAAAATATTTTTTTTGAAAAAAAATTTAGGTCGATATCTCAGACTTGCCTAATCCGGAAAAATTCAAATATTGTCAAAATTTTTTTTTAATCTATTTTGATTGGAAAATTAGGCAATATTTAACTTTAACCGGATTGGGAGAGCCTAGAGTATTCAAAAACCGAAACCGAAAACCGGTCAACCGGTTTCTTTATTTTTAAAAACCGATCGGTTTCGAATATTTTGTAAATTCGAAGAAAACCGAAAACCGGTCTTTTTTGTTCGGTTAACCGGTTTTTTTTAATTACATCACCAACTGGGTTACTTGGTCTCTTTTATTTTTTCCGAACACTTATAATCGTTTGTTTGGTTATGAAGATTAAGATGTAAGTCTGATAGATTTCGATGAAGACTTAACTTTGGATATTCCAAATTCAAATAGTTTAATTTCTGATCTAAATAACACAATAAACAGTATTCAAAATCCTAAAAAAGAGACTGTACAAAATAATTCATCATTATATGATAATTTCATATATCTTGATAAATGCGACAAAAGAACTGAAAAGTTGGAAAATTTATATAATTGTCTTTTGACTATTTGTCCAACATCTACTATTAGTAAAAGAGTATTTTTCACTTCTAGCTTTATCAAAAGCAAACAAAAAATCGTCTTAAAACGAAACATTTAAATCGCATATTATTTCTAAAATATTATTTTAGAACTGAAAAATAGATTTTTCTTTTTACATATTTAAAATGTAATATTAAAAAAACTTATTTAATCAGGCTCAAGATCATAATTTTTTAATGTTACTAACGAATAGTAAACACTAATTTATTTTATTAAATGGAAAAAATTGTAAGGATCAGCGCTAGAGGGAGTGCACACTTTCGACCCGAGTTCGGTTCGTTAGTAACATTAAAAAATTATGAGCTTGAGCCTGATAAAATTTGAAATATATAAATAAAACAGATAGATCAAATAATATACAAAATTTACACTTAAAAAAACTTATTTAATGCCAAACGTTCAAATTACTAACGTACCTAATTTTACCCAATTTACAAACTTATTGATCTGTATTCATTTGATATGAATATAGTTTTATAATATTAATTTTAAAGATATATTAAAAAACATTAAAACCAATAAATAAAATGTTGAAATGAAATACAATTAAAATATATTATAAAATATATTTTTTTTTCGAAGAATGTATTTTTTTTATTTTTATTACTTTATATATTAAATTTCTTTTTTTTGTTTTTAATTAAAAAAACAAATTATATAAGCTTTTTATTCAAATTACAAAAAACCGAAAAAACCTGTCGACCGGTTTTTTCTGCAAAAACCGAAACCGAAACCGGTTTTTTAAAAATTCAATTTTTCGAAGAAACCCGAAACCGGTTTTTTCAAAAGGCCGGTTTTTTGAATACTCTAGGAGAGCCTGAGATATCGACCTAAATTAAAAAAAATATAAATTTCATAAAGAAAAATATTTTTGGTATTACTAATAAAAATTCAAAAAAAACGGATTTAAGACCCACCCTAATGTACATATAACACAAAATCATCCCCTTTTTATAGATAAGAAACTATTTTGTTTTAATTATGATTACACTCATACACGTTGTTTGTTGTTTTTTTCTGATTTATTCTACATCAAAATTATTATTGTTGGCTCGAATGAACAGAATAAAACAATGGTTTAACAACGGCCGATGATTATAAACCAGTGACAAAACAATTTGCACATCGTTTGATTGATTTAAAATCATCAACAAATATGTGTTGTGTTGTGAAAACACAATTTATTCTTGTGTTGATTGCGTATGATCGTTTTGCAATCAGCAAATGCAGTTCTCTGGTATGTACACGTAAGTCATGTCTATATTTTCCATTTAAAAATACATTAGTGTGCAATTAATACCAATATATTTCAACACTCATTAATACTGACGACAAAAGTCCATTAGAAAGAAATTTATTTCTACAGGATATTTTACATAAGACAAATTCCAATTTTCTACATAAAAAATCTTTAATTTTGAGATAGTTTTCCTCTACATATAGATTCTACAATTCTAATTTTTTTAGACAAGTAATTAAATTCAAACTAATTTAAGCATTTTTTAATTGGGGATGTATCTGCTGATCTAAAAATTTTATTATTAGAAAAATTTTACAAAATGCGGTAATTTTTGTATGGATTTAGAAACTTTGAATTTTTCTAAATCACAACATTTCTTATATTTTTAAGATTGTCTCAAATTCCGAGAATTTTTTTTAGTTTTCCTATCGATAATTTTTAAAATCTAAGAAATTTGTTGTACGGAAAAATTCTTAGTATCTGATATTTGAGACTTTATTTCTATAGAAAATTTCTCAGAATTTTATGAAATAATTTTCAAAACATGAGTAATTTTATTTTTTAAGAAGAACTCTCTGTTTCTGTGATATTCTTTACATCGGAAATATAGAAATATTTCGCAGAATCATAGAGTTTTTTCCCACTCATGTGATCATACATGGGCTTGTATATGATCATACATGGTGTACATGATCATATACTTGCATGCATAGTTAAATATATCATCATATATGATATATGGGCAAATCCTGCGTGACGAACGCTACATTCGTACGCGGTTTAGGATTAAAATATAGAAATTTTTTGGTCTTTTAAAAAAGATACCTTCAACTTAAACAATGTTTAGTGGGATTTAAGTGTACTTTCACTTTCGAATGGCATAAAACTTAATTCTTTAACAGGTATTTGTTGCGAAATAAGCTATCACAAAGTTTTGTCACGTACGCTACAAAAAATGGAAGTAACTTTGAAATAATAATGCCCTAACCGGTTAACCGGCAGGATCGAATAATTGGAAACACTTTTTAATGCAATTTTTGGGAAAACTCATATCGTGGTGCACGCTACAGAAATTAAGTATATAAAATTGATTTTTAATTTCATTCTACTCACAGTATAAAAAATCCTTATTTTCCGTGACGCACGCTACAACGCATGGACCTAACATTTCATACATAATTTCAATCTTTGCAAAATAGTAAAAAAAATTACTAAAATTGAAGAGAACACATACAAAATGTTAATTTTTTTATAACATTAAGAGATCTGTGGCAGGGTAGGATTTGGTATTAATGATTATCTAAATACATTTTATTTTTATATTTACAATATTAAATATCAAGTCCAATGTTCTATTAAAAAAAAAATAAGTTGGATAAATTTCAAAAAATTTTGGTTGGTGGACTGTTTCTGGGATTTGTCAAATATATATGTATTTTCAGATCCGAATTTCGAGGATTTTTGGCCGTATATGGTAATATATGATCATATATGCTCATGTATGATTCATATATGACAACATATGGGCCAAATTTCCTCAATATATGAATTCATGTATGGTCATATATTGAACATACATATGTAAATTTTCACTGGGGCAGATTTTGATAAATTTCTCTAATGTAGGGTGATACATTCAAACCTTTGTTGTATTTTAAATAAAACACTTAAAAGAGGAAGTCGAAATTTTTGTTCTGACCCGAAAGAAAAATCTCTAACATTTACTTTTTAAAGATAATTCCACTCTACTACGCTGTAGGCAGTTCAATCGGAAGGTCCAATTTCCGTTCATTCTTTTTTTCAACATTGCTACCGGAATCTCGAGAATTACGCATGTAATGTTGGCTTACATGTCTTGAATCGTAGCTAGCTTATCGACAAATAGTTTTGACTTTTGCCATTATGTAGACAGATCCACAATGCGAAATTAACTGCTCACCAAAATAATTTCTCATTAAAGCAATTTTTTTCGCGCGCTGTGTGTGCCTTAATCTGATTTTCGTAATTGAAAAATTCTCATAATGTATAAAAAAATTCTCAGATTCTAAGAAATTTATTTAAAGAGAGTTTTTTATTAACTGAGACATTTTTTCTATGCGAAAATTTCAATGTCAAAACATTTTCGCTGATTTTTATTTCTAATACAATAATTCTTCAAATCTTAGACCTTTTTTGTGTGAAAAATGTACCAAATGTCTTTAGTATTCCCTTTGAAATCTAAAAAAACATTCAAAATATATGTCCCCCCTAATATCTATGTTGTTCATATTATTTTTGCAATTTCCGTTAAAATTTCAAAAATGAAAAGTTGTTATAATGTCAATTGCTGCATTACATTATAATTATTCAATATATATGCATATAAAATACATCGACTATAAAGACATTGTCTCCAATCTAAAATTCACTTTTATTTCATAAAAAAATGTGCGTGAAACAGGAATTTTTCCTTTTTACTGTATGCTACAAATTAATGTTGCGTTGAAAATGAAATTAAATGTTTCAGCAACATGTTGCTATATTTAAAAATTAATTGTTTCAAACATGTTGGTTGGTTGTTTATTTTAAATTGTTTGGTTTGATGCGGTTGTGTTTTGTTAATATTTTGTAAACAAAAATTGTTTCTGGTTATGGTACTTTATTTAGTGTTGGGTGAGATCGAAAAAATTGACGATTAATCGTTTAATTCAAAATAAATGTATTTTTTCATCAATAAGAACACAAAGAGCTGTTTTTCGCTGAAATATCGAGTTAAGTCTATTGCATTAGTTTCTACAGTATTTGTTTAGGACAATTCAAAGCATCCTGAGATTTTTTAAAGAATCATGCCTTATAATCTTGGGTTTTTTTCAGAGGAATCTAACGACTTTTTAAAATGAAAATCTCAGACGTGTTCAGTGAAAATAAACCCTTAAAAACACAGTGTAGATAATAGGATTTTTCCATTGACCTACATCTTTCATCAATTTGCAAAGATGTTAATATCTTTCCATAAGAATTATACAGGCCAAAAATTCTACATCTTTCTACATCTGCAAAAGATGATACTTTCTCATTTAGTTCCATGTTAAAATCCCATAAGTGTTTAACCGAAGTGGGACATTTTTTCCATACAGTTTGTTTGTATTTCCTTTATATGACACTGTCCAAAACAAAAAAAATAAAAATGCCTAAACAAAAGCTGCCTTCAAAAAATTCAATAACAAATTCTTAAAAATATACTATTCATAGTTTTTGCGAAATTAACAAACAAAGTTTGATAGAACTGCCACTGTTCGCTGCCTCTTTCACTACCTGGTTGAAGCTTTAGCGTTATGTATAATCTTTTTAAGATATTAAAATCACGCATATTCCTGACAAGTCCTCACCGATAAGAATAAGCGAATTATTAAATATTTTTGACTAAACAACTTAATCCTACTGAAGTTCATACATTATCATAATTTGTTGATAAATCACATTAGAAACAAGTTACATGTTATTTTTTAGTTTTTATAAATTTTTTCATAGAATTTTAAATGAAACTGCTTTTTAGAAAATAATGTTTTCCAATTTAAAGCAATTTTATATTATTATTTTATGACATATGTAACGTCATAGTGCTTGTTAGAAAGAGATCTAGTCACGTGTTTCATTGCTAAGGAGAAAAATATACATTTTAATAGGTTTTTGTGAAAGCTCTGCTAAAAGGCTCTAGCTTTCCTTAAACTTCGCGTTCTAATGAGATTTTTTGTCAGCTCGAAATATATGTATGTATACGGAGGTTCAAAGCTCTATTTACATTTTTTATACATGAAAATATAATTTTATATTATTTTAAATTTATTTTTTAAAGGAATTGAAAACAAAAATAAAAATTGTCTATCATATTTCCTAATGCCTAAATAACATTTGCTTTGATTCAGTCGATTTAAAAAGCATTTGATTGTATTTTAGTTGATGTTTTTTTCTACGATTTTCTTGCCGAAGTTAAGAAAATTCAAAAGAAAAATAACAGAAAAACTCATATTAAAAATTTAACCAGTTAATTGACCTATTTTAACCGATTATTTGTTAAATTATTTGTTTCGACATTAACCGAAATAGAGGCGATTAATCGAGGAATCTGTTAATCGATTAACCGAATTGGAAACACTAGTTTTATACATGGATGGTAACCGAAACGATGCGGTTATCGCTAAAGGTAATGCTATTTTATATTATTTCGGTAACAGTATTTTAAAGGTAACGATATTTAAGTTATTTCGGTATCGGTTTTTTTAAATTATTTCGGTAACGGTATTTTAGCGACAATGTTATTTTACAATAGTTATTTCGGTAACGGCATTTAACGAGTAACGGAAACTCTAGAAACCTGAAAATTGAAATATGCTTTCCTTGGAGTATGTGCTAACTCACCTATAAGATACATTTTACAATTTTGGATAGCGACGGTGGAGGTTTAAAGAGCGAAAAGTCTCCCCTTAACAGTCTGCCCAAACCGCTGCACCTAGGAAGTTGAAATTTGGTATGCAGGCTCTTCTCCAGTGTAGATAATATCTAAGACGTGATTTTTGGAAAATCCAACGTAGAGAAGGATAAAATTTTCCCTCTCAAAGTCGCTGGAGCTGGGAAGCTGAAATTTGTGCCCAACGCTATGCCAGCGTTGGGATAACACTTTTTGGAAGCGTTGGCAAAGCGCTTTCCTAACGTTTCCAGAAAGCACTTTGCCAGCACAGCACTTTTTGGAAGTGTTGGCAAAGCGCTTTCCCAACATTGCCAAAAGGTGCTTTTACAGCGTTGGCAGAATACTTTTTGGAAGCGTTGGCAGAGTGCTTTCCCAACATTGTCAAAAAGGCGTTGGCAGAACACTTTTTGGAAGCGTTGGCAAAGCGTTTTTCATATGTGTTTCCTTAAGAAAAAGTTTGATATTAAGGACGTTTTCAAAAAAACATCTTTAATTCTAAGGAATTTTTTAAAGAAAAATACTTTAAAAAAAATGTTAAATTCTATGGACTTTTTCTAGATAAAACTTCATAGATTCTAAGGACATTTTGAAGATTTTTTTAAGATAGTCCTTAGAGTCTTAGAATTTTTATTTAAGAAAACATCCTTGGAATCTAAAAGTATTTATACTAAAATCTAAGAATTTTTTATTCAATAATCTTAGAATTTTTTTTATTCAAAAAAAGGTCTAAGAATCCAAGTTTTTTGAAGAAAAAGTTTGCTGAATCTCCGAATTTTACTTTAAGGAAAAGTCCATAGAATCTAAAAATGTTCCTATCATTGTATATTGTACAAAACAACTCTTGGGTTCTTCAGACTTTTTCTTATATTCCAAGTACTTTTTGCACAAGAAAGCCGTTATTTCACAAGAAAAGAACTAAACTATTTTTTTTTTTAATTAATATTCTCTTTATTAAAAATAATTAAAAATTTAAAATCTTTATATATAATCTTTTTGAGAATAAATTGATTAGTGTAAATTGTAATGCTATATGTATAAGGAATTTTCGGAAATAAAACCCCCAGGTGAAAATGATTATATGTTATAATTTTTAAATGGATGACTGATACAATTATGTTTGTGAAAACAAGATAGTATTATGATTGTAAATGTCAAAGTAATGTTTTATTTGATTGTTGTCAGCATTTTACAGTTCTACAATTAAAATATTTTTGTCTAGTCCATATTGATGGTAAGAACCTATTTATAAACCAATAACTTGATTTTGACAACCATACCCGAATGTTTTTTCTCTGCGTGCTCCTAGACAAATAGACATCCCAAATTTTAACGAACTAATTTTCAATTAAAACTATGTAAATGTTTGAAGACATCGCTTATTATCATTGGGAAAAAATTAACACAGTACGATATCAGATTTATAAAAATTTCAAAATTTATAACACAAATATTGCTTAATTTCATACTGAAAAGTTGAATCTCGAGTTAACTACTGATTATAAGACAATGCTAAAAAATTGCATACAAACCGATAGCTTTTTAGGGGTTACTTACAGCGTAAAAACGTATACAAATATTTTAATTTTTTACAACATTTTTATATTCAATTCTGGGTTTTAAAGAAATTAATTTAACCGTAATCGTACGATTATTTTTATGCGGTTATGGTTGCTGTTAAATGGTGAGGTTAGCCGCGGTTACGTTTAAAACCGGAATGTATTAATAAAGTAAAAACAGTCATGCTACATTACATGTAAAAAAAATTAATAATATCGAAAAAATAAAAAAACTATAAAAGGAATAATCAGGAAAAATCACAACAAAAAGTCTACTCACGCACGATAACATGAGTAATTTAAATTGTGGCTCACGCTCACACGTGATTCACGTGAATCACGAAATTTTGTGTCACGTGCTGGTTTCGATGCCTCAAAAAAGCGTTTTTTTTTTTTTATAAATATATCAAATGAAATATTTTATTCAAAAAATTACTTTGTGGAATTTTTATTTAAAAATTTTTAAAATTCAGCCATTGTGACCTAATTTCCCATGAATTTTCAAAAAAAAAAAAAAAAAATCTGGGCGTAGTCAGAATAAAAATTTAAAAAATTGAAATTATAATTTATGGCTGAGTTACGAACAAAAAGTACCATCTTTTTTTTTTTTTTGTAAATGTTTGACCACATATTGTCTTATAAAATAGAGTTTCCGATAGAGTTAACGATTCCGGCACCATAAAGTTAGGAACCTGCTGCAGCGGCAATATTTAGGTCATACTTTTGCTCTTACCTGTGATGAATGCGAATTTTTCAAACTCATCTAACCCTTTAAGAGAAAGAGCACTTCTCTGTCGAAACCTAAAAATTTTTAAAACTGATTTATACTCCTCGACATTAAACGGGTTTATATCATTTTTATTCTCATTTAATTACAAAACCTTTGTTTTAAAGACTTAAAATTTAAACATTTAATCTAAATTAGTCTTTAAATGTGCAAAAAACTCAAAAATTTCCCACTGTATATAATTTAAAATTCAAATAGTTTTGTATAACAATTTTAGCACAACAAATCCACATGCAACATGTTGCAAACACATCAAACCAAGTCGCACAACCTGTTGTTTGACTAGATTTGCTTTGTTGGACACCTTGTTAAAAGACACAATATTTTTGAATTTCAATACCGTAACAACTTTTAAAGACGCAAGGTGGAAAATATGTAACTAACGGATATAAAAAATTTCAAAAACACGTTAATGATTAAAACACAAATTTTAAACGCAAGCGCGAAAGAAATTTATAAAAACAAAATTAATACAAATAATTACACGTGTAAATTACAACGAACAAAATGAAGAATTATACAAATTTTAGTGACTAACAAAGCTAATGATTTAATAATAATTTCATAATAATAATAAAAAAAATCGATCAAACATTAAAATTTAATGTAGAGGAATTTTTAAAGATACATAAGAAAGAAAAAAAACCCATAACAAATAAAAAAAAAAAAAAAAAAAAAATCTATTAAAAAAGTTATAAAAGAATTAATGTGCTAAAATGTAGTAAAAATTTTAAAAACATTTTGAGAAATAATTTTAATGTGTAAATATTTTGTATATATGTATAACAAATTAATAGTGTTTTTTTTTTGCACCATTTGCAAAATATCATATGTTTAACATTATTTTTTTTTAAATTTCCTAAAAACAAAATTCTTTTAAAAAAAATCAGTGCTGTCATTTTCTAAAATCCATTTAAAATTTATTTGCATTTTTGACATTTGACATAAATAACAACAGATTTGCAGAAAAAAAAAGAAAAAAATAGCAACAAAAAGAAAATTGCACAAAATAAAATTTCCGAAAATTCTTAAAGTAAATTTTAAAAGTTTTAAAATTTTTTAACCGCTGCATTTTGCATTTGATTTAACAAAAATTATACGCGTGTGAATAATTTTTTTGATATTTAAATCAAGCAAAAGTGTTAAATTTCGTTTAAATTAAAAATAAACTGAACTCTTTTTTCGGAATAATGAAAAAGTTGTAAACAAAATATCATCAGTTTAAAATTAAACATAAATTCGTTTTAAAGAAAATTTAAAGAAAAAAGAATCGGAAAATTTTACAAACAAAATATTGTTAAAAATAAAATAATTTCTCCACATATTCTAAAACAAAATACACTTTCACAATTTCTTAAAAATATTCCAAAAATAAACCAGAACTTGGGCAAGTTAAAATTTCCAACAATTTCTGCAAATATCAACAAATTATTGGAGCATTAGCAGCATCTATAATTTAAACAAATGTAAAAAAAAAGTATTTTGTTTTTTAATCATAGATCTAAAAATTTACTAGAGCTTAAAAAAGAATTAAGCAAGAAAAGCTGCACCATCGCAAAAAAATATTTACCTGGAAAATTTAAATTCTGTTGAGTAAATTACCAGCAATAGCTAAAATAAATACAATTTAACTATTTTGTATATACTCTATTTAATTTTAAATACAATCACCAGCTCAACATCACTACCATTATCATTCGTCTAAGTAAAGTGCCTTTTACTCTGCAATAAAAAAATTAATTCACTTGCTGTTTATCTTCACCACCACCATCACCACACGATCACCAGCAATTTGTTTTAAATTAACACTTTAAACATCATAAATGTATTAATTTTACTTTAATTTACATTATTTTGTACCTGTTAATTATTGCAAATATTCAGTTTATCATAATGTATTTAATACAGGTGAGAATTATTTTATTTTATTTTTGTTGTTGAAAAATTTCATTTAATTTAAAGTTATTTGTTGTTAATTTAGTTGTTTAGACCCTCTGGTTTTTTTTATCTTTAATTTTTTTTATATGTAAATTTCTCTTTTTATTGTTTTTCTAAAAAAGAAAAAGACAGGTTTGTTTTTATTTAAATAAAAATGTTTTTACACGTTTTTGTTTAAATTCATAGATAAAAAGTGTATTCAAAAATTTCAATTAACTAATACCAGTAGGAAATATTATATATTGCAATAATGGCCTGTGCACACCAGACATGACAACATTTGTCAGTGACTAAAAACAAAATTGTAGTTTAAAGTCGTTTCTTATACACATTCAGGGAAAACAAATTATAACAAATTGACGCCTGTATCTTTTTTAAAAAAACATATCAAAAATACGTTTTAAGGCTGTTAGTGTCTTTTGACCACACAACCCCTTCAAAAATTTAATTTTAAATTTAGCTTTCATAATTTGTTATCAGTAAACTTTAGAGTTTTCCATTTGGTTTTATTTAAAACGGCAATTCAATACCGGAAATTAAAAAAAATGGGATTTTCAGTTAACATGCTTACCAGGTTCTGGGACTTTTTCAAAACTAAAATTAAAAATTTTAACCATATATGGGTATTTCCACAGAAAGGTCAACCGCTACCAAAATATTAAAGTTGAAGAAAAAAGACTTTTCTGAGAAAATTTAGTTGGTTAATGCATTGGAAAGAATATACCTAATTAAATACATATTACCATTTGTAATTTAAGAAAAGTGGTCTGCAAAGAGCAGCTTTGCTTTTTTTGGTTTTAGCGTTTTTAATTGACATTTTTCCTTGAGTTATTTCTAAGTGTTACATATCATGTCGATTGCACTCTTCTTATAGACTAAATATACCAACAATAAATATTTAAAAACACCACAGTAGAGATCAAGCAAACTCCGAATAACGGTATAATTCAAAGATTCTTTGTACTACATTCTTCTATCCCGTTCGCGACCGAAAATAAGCATTTGTGTTTAGTTCTCCGTGAACGTTGATCGGAATAGTTTGATATTTACAATTCAAAACAAAATAACCGAGATCATTTAAAAAAACCAAACCTAAAACATTTTGATCCATAAATAAACCTAAAAAATGCCTTTGGAATCAGTGTCCCGTTCGCGATGTCCCGTTCGCGATTCTAAAAAAATATTTAAAAAAAATAATAATAAGGATAATAAAAAAAAAAAAAAAAACAAAATGCTAAATAAAATCTTTATATCTCTGCTTTAGTTAAAAAATAATCTCCATTTAATAAACTGACGAAATTCGCAGAGTTTTAAACAAAACCACACACCGAAAAAAATGACTTACATTTTTTGTCCCGTTCGCTATCGCAAGTTTATCCAAAATATTTGGAGAACGTTCATATTTTATAATTGTCTTTTTGTTCTCAAAAATTGTTCTACTAAAATGCTATTAAATATTTATAAAAAGTTAAAAAAAAATTTGAGTTTTCATATTTTTTTTCAAGTTGAGTGCGTACGAATGTCCCGTTCGCGATCCTGGAAATGCCCATATGAGTTCAATATATCATACATGATCTTATATATGACCATATATGGCGGTATAATTGTCCAACAAATTCCAATGAAAGATTTCTTTAAAAAGAAATTGTCGTTCAAATATTTTTTTTTTTATTTTTGAAATGTTATAATTGAATCGAAAATTAACACGATAAAATTTTTTTAGTATTTTAACTGTCCGAGTAAAAATAAATTTATCTGGCGCAATATTAAATCTTATCCAATTTGATATGCTTTAATATCTACTGTTATATCAATTTCTAATTTAATCAGATTATTTTCAACAATATAATATTTACTGAGTTAAGCACTCAGCAGTGTGTAGCCGACTATCTTCGGGACTTATATATTCGAAATTTACGAAAAATGGGAAAAATTTCAGCATATCTTATCTGATTTTATATAATTATATATAAATATATATAATAATATAAAATCATCTTATGCACTAAGAAAAAATTCTTATAAATAATTATAATATTTAAAAAAAAAAAATTTATAAATTTTTGCCACATACAATTTTTGAAAACAAGGATCATACGAGGGCGGTTCAAGACATACAACCTCTTGCAGATGGCCGCCGCGGCTTTGCTGGCATGCACGCGATCTTTTAATGAAATTTTCAATGACCGTTTTGCATGAATGCTGCGGTATTTCATTAATGCAGCGTCCAATTTCCTCTTTTAAAGCTTGAGTCGTCGTCGGCTTATTCTCGTAAACCATCGACTTCAAAAAACCCCAAAGAAAAAATGAAATGGTGTTAAATCGCACGATCTAGGCGGCCAATTCTGATCTCCAAAACGCGAAATAACACGACCGGGAAATGACTGATGCAGCAATTGAATTGTTTCTCTGGCTGTATGACATGTGGCGCCGTCTTGTTGGAACCACATTCATTTCTTCAATTCTAGGCAAGAAAAAACTGGTTATCATTTCACCCCAAATGCGACAATTCTGTCTATTGACGAAGCCATCAAGATGAAAATGGGCCTCGTCACTGAAGATGATTTTATCGGCAAAATCAGCATTTTCATGTTGTCTCTCCAATACCCAATTAACGAACTCCCTTCGCTGTCCATGGTCAGCTGGCTTCAGTTCCTGAGTCAATTGAACTTTGTATGCATGAAGATGCAAATCTTTCGTCAAAATTCGCTGCAAAGTGGATTTGGAGACACCAATTTGCTGAGCTCGGTGTCGAATTGAGGTGGATGGAGTTTGAGCGACATCATCACGTACAGCTGCGACATTTTCGGTCGATCGACCTGGTCGATGGCGCGTTGTTGTCTTTACATCACTAACAGACCCAGTTTCGGCAAATTTATCCATTAATCTCTTTACAGTTGACTCTTTTGGAGCATTATTGTGACCCCAAATTGATCGCAATTTGCGAACTGTAGCCGCAAAACTTTCACCATTTTGGTAAAACAATTTCACAATGAGAATGCGTTGTTCATTCGTGTAGCGCTCCATTTTTACTAACCTCGTACCTTCTACTAGCAAACAATAACAATTGTTCAAATGTCAAACAATGGCACTTCGAATGTTGCCAGATTTAAAAATTGCGTTCTTCTTGGGACACCCTTTATATAATTTTATATGATATCGGTTTAGCAGTTCCAAATTTTAACTGATACTACAATTTCCTTAAACTCAATTAGAATACCCAGGTAAAAATGTTCATATATGGGTTCATATATTATTCCATATATGCTCGGATTCGCAATTTGGGGGTCTATGGCAGTATATGCTCATATATGGACATATATGAATGGTCATATATGGTCACCAATTACTTTTCAGTTCATCAATTTTTTTTTTATTTTTCAACAAAAATATTGTTTTAACCAATAAGTTTCAAATATTCGAAGAATATCATATTTTTAAAAGTAATAAACTAAAAACAAAATAATACATAAATCACCTTAATTTATTAATTAATTATTTTAAAGCAAAAACTATTACAAAGTATTGTTCAAATACTGAATTAATAAAGAAAACATTCCAAAGAAAACTTAAAAAGAAAAATAAAAAGAATGGTATTAAAAGTACAAAGTTGATTGCAATGGACATTTTTTTTTGACATTTAAACATTAATTTTTCGCCGTTTGGCGCTCTCGATCTTGGGATTTCGGAAACTAGCCTGTCTTGCCAGAATGGCTTCTTTTTTGAAAATTAATATTTCTTGAAGGACAAACATTTTGAAATCAGTATTAAAGATCTTTGAAATATGTCTGGTCAAATTGTGGTAAAAAAAGAATAAAAATTACTAAAAGTTTTACGTCCACACCAATTTTCGCTTAGAATTTGAACTGGATTTTAATTCGGTAGAACAAGAGTTTAAATTAAAAAAAAAAACTTTTGCCTTCCTATATGGCCATATATGATAAAAAAGGAAACATATTACCTACATGAGTCATTCCATGTCAGACCGTACGATTTTCGCTAAAAATTGACTTTGATGTCTCCAAAATTTTAGTACGTATTCTTCCTTAAAAAATATTTTACACGTGTTTCCAGAAACAAATTTTTTTGAAAAAGTTATGTGCATTTGAAAATCGTCAAAATCGTGAAAAATCTTCCGACATGACAACTTATAAACTAATGTTTCGCAAAAACTTGTGGATGGATTTTAAAGACCAATGCCTTATTTTAGACGTATTTGAACCTCCTTTTTAAAAATAACTTTTTTTTAAATTTATTTAATAGAACAAAGAATTAATTTTTAAAACAGATACAGACAATGTAGCTCAGAATTACAGACATTTAATTTATAAGAATAAAATAGGAAATTAAATAGGTTCATAAAAATGTAATAGAATAATTTTTGCTTCCTGTGTTTAATTTTTAATATTTTTTAAAATTGACAATTTTGTTGTTTCATTCATTTTGATTTGTTAAAAAATTTGTTTAAAATTAAAAAAACAAAAGATCCCTGAAGAAGCTATCCATTGAGATAGCGAAATATTGGATAACAAATAAATAATTTTGTATAAAATAGACCTTAAGCTTGAATACTTATTACCTGGAATTTGTAATAAAAAGGTCGAAAAAATTGAACTGAATAATTTATTTTTATTTTATTTTAAAATTTGTTTTTTTACTTAATTTCTGTTTTCCACCATCTTCGAGCAAGTCGAAAAATCTGAAAAAAATATTTTCTTAAAGGAAGTCGAATCGATTCTATTTTTTCCGATTTGTTTCCATTGTAGGAACATTACATTAAAAATATAATGTTCACATACAAAATGTAACTTTTCGTGGTTCTACAATGGAAACAAATCGGAAAAAAATAAAATCCATTCAACTTCCATTCTGAAATTTACAGGGAATATTAAGGTTATATTGAACTTTAAGAAAATATTTTTTTCAGATTTTTCGACTTGCTTGGAGATGGTGGAAAACGGAAATTATTCAATTACGTTCAAATATGTTTAAAATAAGGCATTGGTCTTTTAAATCCATCCACAAGTTTTTGCGAAACATTAGTTTAAAAGTTGTCATGTCGGAAGATTTTTCACGATTTTGACGATTTTCAAATGCACATAACTTTTTGAAAAAAAAAAAATTTAATTTTTTTCTGAAAAATATTTTTTAATGTTTAATTCGTCTGCCTAATTTAAAGTAAATCGGAAGAGGTGTTGTAAAAAAGGTGTTCGGTCTGACATGGAATGACTCATATATAGCATATATGTATGAACCAATATGTGCAATATATTATCATAACATATATCGCCATATATGGTAACCACTAATGAACTTTTTCTTTGAATGTATTTGCGCATATATGCTCATACATGAAACCATATATGTTCATACATCGCACCATATATGACGATATATGAACATATTTAATAATTTTCACCTGGGTAAACACTTTTTTTAAATAATATCTAATTTTATTTTTTTTTCTGCGAAGCAGTTTGGTATTGAAAATTCGCAAAATCGGTTTAACAGTTCCAAATTTATAAGTGAAAATATCAGGACACTCTTAATCTTTCTAATCTTTGATACTTTTCTAATTTCTGCCATTTTGTTGGCCCAATTCTTTTCTCTACAAATCACCTTTGAACACACATATACTCTATTCCAGTATACTTGAAATTTCTGTTCCATTTTTATAAACCTACATTTTTTACATTTTCAGATTTTGTTGGAAATTCTTTAACAAATTATGTTTTCAATATTGCTAAGCTTTTTGCATTATTTATAATTTATTCGCGGTTGTAGAATATTAAAAATTTAAGCAAAATTGCCCATTTCTTATTAGCGTATTTCGAGCAACAATAAACCAAGTAGTTTTTTAGCTAATGTCTAATATTTTACTAAGAAGTTATATTTATAAAAAATCCAAAGGAATTTTTTTAATTTTATTAAGACAATTTATAATTCTCACATCATTAAAATTCATTCCCATTTATTTACCCCAATATACTTAGGAAAAACTTTCTAATGGTATTGCACATTTTAAATGTATTAAAAAAGAATTTGTATTTGTTTTTTATAAAAAATTTCTCAAATACTTAATTTATTGAAATAAAAATTCTTACGGTTATTTAAACAAATGCAAAGTCATGCAGAACAAACTAATGTACTATTTCTATCCCCACTTCGCCACTCCTATTCCCATGTCAATGCACTCATATGCGTTTTTTTTTACATTCAACATGGAATTGCATTTTAATGAATTTTTCAATAACTTAAATCTTGATATGGTTCTTACTTAGACAGTATTTTAACTCTTAATATGGAGTGTACAATTTGTCCATTATTGTTTGGATTTCGTATTGGATTTTATGTTCATTCCGTTATATTAAATATGTATCTACTAAAGATGTGTCATTCATTCCAATCATACATTCGTGTTATGCAGACATTTGGTCAGTCAATATTTATTTATGGTTTGTATTTTTGTTCATGCAAGTTTAATGCTTAAAATTTATTTTTATTGGTTTTTAATTTGTTATTAATTTATTGGAAGTTTTTTTTTTAAAAAAAAAAAAGAGCTGCTAATAAAATTGAATTGGTCTCTTTTTAATTAAATCTTTTGTTGTTATATAATAATGAAGATTATGTCAGTAAAATTTAATATCTTTAAATTTAACTTGGGTAATTTAAATGCATAAATAGTTGTAAAATGAAGTTATCTTTTTTGTCTAATCATATTTTGTTATTAACATTTTTTTTTTAATTTTAATACTACTTTTGTTGGATAATGTTCCTATTACATTAAAAAGTTTTATTTTAAAATTTACCTTAAAACTTAGGCATTTTCATAATGAAACTAATATTAGTTCCCAGGTCATCATTTAAAGTTATATAGATTTTTCACTACACTGATAATAATTCATGTCAAAATAACAACATTTTTTAGTAAAATAAACCATTTTTTTTGTTGTGGTTTTGATAATAATTTCATATTTTTATGCATAGATTATTATGAGTGTACATAAATATTTCAACTATAGATACAACAAGTAAGAGCGGCTAAATTCGGCTATGCCGAATCTTATATACCCTTCACCATGGTATTCTGAAGGAGATGAATACATCGTTGGAATCTACTACCTCATAGCTCTCCACAAACAAGCGGTATCCCCATTTATTTTTTCTTAAATGTCCAAAAATTTTAATCCAAAATAATATGTCATGTAAAATCTCAAATTTATATTTTTCCATATGTTTCAGCGCTTTTCTTGTCAAATTTGGCATTTTCTAGGCAAAAAAAAGTTGGCGACACTACTATTTTTTTTTTATTTATATCATTCACAATAGTTGTGAAACGTATTTAACCTACGTATTTATCTTCACACTCTTATTAAACAAAGGGATTTTACTGGAAAAATTAGAGGTAGTCCTGGTTTTTTGCTAATATCTCAGCCATTTATTAACCGATCTGTCTGATTTTTAATAGCAAACAGAAATGGATCACATGTAACAGAAATAAAAAAGAATCAAGTCCTCATCATGTCTGGGTTCTTCGGAAAACCCATTTCAACACACAGACGGACAGACGGACAGACGGACATCGTTAAATCAACTTCGCTCTTCATATGGACCCAGAATATATATACTTTATAGGGTCTAAGATCAATATTGTAGAAATTACAAACGGAATGACAAACTTATATATACCCTTCCACCTATGATGGAGGGTATAAAAAGAACTAAAATCTTATATCGCTGTAAGTCTTTTTTTTTTTTTTTTGTTTTACCTAAGTTTTTATACAGGTGAAAGGGTATAAATAAGTTTGTCATTCCGTTTGTAATTTCTACAATACTGATCTTAGACCCTATAAAGTATATATATTCTGGGTCCTTATGAAGAGCGAAGTTGATTTAACGATGTCTGTCTGTCCGTCTGTGTGTTGAAATGGATTTTCCGAAGAACCCAGACATGATGAGGACTTGATTGTTATTTATTTCTGTTATATGTGATCCATTTCTGTTTGCTATTGAAAATCAGACAGATCGGTTAATAAATGGCTGAGATATAAGCAAAAAACCAGGACTACCTCTAATTTTTTCCGTAAAATCCCTTTGTTTAATATGTATGTAGAATTTTACGCATAACAAACACATCCATTTGTTGAAATTCCTTTCTTTCATCTCCACCTTTTATACACAAACAACAAACACATACAAAGATTTGTCATTTAAATAAAAATCAAACAAATCTCTAATGAACGAAGACTTTTTATCTATGTACCTCTATTAACGATGATTTGTGTGAGCTTCAATAGCTCAGTTGTCTAGACGCTATGTCACAAATACTTTTTTTTTCTCTAAGGCCGCGGGTTCGAATCCCGGTCAATTCACTTTTTTTTGTACATTTTTTTTATTATCTTAAAACTATTTTTTTTTTTGTTTATTTTTTGTTTTTTTAACATTTAATAATTAATTTATATAAAATTTTATATTAATAATTAAATAATCCATAAATAGACTAAAAACATCAAAATTTTTATAAAAACCCTCTGATACAAACAAAATACAAACGATTTTATTTCTATTTTTTGCTCCGATTTAAAAGAATTTATAAACAGATTTTTAAACCATTTTCTCATATATTAAGAAAATTTTATACATAATTTCCCTTTGAGTGCAACTATTTTAGGTCATAACTTTTAATTATTTATAAAAAAAAAATTATAAACTATTTTCATTCAAATTTTTAAAATTAACCTAAAGAAATTAAAAATATTTTTTTATAAAAAAGCGAAATAAAATCCCAAATGCAAATTTTCAAGCTAAATCAAACGTTTTTGTAGAAATAAACCACATGCAGTTCTAGTGATTTCTTTTAACGGTTTGTTGAAATTCTTTTCTTTCACCTCTTCACCTTGGATACGTCTTATATAGCAAAAGATCGAAAATCTTTATATAACATATTTGCTAAAAAAAACTTGGAAATATCGGTTCAGATACCAAAATGTTGTGCCCAAAACATACATTTTTTTTAAATACCTATTTTCTGGAACCATAAATCTTCCCGAGTCCAAGTTTTATCACCAAACTAAATGGTTAATTTCCTCTTAAAGGCGTCCGTATATAAATCTGTCCATTCCATATATGTCCATATGTAAACATCAGTTTTTTCCCAACCATGGTGAAGAGTACATAAGATTCGGCATAGCCGAATTTAGCCGCTCTTACTTGTTTTTTTCTTCTTTTAATCTCATAATGGGACTTATTAAAATATTTTAATAACATGTTTGAAAATTTGTTATTTATGTTATGTACAATATTGTATTGTTTGAAATAACCTTTTCTTTAGTTGTAAAACCGACAAAATTTTACAAACCTTACTAATTTTCGATTAATGGGTGTTTATCTTAAAAACAACAAAGTTTATTTTTTAAAGTGCTACGTTCTTTAAAGAACACCTGTCTACCTATTTCATCAATTAACAATAAAAATTTATATACACTTGCGTTAAAACTTCAGGCTTTTAATATGGCATTAGGTTAATTTTTGATGCTAAAGAGATTTTAATCGAATAGAATGTTTTTTTGTATGAATGTTAGATTTACAGTCATCCTCATAAATGATCGTATAACACAAAAATGTGAAATTTAGTAGAATCCATATTAGTTGAGCACAAACAATTTAATTCTATTATCTCCGATTTTTAACAAAATTCAGCACATATTTAAGAAAACAAAAATTTTGGAATTCAAATCCTTTGGATTTTAAAATATATGACTTCATTATAGTTGGGGAAAAAAAACTTAAAATTTCACTAAAGTGGTCTTAAAAAATCTCCAACAATTTTTTAACTTGCCGGTTATAAATCGACATATGTATCCATATAATTTTAATGTATGTTCGTGCATGCTCGATAAATGTGTTCAACAAAATTAAAGTGAATTTTAAATTAAAGGAATTTAAAGGGAATTTTAAATATAACGTTTGGTGGGACTGAAACTGTACTGTGGGGTGAATTGGTCCACCATAGCAGCCTTGGTTAAGGAGGGCAAACTACCAATGGCAAGGGACCTTTGAAACAATTCTTTGGGAATGAGGCAGGCAAAATTATTGGTCAACCCCTTTTCCAATGGGAAAATTTTGGACCTTGCTAGGAATGACATTTGGTTACTAACACGGTTTCTTACCGGACATTTAAAATTGAACTACCATTTGTGGAAGATGAATCTGATGGAATTGCCTCTGTGTCAGCTATGTCTTGAGGGAGACGAAACAACCATCCACATTTTGTGTAAGTGTGTTGTATTGCATCGGAACAGGTGGAAAGTTTTCAGTAAGGAATTTTTAGGTCCAGAGGATATTAGGAACTATTCTCCATCCTCTATATTAAAGTTCACAGTACATAATTTGGTTTAGTTTGATGATCCTTGGTAAAAAATATCCATATGGGTCGCAGTGCCGACCGTGGGGTAAGATCTTGACTTAATAATAAAACTCAAGTGAGACTCTTCCGGCCATCTCGGCGATCGAAAGGGTAAAATAAGGAAAAGAAATTTTGACATTTTTGCGTACTTTTTTGTTCGGCAGCATGTCGGAAACGTTAGAAATTTTATATAAAAATCTATTTATATAAAGTTAGATACATAATGTCCATGTATTAGTATAGGGCTGTCAAATTGTTCCAAAAAGTACTGAAAAGGTCTTTGCCAAAAGTTCGTTAAAATCTAAAATAGGACGAGTATAAAAAAATAATTGTCCGCTAAAATTTTATAAAAAAAAAATATGTATGTGAATTTTGGCATAAAGTATCCAAAGTATTTAAAATTTTTACAACAGAAAATTTATCGAAAAAGGTACCAAAGGTAACCTCTTTTTGACCTCATAAAATACCGAGATGGTCCAAAAGGCGATAAAGGTCGATCTAAGATTTTTTTTTTTTTTACCACACATCCAAATTTCATCAACATCGGTTGGCGTACTTTCTTTGTTAGTTTGATTTCAAGGTTTTTTTTTGTATTTAATTCAATATTGCTTCTACTTGATTTTAAAATATTTTTTTCTGTGTGTTATTTTCCAAAGGTTTAAGATGCGTTGAATCCGAATTTCATACCAATGAATTTCACTGGTGTTCTCCTAGCATAAATACGATATTAGAAAGATTAAACCTGAATTTTGAAGGCAACTGGTAAGTTTTAAATATGCAGAAGAAAAACATGGTTCTACAGGATCACCGCTACAAAATTATGCTCGCATCAAGTTATTGATTTATAAATATGTTCTAAGCAACAACAATCATATTTTTAGTTAATATTTTATTATTACATCATTGTCACTTTTTATTTGGTAATATAGTTGAATTGAACAATACGGAACATACAGAGAAATAACATGGTTGGGGCAATTATATTCGAAAAGCATCATATATTTTATCATATTATTAATTTTACAATAATATAGACCCTACAGTTATATTATGATTCGAAATTATGAAAATGTTTTTTAAATTTAAAAATATTTCTATAAGAAATGTTTTTCCTAAAGAAAAAATTTGACATTAAGGAATTTTTGAAGAAAACTTCTTTGATTCTACGGACGGTTAAAAGAAAAATACTTTCAAAAGTTTTCTAAATTCTAAGGACTTTTATAATGAAAGACATTGATTCTATGGAGTTTTTCTAATGGAAAAATTCTTAGATTCTAATGAGATTTTTTAGAATTTTTTTTAGGCAAAGTCCTTAGAATCTAAGAATATTTCTACTAGAAAAAATTTCTGTAAATGTAAGTATTATTTATGATGAAAACTCCTCAGGATCTAAGAATTTTTTAAGATTTAAGTTTTTTAAAAATATATGAATTTTTTTCTCAACAGTTTGCAGAATCTGAGAATCTAAAAATGTTTCTATCAGAAAAATTTCTAAAAATCTAGTACAAAAAAACTCTTGGGCTCTACAGCCTTTTTTATAAAAAATTATTTCATTGATATTCTGAGTACTTTTTTCACAAGACAGTAGATATTTTAAAAGAAATAAATTAATACACAATATAAAGGGTGTCCCAAGAAGAACGCAATTTTTAAATCTGGCAACATTCGAAGTGGCATTGTTTGACATTTGAACAATTGTTATTGTTTGCTAGTAGAAGGTACGAGGTGAGTAAAAATGGAGCGCTACACGAATGAACAACGCATTCTCATTGTGAAATTGTTTTACCAAAAGGCTACAGTTCGCAAATTGCGATCAATTTGGGGTCACAATAATGCTCCAAAAGAGTCAACTGTAAAGAGATTAATGGATAAATTTGCCGAAACTGAGTCTGTTAGTGATGTAAAGACAACAACGCGCCATCGACCAGGTCGATCGACCGAAAATGTCGCAGCTGTACGTGATGATGTCGCTCAAACTCCATCCACCTCAATTCGACACCGAGCTCAGCAAATTGGTGTCTCCAAATCCACTTTGCAGCGAATTTTGACGAAAGATTTGCATCTTCATGCATACAAAGTTCAATTGACTCAGGAACTGAAGCCAGCTGACCATGGACAACGAAGGGAGTTCGTTAATTGGGTATTGGAGAGACAACATTAAAATGCTGATTTTGCCAATAAAATCATCTTCAGTGACGAGGCCCATTTTCATCTTGATGGCTTCGTCAATAGGCAGAATTGTCGCATTTGGGGTGAGGAAAATCCTCGAGTGATTCACGAGAAGCAAATGCATCCTCAACGTGTCACTGTGTGGTGTGGTTTTTGGGCTGGAGGAATCATTGGACCTTTTTTTTATGAAAATGAGGCAGGTCAAGCGCAAACAGTCAATGGTGTTCGGTATCGTGAAATGAAAACCAGTTTTTTCTTGCCTAGAATTGAAGAAATGAATGTGGAGGGCATGTGGTTCCAACAAGACGGCGCCACATGTCATACAGCCAGAGAAACAATTCAATTGCTGCATCAGTCATTTCCCGGTCGTGTTATTTCGCGTTTTGGAGATCAGAATTGGCCGCCTAGATCGTGCGATTTAACACCATTAGATTTTTTTCTTTGGGGTTTTTTGAAGTCGATGGTTTACGCGAATAAGCCGACGACGACTCAAGCCTTAAAAGAGGAAATTGGACGCTGCATTAATAAAATACCGCAGCATTCATGCAAAACGGTCATTAAAAATTTCATTAAAAGATCGCGTGCATGACAGCAAAGCAGCGGCGGCCATCTGCACGATATATTGTTCCATACATAACCTCATTCTGTCTACTTTACGATATAATAAAGTTTCACGATTTTTTTTAAATATCTGTGTTTTATTTAAAATTTAAAAATTGCGTTCTTCTTGGGACACCCTTTAGTATAATGACTTTAAATGTCAAAGTCATGTTTTAGTTGATTTATAATTCTTCACTGTTATCAGTATTTTATATTTACATAATTATCATATTTTTTTTCACAGTATGGTTACAGCCAATCATGTTATAAAATAGAATGTGGCAGTCATGAAATAACAAAATATTTACTATGATGGCTAGAAGCCATTTTATATATCAATAACTTGATTGTGACAACCATATGCGAATGCAGCAACCACGATATATAGTAGCAGTGATCATGTTGCAACCATGTTTTTTTAAATCACCCAAAAAATATGCTAATATTTGCTAAATTGTAAGAAAGATATGCTAAAAATTGTTATGTTATGCTAAAACGAAATATCCTAAAAGCATTTGGCATATTTTATTTTAGAAATTTCATAACTCAATCTGCTAAATGTAGTAAAAAAACATGGCAACACTGATTTGCCAAGATTTTTATTTAACTTTGTTCTCCAGCTCACGAGTATAAACATATTTAGATAAACTTCAGAGCTCTTGATGATAAGATGGTTGGCACAATCATAAACTTAAAATTATACGATGCTCTTCGAATATGATTGTCCTAACCATGTTTTTTCCTTGCGTGTATGGTAAATCAAATATGGTTACTCTATTGCGATATCGCAAGACGTTTTAATTTGTATAACTCCTTTTTTTAAGATGTATCTACAATTACAATAGTAACTGTATATTGAATTGAATTTAAGCTTATTTGAAGGTTTAAAAAAATGTTTGATTATTAAGACTAATTAATCAATCGTTAGCTTTTTTGTTTTAAAAGTCATTTAACTTAATTTTTCTGTCTGGTGGCCTTAATTTGTTGTTGAACATTTTTCTTTAAATGTTTGTTAAAAAATACATAAAAGATTTAGTTTTAACTGGGGTAATTATTTTCTAATCCAATTTAAATAACTAACAGCTAATTAACTATAAACCATTACCTACATAATTGCACACAACTTAAATTTAATAGTTTTTCCTAAGTTTTATTAAGGAAATCATAAATTTAAAGAAATTTCAAAAAGGCATTTTTCACAAAAAGCTCTTAAATATTGAAAGTAAATTGTCAACAAATAAGTTTTAAAAATTTACTAATTTCCAAAACTTAATTTTCTCAAAAAATAAATACACCTTTGCAATATCTGCTACATTTAAAATATGCCTCCATTTTATATGCATTTGACTCTATAAAAATGTCCAATTTTCTGCAGCTGTTTAAAAAAAATATATATAGAAAAATTTGTTTTTTTATATTTTTTTTATTTTCATATTCATAACAGCCAATATTTAAACGTTTTTTGTATATTTTCAAAGTCTCATTTTTTTAAATTATTCATGACATTTTTTTAGTTTTCTTTTCAAACAACACTTGGCTTAAACCTACAAAAAAAAATCCATTCATGTTTGAAATACAGCCTTTAAACAACCACCACAAATAATAAATAATAGTACAGTTTATTGTTGAACTGTTTTTTTTTTCATTTTACCATGAAGTGCAACTTGGCCAGAATGAAATATAAACAGAATAAAATAGTTATTCTTGATTTAGGAAAACAAAAAAAAATGTGGTTTACCTTCATTTTTTTTTTTTATTTTTTGCTTTTTTCAACTTGTTTGTAAATACAAACATTAATTGTAAATGTGACATTAAATAGAATACAAAATATGTGAACTAAATCTAAATCATAATCATATATAACAAAAATCTATTATACCTAAGGAAACTCTGTTAGAATTGGCAAATCTCTGGGTTATGATAACAAATCATAAATATAAATAAAAAAAAAAAAACTGTAGATGGAGTGGAGAGGAGAGTCGAAATTTTCGGATTATTGGTAAAATTCTCGTGGCCAACGCCAGGTTAAGAGATTTATTTCTCTGTCTAGTGGGGGATCGGAGCGACCTTAACGGGTTATTTTATTGAGCACTGTGATCCCAGGTATTAACGGTACATCAAGAAGGGTCAATCAGGCAGGTCGGAATCGTTGACGTCGTAGCATGTTTTCTTTGAATGTCCCAGACTTTGTGCTAGGAGACTCAGGATTCTAGATGACCGTCTCGTGTCTCCTTCCGATATTTGTAATATTTCACCTGGCAAGAATCTTATCCTAATTGAAGCTTGAACCTTTAGGCAGCACAAAAGACCTATGTTGGTCGCGGCACGTATTCATTTGAATCTATTCCCAGAAGAATATATTTTTAACGATTTTTTTATCGGTTAACCACGTACTTAAGCTTATTCTACTTTATTTTGGTAGTATCACATACTATGCACTCAAAGTAATAAGTTGGTAGAAAGTTAAATAAAAGTTAGTCACATTTAAAATTTAGTTTTCGGTTTGTCGATTTTTTGAACGAGACAAATAAATAAATAGTGAACAGTGTCACTATTTACTGTCATTTATTTGCATGGGTCTTTATATTAAATTATACACTGGAAAAAGTATCTTCAAGATATTAAAAACAAAAATAAAATTGCAATTTCTCCCTTCACTCCACTACGTGAAAGAGTATTTATGTATCCGTTTGAAGCTCATTGAAATATCACCTCTATTTCAATAAGCTACAAACGGAATGACAATGACCTTAAAAAGCATATAAACATAAAAATATTTATTTACTGGACTTTTTGTACCCCTACGGAAGATGCAAAAAAACTTAATAAAAGTTTTCGCCTTACAAATAGATTTTCCGGTCACGGTAATGTGGTGAAAAATTTATAATATATTGCACCAAGACGAGTATTTGACCTTGACCTTTCGTCAAAAGAATTTTGTAGCATAATAAATTTTTATCTAAATGATCTAACAGCGGAGAGAAGCTTTACTACACAACAACTTTCAAAATGTACTTAATATTAAATGTATACATTAAATCTCAGTCAATGTAATAAATAAGTTTTAAATAAAAATTGTTTATAAATTTAAAAGCTGTAAATTTTGTTTTAAATGCTTCAAAAAGGTAAAAAAAAATTTTAGAAAATATATTTTGGAACCCCTCCCCCACCAAAAGAAAATCCTGGGCATGCCACTGCCCTCATGTTATTCTAAGCGGATCTGGCCATGTCTGTCTGGCCGTTGAAATGGTGATCACGGTGCGAAGCGACAAGCGAGGTTGATAACTTTGGCTCAAATTGTTTGTGATTCTGCTGAGCAGTTTGGTATTGAAAATTCGATCCATTGGTAAAAAAAAGTCGTTAATGAAGACATGAAGGTTTCTCTAAATTTTTCATACTAATTTGTACACTTTAGTTCAATTTATAATACGTTCATACTGAACCCCAAACAAAATACGTATCTCCGTTTTTTAAGTTTTTCACTTAAAGTTTGTTTGGTATTTGAAAGTTAAAAACTTGAGAAAATTAAAATGCGTATTTTTGGGTTCAGTAGAAGCGTATTACTAGCTTTATATTAAGAGTCTGGTGAATAGAATTTTTTTTGAAATTTCTTTTTTCACCAGACGCCTGAATAGTGTTTTATATTCACCTAAAATCTTTTTTACCTTAAAAATAGTTTTTCGCCTTGGGCAATTCCAGCCCAAACCGCACAGCATTCGGATTTGTCATCTCCGATTTTAGTTAAATTCACCACAAATATTGTAAATGGGTAGTGTTTATCAAATCATTAACCTTTTGACCCCAAACCCTTTTGATTTTTGAAATATGACGTCATGAAAATTGGCAGAAATGTCAAAATATTGACTTAGTTTTTAGCATATATTTTTCAGAAAATTTAATTTTGAGATATGGGTCTTTGAACATTAAACATAAAAAATGACCTTTAACCTTTTAATACAAATAGGAAAATTTTAGGTTGTATAGTTTAGAAGTTATGGGCGACTTTGTATGGACACTTTTTCGATATTTTGACATTTTTGACAATTTTTATGACGTCAAATTTCGAAAACCGAAAGAGTTTGGGATCGAAAGGTCAATGATTTGATAAACACTACCCATTAACAATATTTGTGGCGAATTTCATTAAAATCGGAGATGACAAATCCGAAAAAGACAGTTTACCAAAAAAATTTTTTTCGCCTCATATAGGGGGCGGCATATTTATTTTGACGAAACTGCTGCCCGCTCTTTAGTATCAATAAATTCCAACATTGCAATTGTTTTTGTTGTTGTTTGCCAATTTCCGTTAGATGAGAGCATAAGCTATTACGTCGCAAGAAATTTTAATCAGTTGCATTATCTCGTTCGTCAAATAAGATGATTTTCAGCAATTAGCGCGATTTTGATTTTGACAAAAGTATTTTGACGGACATTATTTTTAAAATTTGGTAAGTAAAAAAAATTTTTGTTTTATAATAAAAAATCAATTTAGTTAAATTGATACCTTGTAGATATTTTTCATTTCAATATGGTGAAAAAATCGGAGTTAAGCATTGAGGTTAGGGCTGAAATTGTCACCAAATATAATTGTGGTATTTCTGTAAAAGACATCTGTGAAGAATATGATTTGTCAAGACAAACAGTGCATTACCAAATCAATAAGCATAAGAAAACAAATTCAGTCCAAAATTTAGCCCGGACGGGCAGAAAAAGGAAAACTACATCAACAGAAGACAGGCATATCATTTGTCAATTTAAGAAAAATCCCACTATAACTGCAAAATACTTAGCGTCTTAGCTGCAGAAATATTCTGATGATCCCGTAAGTAAACGCACAATACGTAGGCGCCTTACTCAACATAGTTGTGGTACGTATGTAATACAAAATATACCATACATTTAGAATTTGCCAGAAAGTATGTTGATAAGCCTCCAAGCTTCTGGAACCGGGTTTTGTGGACTGATGAGAGTAGTTTTGAGTATCATGGGTCACAGAAAAAAACATATGTTCGACTTCTGAAGGAGACTCGTAAGAAACTAGCTCTAGTCAGCGAATGAATGAGCCATGGTGGTGGCTCGGTAATGTTCAGGAGTTGTATTTCGTCCAATGGAGCTGGCGATTTAGTCCCGATCGATGGAACAATAAATCAACATAAATATTTGGATATTTTAAACAATCACGCATTCCAATCGGGTGATAAAATAATCGGTGAGTCATTTATTTTCCAGCAGGATAATGCCCCATGTCACAAAAGCCGTATGGTAATGCAGTTTTTGATCGGTTCTGGCGTGGAAATATTGGATTGGCCACCCCAAATGTAATTGAAAATATCTGGCCATATATAAAGGCAAAAAGAAGTGTGTCATTGACTCGTACTAGGGAAGAGACCATTTCTGAAGTAAAGGGGCTTTGGGAGGAAGTCCCTCCGGAAATGTTCTCCAAACTCGTCGACTCTGTACCAAAACGATTTCGAAATCTTATAGATTCCAAGAAAGGATATATATTTTACTAAAAATTTATAATTTTATTCTTAATAACTGAATTAATTTTTAATTTAAAACCTTTTGTCAAAATACTTATGCCATTTGAAGAATTTGCATTTTGTTCTCAATACACTGAATTAGTATAAAATAAACCAATGAAATCTATATGGTTTTTTAATTTATTAATTACCTTAACTTTTCTCATTTAAAGTTTTTTAATTTCTATGACTGTTAAAAAAAAAAAATTAAAAAATACTCCAAATTTGCACTCGTCAAAATACTTTTGCCGCCCCCTGTATTTAAAAACATTATTCAACACAAAAATTTGTTTAGCTCGACAATGTTTCTTCAATTTTTATTTTTTATTTATCTGCACTGTAGAGTGAATAAAAAGTCCTTAAAGCCTAATTTAATGTTTTTACTTCTCTTTATGTGCTACATATTATTTATATTATAATTGTACACATTGTGCCCACTCCTTTTGTTAAGGATTTTTGTTCCAAAACCATTGAAAATACCGAAATAAAAATTTATCTTAAACATTAATGGGGAAACAACGTTAATCTTTAAAATTTTAATTACTTTGCACCCCATAAAATTGAAAATAAAAAGAAATATTTTTTATAGCTACTAGTATTCAATGAATTTTAGTAAATTTTTCTACCTGTATTTGAAAATTTTAACACTTAATTTTTTCTTCTCCTTTCAAATGAAATCTGTGTAATAAAACTCTTTTTAAAATAGCCAACAAATCTTTAAAAGAATTTCTTTTGTTACGAGTAGAGCTGGTCAATACTTAAAATAAGATTGTAGTATTATAAACCATGTGCAACAAGTCATTAAATTACAAAATTTATATAAATACATTTTATAAAGATATTTGAAATCAATTTTTTCATCTATTTTTAAACCGTTAAAATTTTTATACCCTCCACCATATATGGTGAGGGTATATATCAGTTTGTCATTCCGTTTGTAACATGTCGAAATATAGGTTTAAGACCCCATAAAGTATATATATTCGTGATCCTTATGCAATTTTAAGTCGATTTAGCGATGTCCGTCTGTCTGTCCGTCTGCCTGTCTGTCCGTCTGCCTGTCTGTCTGTTGAAATGGCGATCACGACGCGAAGACGCAAGCGGGGTGCCTATTTTTACCCAGATTATTGAACATCCTCCCGAGCAGTTTGGTATTTAAAATGAGCAAAATCGGTTCAGCGGTTCAAAAGTTATAAGTGAAAATGTGAAGGTACCTCTAAATTTTCCATACAAATTTGAAAAATTTTTCTGTATGTATTTTTTTCTTTCTGTTAAGTAAGTAAAAATGTTATTAAGTCTTCTTATTGTTCGATTACATTTATTATCTTACATACTATGAGAATAATAACATTATTAGAGCTATGTGTGTGTTACTCTAATAACTAAGTTAACGTAAAAATCAACAATGTTAAAGTCGCTAACAGAGCAGACCTCTGTAAATAACATTGCTAAAACAAAATAAATAACATTACTGAAACTAAATAACAAAATTTCGTTACATAAATTGACAAAACATATTCATATTACAGTTCATGCAAAATTTAGTATTTACGTATATCATCTTTAGCCCCTATGGTGAAGGGTATTCAAAGATTCGGCACAGCCGAATTTAGCCCTTTTTTACTTGTTTTTTTCACTTCACCTAATTTACACAATAAATATGTCCAAAACAACTTGATTACTTTAAGAAAATATGATGAATTGCTAAATTTTTGTTTTCTTTTTTTATTAGTTTGTTGTGACGTTTTTTGCAAAAACAAATTTATTTAAAATTGTCAAACTACTAAAGTAATTGTGTCAAATCACAACCATTGTCTGTGTAGGTTTAGTTTGTTTCAACTTCTTTTGAAAGAGATCGTGTTTGAGTGTTAAAGATTTTTATCAGAAATTAAGTAGTAACTTTTTCCTTTGATTTACAATATTTTTTTTATATTAAGAAGGAGAGGATAATTTTTGGTTTTTTATGTAACAACGTTAAAAAATTTGTAAAGTTATATAAATTTTTTGACGACTTAATTTCAACATCTTCTTTAAACTGTACTGATTAATAGTAAAAAGTTCTGATTATAAAATGAGGAAATACTCCACCATTTTGTTTATCGCTCCAAATTTCTAAAAAGAAGATAATTTTGCCATCTTTAATAAATTGAATGTAAATTAATGACTCCATCTACAAGCTGAAAGCAAAAGACCAAACCTATTGCGAGTAACAATTCTTGGCGAAAGCTGCAATTTTTATTATATTTTTTAACTTAGCTAAAATATGTTTAAAACTGTTTTAGTAAATTTTTTCTTAAATTTAGTAAAAAAAAGATTACATAACTACAAATTAGTCAAAAAATATATGCTCGTATTTTTTATTTAAATAAAATTTGACTAAAACTAACGAGAATTAAAAAATATATATACAGCGGTCAAAAAAAGTATTCGACAAACTGCTTGTTTTTCATAATCATGAAAAATATGTTAAAAAAATTCTACAAAATGAAAAATATAAAAATGCAGATTATTTATGAAACAAAAAATAAAAACAAAAAACAACATTCTGGAAAAAAAATACAAAAACAAAAACATGTAATATTTCAACGCAAAAAAAGTATTCGACAACGTTGCTCTGGTTGTAATTAACGGGAAAATATTGATTAAAAATAAATAATTAATATTTAGTTGCTCTTCCTTTTTGTTTTATAACGGCTTTTAAACGCTTTGGCATTGATTTAACAAGATCTAAAATGTAATTTTGGTCAATTTTATGCCACTCTTCTAGAAGGATTGCTTTAAGCTGGTTTTTGCTCCTGAAATTTCTTTTCCTTATATTTTGCTCTAAGCAGGCCCATAGGTGTTCGATGGGGTTTAAGTCTGGGGTCTGTGCAGGTGGTTTAATCACGTTTGGACAGTTATACAACATCCACAACCTTGTATTTAGGGCCATATGTTTTGGATCATTATCCTGATAATAATGAAAATCACTTGAAACACCCAAAATTTCGGCACTTGGCTTAAGATTTTCCTTGAGTAGGTTTATGTAGTACTGATGGTCCATTATTCCATCAATGAAAACTAAATTACCCACGCCTGAAGCCGCCATACATCCCCAGACCATAACACCGCCACCACCGTGCTTTACAGTAGGCACCATATTTCGCTCCTCCAACTCGGAATTAGGCTTTCTATACACCAGAACCTTACCATCACATCCAAATAGGTTGAATTTAGACTTATCAGCAAAAATAGTCTTCATCCAAAACTCCATAGGCTTATTCACATGCGCTTTTGCGAAGTCAACTCGAGCTTTTCTGTTCTTTTTTGAGATATGCGGCTTTTTCCTAGCTGATCTTGCGTGATAATCGTTACTGTGTATAACATTACGCACGGTCTGAGGTGTAACATTGATATTAAGATCATGTTCTACCTGTTTTGTTAAAACTGTAGGGTTGATCTTAGGATTTTTTTTTATTTCACGCAAGATCCACCTTTCGTTTACTTCATTAAGTTTTTTTGGACGCCCACTTCTTTGTACATTTTCAATACTTTTAGTTTTTTTGTATTTATTTATGATGTAATGAATAGTTGTTCTAGGTCTTCCAACAATTTCTGCTATTTCTTGTTCAGTTATTCCCTTTTTAAAATTTGTAATTATTATTTCTTTAACATCTAAAGAAATCTCTGCACCCTTTCGACCCATGTTAACAATTAATTCAATTAATGAAATTAAGACATTAAAAAATATTAGTAATAATGAAAGACATCAATATAAATTTCAAAGAAACGGTGCTTTTCCCGTTAATCACAATCAGAGCAACGTTGTCGAATACTTTTTTGCGTTGAAATATTACATGTTTTTGTTTTTGTATTTTTTTTTCCAGAATATTGTTTTTGTTGTATTTTTTGTTTCATAAATAAAGAGATAATACTTTATGCTAATAATCTGCATTTTTATATTTTTCATTTTGTAGAATTTTTTTAACATATTTTTCATGATTTTGAAAAACAAGCAGTTTGTCGAATACTTTTTTTGACCGCTGTATAAATTTCTAACCTATAGAAAAGCACTAACAAGGAAGATAGATAAGAGGATATTTATGTAAAGGCGGTAAAAAGAAATCAAAATCAAATATCAAAATTCCAGCGAAATCGGTGTGTGACTCCAAATATTGTTTAAAATAAAAAAACATTAGAAATGATCCAATTTAGAGCATTAAAAAAAATTAAAATAATTGGACTTTTATTATGAACTTTATTTATAAACTAAAAAACAAAACAAATTTTTATCAGCAAAGATGTGCTGCATATTTGCTTAAAATTAGGCCGAACTCTGAATACTCGGTCGAGCATTAGGTTTTTTCATTACATGAATTTGTATAAAATTCGTTTTATTTTTTAGTAAATATCCCAGCAAAAAAAAGTAGCAAAAGAAGAGAAAAATAATGCAATGATTTTGATTCCAGTGTTAAGAAAATTTAAATCGGAACCAATGATTTTTACATATGGGTGTCATAGCGTGGAAGTTTTCTTTTATGATCCTTTTTCACTGCATCTAAAGTCCTTCTTATAGTTTAGTGAAAAATGAGATCTTTTGAGATCTTCCCAAATAAATTTTGAATTTCTAATTTAGATTTTAACAAGACATCAGTAATCGGGCCTTAGCCTCATCTTCACAATCTCTCGTTAGCTTCTACCTTGGAATTTAACTGACACATTTGTGGTTGTTTTCCATATAAAGTTTGAGTTTTACTGTTGGTTGAATTATAACGGGACATTTAGTAATTGGGCCTTATTTATTCTTGCAATTTGTACTACAATAAATTTGTTACTTTTTGTAGCAATAATAACTACGATTTTAAGAATTTAAAATCTGGTGAATTGTAAGTTTAACACTCAGAAAAGAAGTTAGCAGAAAAATTCGTTTCAATTCCACTTTACCATTTTTGTACTGATTTTTAGTAAAAAAATTATTATTTTAGCAAATCTTTTTGCTATTTACATTTTACAAATGACAGAGTTTTTACAGAATATTTACAAATTTTTGTTGCTAATTTCAGAAATCATTTTACAAATTTTTTAAAACTGATTTGCTAAATTAGCAAAACAAATTACTAATTTTAAAAAAGTGGATATTGAAGGAAATATTATTTCTAATTAAAACTTACACCTACAAACTTAAATTGCCTTAAAATGTTACATAGATTAAAAAAGGGATCGGAAGTGAATATACCGAATCATGTCTGAAAATAGCACATCCACTTAAAATAACACTAAAAAGTTTTTTTGGTTCTAAAAATCAATTCTAAAAACAATTAAAATTTGAAGAAGAAATTGACTAAAATATTTTTCAAAACAGAAATTACTAAATTAAAACAAAATGATTAATTGGATTATGTTTTAACAAATTTTAAGATTTTTAAGACTGATTTTTTTTCATTTTATTAAAATATTTTTTGAAAAAAATAAATTTAAAATTTTGTACTAATATTCACAATATTTGGTAATATTCACAATATTTAGTAATTTTTTTTGCTGATTTTAGCAAACCGGTTTTAAATTTCGCTTTACAAAAAGTTTACTAAAATTTAGTAGCGGCTACCAATTTTTCTACTAATTTCATTGTACTACACGTCAGCAGACATGTGTTGCTAATATTAGCAAAAAATACCCCTGGGCTCAAATTAGCAAAATTTCCCGTATTAACGTACAGAATTTTTTTGGTTAGTGAAGATTGAAACAAATTACTTAAACTTAAACCATAGTTATAAATTTCAAATTTATATAGAAATATCTATGATAAATATTTAACTTTGGTTGTTTTTAAAATAATTTACCCATTATAGATTTAAAAAGTGTTAAATTTCATTAAAAAATTTTAGAAATTGTGAAAAAGAACTGTCTTAAAAGAGGAACATCAAAACTAAACTATACTTTAAAATCATTGAAAAATTAATTCCTTAAGAAGCATATAAAAAGATTCTGTTTCACAACTGCAACGCTCGACGTGTTTTACTTGTCCATTTGCATGGAAAACTACGGCACGTTGTTATTCTGTTTCTTATCTAATAATTATAGTATTTAACTTTAACTATTTACCATTTTACTTTAAATAAACTTTACTATATTAAAATAAACATTCCGAATTCCTTTAATTAATTTCATTACCATTTCATTTTTTTTAAATAGAAATACCAGTTTACACAAAGTTAAAAAAAAAAGTATTTTTTTTCATTAATGACAAAAATTTCCGTGCTTTTATGAATCATAAAACTATTTTCAAGAACTTTTTTCTTGCAACTTAGTTGAGATAAATTAAAAAAAATATATATGAAATATAGATATTAATTTTTTTTAAGACTTTTCCTAATTTCAGATTTTTTTTTTTTAACTTAATTTTAAATAACTTTTTTTTTCTTGATATAGTTTTAACTAAAATTTATTTATTTTTTGAAATTAATGAACTTATTTCTAAGTTTACAATTTAGTTCAGAGAACTAAAAAAACTTAAAAAAATTTTCACTACTTACAAGTAAAAATGTACTTGGTTTTGAGATATATTAAGCTTATTTATTATTATTTTTTTTTTAATTAGTTCAGATATACAAAATATTAGGTAAATTGTCCTATTCCCCATTAAGGTACGAATTGCTTGAACATCCACCGTATTCACCAGATTTGGCTCCCAGTGACTACTATCTCTTCATAAATCTCAAACGATTCCTTCGCGGAAAGCATTTTTCGTCGAATGAAGAGGCCATAGCAGCCGTAGACCATTATAAGAATGGGATAAAATTATTGGAAGATCATTGGAACAAGTGTATTGAGCTTCTAGGAGATTATATCTGAATAAAAAAATATATTTCGTAACAAAAACAGTATTCTTTCATTTCGAGCGCAGGAACTTTTCAACCAACCTGTATGACATTATTTAACTCACTTTTAACATTTTCATTCGATAAATTAGTTCAGCTAATATATAAAATTTGTTAGGAATTGTTTCTATCCGTAAGTAAACTTTGGCGTTTTATATGTATGTGCCTAAGCAAGAATTAGTTGAATTTTTTGTAAGGATAAATATATAAAAATCTAGATTTATGATTTTTCAAAACAATTCTACCTGTTTCAAACGTTGTTATCGTCACTTAATAATAATTTCGAATCGAACCTATTCAGGTGACATTTTGCTTATTCACTGAAATCTAAAAAGCCTAAAATAAAATGACAAATGATTATGAGTTTTAGAGAATTACCATTTGTATATATTTTGTAGCTGTGATCTATTTCAGCCATGATCATAGATAATTAAAACCATTTTCTATGAAAACTAATCATATTTAATGATCTTATTTTTTGGATTTCTAAAGAATTATAATAATGATATTTTTTTTTTATATGACAATTGTCTGGCATTTTTTAATATAAAATCTGTTACATATGTAATTGATATTGAAGATTTTGCATTATCACCGTAAATCTTTTCATCTGTGATCTGTTCAATTTGTGGTTTGCTCTATATTCAAAGAAGATTAATATGAAAATAAAAATCAATGAACTTTGTGGTTGTTTTATAAGTTTCCTTTATTACTATCATCATAATCATCATGTCCCTTTGGTTTAATGCAAAATTTTATTGAAATTTAATATTTTTTAAAGAATTTTCAAATATTCATGTTAAAGCGTTGAAACAGCATGATATTTACGAACAACATTTTTATAAAATGGGAGTGGTTTAACTTTATAAAATACAGACTTATTAAGGAAATGTTTAATACCCCAATAAATACTCACAATTTTAGAACAAAAATAAAAATCTTCAAAAAAAAGTGGACACTTTTTTTTCCCGAAAAATCATCAAAGGGTGTGGTTTAAGAATTTTAAATGCGTCATATTAAAAATAAGAAACAAACTTTATGTCATAAATTTTATTTTGCTGCCATACATTTTCCACTAAATTTAAAATTTTTGTTTTTCACTTTTGACTTTTAACTAATTTTTCAGTTACGCCCTTTAAAACACTTTAGAATTATGTAGGTAAAAATGTTATTGGATATGGAGTTTAAAAGAATGTATTCTTTAAATCTGTAATGCTGAAATTTTTGTTTTCAAAGAAGAGACTTCAACTTAATTTCATGTTCATTATTAACATCTTCCAAGTCAGTTTTAATATTTTTTTTTTGAGTTTATTTATTTATTTAATTTGGAACTTCTACAACAAAACATTTGTTTTAAAAAGCAGAAATCTTATGGTGTTATAATATCGATTAACAAAAGTAAAATAAAATAACTATTACATACGAAAAAAAAAAAAATAAATAAAAATAAAATTACAAAAATTACAAAAAAAAGAGAAATTTCTTTTAAAAACAAAAAACAATATATAAAATATATTTTTGTGAAATTTCTGTTTTAAAATCTTATACTTAATCCAGAAACTTTGTGGTCAGAAACGTTAATTAAAAATTGTAAATTTAAAAAAAAATACCCTTGAATAGTGAAAATTAATTGAGCACTTAACTGTTTAAAGAATTTTACTTTCAAAAATCTCAATTTAGAAACTATAATATCTTTTAACATTAACCGATTTAAATAATATTTATACACAAGATCCAGGTGAAATTAACTTAAAAAATTACCATATTTGACCTTATCCTCTGCAAAATTTATGAATTCAGATATGTTTTGCATCATTGAATGCTTAATTTTGTGCCTGTGAAAAAAAAAAATAAAATATCAAAAATTGGCTAAAGCTGTCTCATATAATTACCGTTATATCACACCATGATAATGCCGCTCACGTACATAGTAATATGGGCAAAACACAATGGTTCGGCATCTTTTCTAATTAGTTTTTTTTTTTTTTTTTGCAATTTTGCGATTCCAATTGATTTTTTTTTTGCAAATCCAATTGGTTCTCAGCAGATAGATTTCCCAAAAAGGTTTTAAATTTGCTCAAAAATCAGAAATCAGGGAAATTTGCTCAATTTTCCCCTGTTTTCTCTGTATAAAATTTTATTTGGCCGCTGCCGGCGTTGCAATTTCTATAGTATTCTTACTCTATGGTTATATTTTAAAATATTTTTGTTATAGTTCTCGCAGCGGTTTATATTTTAAACAACTGAAAAATCAGTAAAATAAAATGATTGTTAAGTTAAAAATAAATGTTTGATTTTTATTATTATTATTTTTCATTACAAATTCTTCATTTACGTAACCGAGCCATTGGGGCCTTATGTGGTTAATTAAAGCTATGTTACCTACAGATTTGGTAAAAATAAATGATTATCAATTTATTTGAAATTTTTTCGGTTTTTGCATTTTGTTTATATACGACGGTAATAACAAGGGCGGATCAATAAGTCCGTGACTTTTCGAACTTCCCTCGTAGTTATATGAAATGCAACACTGCTTCCATCAATTACCACCTGTTAATAGACTACTGCCAAATTTAGAGAAAGTTCCGTCATTTACTTTGCGTTTAAAAAAAAAAGTGAATTTCGAGTGCTCATTAAACATTATTTTTTGCGAAAAAAAAACCCGTCAATCAAACCAAGGAAAAGCTTGATAAATACTATGGGGACTCTGCACCATCGATTTCAATGGTAAAAAAGTGGTTTACTGACTTTCGTTGTGGTCGCACAAGTACAAATGACGCTGAACGTTCTGGATGCCAAATTGAGGTCAATACACCCGAAAATGTCAAAAAAATCCACGATATGGTGTTGACCGATCGAAGAGTAAAAGTGCGTGAGATTGTTGTTTTGTAACTGTGGATGAAACATGGATCCATTACAATACTCCCGAGACCAAGCAGCAGTCTAAACAATGGGGTTTTCCGGGATAATCCACATCGATTACCTTCAAAAGGGAGAAACAATAAACGGTGATTATTATGCAAACTTATTTGACCGATTTAGCGAGGATTGATCTCTGGAATAGTATGATATAAAGTCTACAGGACGACAATATAGAGAAATTTAATTTAAAGAAATTTGGAGTCACCCTGTACAACAGAGGTTGACAAAATTTACTACTCAGTATACAAATGGTAATGATGTATTTTTGGACTACCGGTAATGATATCAATTTACTGGTTACCAATTTACTATTTAATTTAATTAAGTATTTATTTTAAAACAAAAAATAATGCATTACCAATAATGACTTATTTTTATATATTTTATATACGAGTATGTCGTTTCTAATACCATATAAAAGTTTTAAATTTCTATAACATGATAAATATCGGAGATATTTAAGGATTTGTGGGTTTTAAAGTAGTTTCACACACTACAGCTGAAGCTATGAATACCTCATTTTTTATTTAAAAATGGTACCAGGCCCAAAAGTTCATAGCATTTCAAAATGTTCTTAGCTGAAAATTTTAGCTGGTACTTTTTTTTGTTTTAAGTTTTTATTTTTAGCTGTTAATTAACTTTCCATATGCTTTTTGAAAGCTTTATTTTGTTTTGTAAAAATTTTTAATATATTTTTTTTGTTTTAGAATTGTCCTTTAAGTATGTAAGGTAAATATAAGTGAAGTTAGGAAACATGCTTAACATGTTTTAAGTCATTGTATCTGAAAGTGTTCCCAAGAATCAATCAATTTACCCAAAATATCGATTTAATTTTAAAATATTTTGATGACATGTGTAATGCATTATCTGCAATTTGGTAAGTCATTGTTCTCTTAGCACATGGGTTGAGGGTATTCATAGATTCGGCACAGCCGAATTTAGTATTTTTTTTTTCTAGGGTGACTCTCTATTTAAGCACTACTAAAAAAGTGGCATACTCCTGATTTAAGTCCCCTCCCCCTCCTATTAAAAATAATAAATATCTAATATATTTTTGCTCGCATAGAATATTATTTATTTGCAATAAATTGGTTTTTAAATAAATTAAAAAAAATAATCACTTTTAGAAAAAAAAAGAAAAATTTAAACTTTTTGTTTTACATAATTTAGATACCACTTTTACGATCAAAAATAACAATCGGGCGCAAATTTTTTATCTCTTACCAACATATTGAAATTTCATTAGATTTATTTCCTGTACATGGTTAAAAAGAATTCGCTACACAACATTGCACGTGATTCAACATCCTCAAACTTAACCAAAACTACTCCTTTATAATCGCCAGCCACTCGAGGATCAGGTAAATTTACTGTTAAATCATGTACTACATCAAAAGAAAATTTTTGCTAAATACATAACACAAATGAAAATTAACAATTGAATTAAATTAAAAATGAAATATTTCTCGATCTTACGCCTGTATAAAATGGACATTTTTGCTGCTCCTTGGGCATATATTTTACATATCTATACCAAATTTCTGTTGGATCAAAAGCGGCATAACAGGTATCCATGCGCTGAAAATTGTAAATAGTATTCACCCAAGTATCACGATTTTTTTTATATATTTGAATTGAAACTTGTATTGATGTCTCCGGTTTTATAGGTCGTATTAATTCTATTGTTCCAATACAGTGCACTGATTCATTCTCTAAGGCCTTAAATTGTAAATTCGACATATCCAAAAAGCTATTAATATCACTACCGACTTGTCCGTCACAAGGTTGAAATATATTTTCATCCCTTAATACAAGTTCGTACTCATAGGCCAACTTTTAAACAAAAACAAAGTAATTTTAATTATTTTGTTAAATTAATTATATTTTAAGAAACTCACAATTCCAATATAAGCTAAACTGAAGGCCAGTAATCCGTTTAGTGAGAACATATTTAATTTGATTTTGTTTTTAAAATATACATTTTTTTAAAAAAATGTTTATTTATATGATTTTTTTTTTTTGTATTATGGAATTAAATTAAATTAACGGAAATTAGTTACATGCAATTATAATCTTATCTTATTTTGATATAATACAAACTGATACAGTAACTGCTTCTAATACGAGTGATCTCTACTACGAAACTGGCACAGCATCCTACTGCAAATATCTGCAAAACTGGCGGAATAAAGTGCTAATAAATACTTACAAGGAAGTCACACCTTGTAATAAAATTTGGATGTGTGATGTCCGTGTTACTTTTTCGGCCACTACGGTGATCCGGGAGGTGATATATTTGGAAGCAACTGAGCTATTTTTAGGTATTTTTTTTTATCGTTAACGTAAACGTTAACGTCTAAAAATCTTTTTTTATAAAAACTGCATTAAAATAATATATTCGTCAAATGAGAAAGTTTTGATATAAATAATGCTCATCATGTTTTAACTTTTTGGAACAACGTGAAAACCGGTTATCAAGTTGTTCCAAAAAGTAGCACAAAAGGCGCTTCGTAAAAAAATTTGGTAAAATCCAAAATTGCACGAATATTAGAGTATTAAAAAAAGAGCCTTATAAAAAACAGGGGTTTGCCTTAAAATGAACCGGTTTCGGTTTTTCTAAAAACCGGTTTTTTATGTTTTTTTTAGTATTATAACGGCATCGAAAAATCAGATTCCGGTTTTTACTAAAAACCGGTTTTTTTGATTTTTCATTTAACATTACAACGGCATCGAAAAATTTTTGAACGACTGTAAATAATTCAAATAACGATATTAACATAAAAATCTTGAAAGATTTGGTTTTTTTATTAGATTTTTGTCACAAAATAATTTCAGTATTTCCCGCATTGAAAAATTTTTTGCGATTTTTTCATCAGTTCTAGAATTGCCCGACGTTGGGATTTTAAGCGCTTCAAAGTCTAAAATTAATAAGATCAAATTTGATACAATATTAAATATGTAATTATCAGCAATGTATTAAATATTTTGCCGATAATTACGACTCACCATTTTCGCGATAATGCTGAGTGAAATTTTTTAATAGAAATACTTTTCATAAGTTATTTTGCAATAACAACCTGTCCCGTAACCGGGGATCGGTCTGAAGAGACTTAACTTGTGGTCTGTCCCGAGGTCGGTAAAAACAGGACCAGTCTAAAAGTACCTACCCTGTTGTGATCTGTTTCGAGACTGATGAAAAGAAAACCCGCCTGAAAAAGTCTAGCTCATGACTGGGGAAAAACAGGACCGATCTATCACATGTCAGTGAACTGGTTCATCCTTAATAAATTGAAATGAAAGAATTTTAAAACTTTTTAAATGATTTTCTAATCTAAAAATTTTAATAAACTTTTGAAAAAATAAGAATTTTAAATTTCTACGGGAGCCACAATAGTAAACACAAAGGATCCTGGCTCACATTTGCTCACCGTCGGTATATCATTTTTAAGTATTTTTAAATATTTTTTGCAACTTTAAGTCAGTTTTCTTGAAATTCCTGTACTTTATTTGTTTTATTTTATTTTTTTTCATCGCTTTTATTTTATTCTTTTTTAATTAAGATTTATTTATTTAAATAAAATTGATATTATTTAGTTTTTAATATAATTGTATACATTTTAATAGATTTTTTTATTGTGGTCTTTGCATTTTAATGAAGTTTTCTAATTTTTAAAACAATTGTTCAGAACAACCAAAGTTGAAGTTGAAGAGTTGAGTTATGAATGCCAAATTTCTATGAAAATATCTGTGGTTAAGGTTGATAATAAAGTATCCTTGTTTAGTTCTTTTGCACAATTTTTTGCTTATGTATCTTTAAAATCGGATTTTCAAAAGAATAATATTTTTAATAAGCTGCCCTAACAACAATCGTACCAGAAGGTATTACTGTACGCCCGAGTAAAAAGTTTATATATAATCATATGTGGCTTTATCTAGTAATATAAAAGTAAATACGAATACATATGTTTAGTTTTTAATATGGTATGAGATATAATTATGTATGATTCATATCAAAAACATTTTTTTATATAATACAAAATATGGTACAATATTTGCCAATAAATTTGAGATATGGTTATATCCATATCAAGAATATCATTGATATAAAATATAATTACATATGTATATGTGGTTGCATGTCAGTGGTTTCGAATCCCAGCCAGAGAGATAAACAAAATTTGTTTTTTTATTTTTATGTTCTTATTAATATTTTTTACAATCTTTAACATTTTAAACCATTTTGCAGCATCTAAACTAAATATAATTGTATATAATGTTATTTATAATCAGATAAGTAAAGGAACAATATAGTCTCATAAATTTAGTCATTATATGTAACATTTTTTCAAATTCCCGATTATATATTTATATATAAGTCCCGAAGATATAATTACACAGTAAGCACGTCAAAATGACACACGAAAACCCTTGAGAAACGTAAATTTAATTTAGGGTCATATGATTCAGTAAAACCGTCATTTGACTGAAAAAATTTGTATTGACTCAAAAAATTTTTGATTATGTTTTAATGAAAAAGCTGCAAATTATTTTTCAATGACTTAGTTTATAGTTTTTCCACTTATTTACTACCAGGGCGGATCAATAATTCCGTGACTTTTTGAATGAAACACAGTTTTTTTTGCAAAAAAAAAAAAAAAACACAATCTCCTTTTAGCTCAATACACTTAGTCCAACGTTTCTCCAATTTTTGTATCCCTTCCAAAAAATAAGATTTTTCGAGGTCCATAAAAAAGGCATTTGTTTGATCAATAATCTCTTTCCACCGAGCCATTTCTTAAGGTTTGGAAATAGGGAATAGTCAATGGCCCGGAGAATATGACGGATGAGGTACCAATTCGTAGCCCAATTCATGGAATTTTGCCAATCCTTTGAAGTTGTCACACGATTGTGTTTGTGGTCGATTGAGAGCAAACGCGGCACCCATCTTGCAGACAGCTTTCTTAAATCCAACTGATCATTCAAAATCGAAACCACACTGCCATATGAAATGCCTATGGCATCAACAATCTCACGCACTTTAAATCTTCGATCGGCCAACACCATATCGTAGATTTTTTTCGAACATATTCGGGTGTATTGATATCAATTGGCTGTCCAGAACGTTCGGCGTCATTTGTACTTGTGCGACCACAAAGAAAGTAAGTAACACACTGAAATCGATGGTGCAGAGTCCCCATAGTATTTATAAAGCTTTTCTTTGGTTTGATTGACGGTTTTTTTTTTCGCAAAAAAAATGTTTAATGAGCGTCGAAGTTGACTTTTTTCTATTTTTAAAAAAATCCACGAGGTTATATGTTTTGAACAGCTGTTAAACGCAAAGTTGATGACGGATCTTGCTCAAAATTTGACAGTAGTATACTAACAGGTAGTACTTGATGGGAGCAGTGTTGCATTTAATATAACTACGAGGGAAGTCACGGAATTATTGATCCGCCCTCGTATTAATTACTATTATTTTAAATTTATTTATTATTTAATTTAAACCTAGAAGGTAAGCAGTTAAAATTATTTGTAGTTTCAAAAATAATGATACCACAATATTAATTCTACACTGGAATGTGTTTAACATATTTTAATAATTACAATGCCGTTTTACGAAAAAAATATTATTAAATAGTAAATAAGTTAAAACAAAATCAATAAATAAAGTCATTGCAGAAGAGTTTTCGAAGTCTTTTCAGTAAAAATTTAATCAATACAAACTTAAAATTTAAATATCTTGTTGAAATTATCTAACATAACATTTAAAAACATTTTATACCTCTGGATTCCGCAAAACAAAATTAAGCTTACGTGTCTTAGGGGTTTCGTGTGTCATTTCGAAAGTTGAAAGTTTTACTTACGGTGTTATATATAACACAATTACACGAACAATGAAGTCTTATAAAGCCAGCAATTATGTATAGCAGTGTATGGCTGAGTAAATTAAGAGGTCGACTACAACTGTGGCGGTCCGCAATCAAAACCTACCGAGGACGTTAAAGGTATTTTAAACAACTTCCAAAATGTTGATGTTAACCCCTATTAATAGTAAAAAAAAAACAATTATTAAGTTTGTCCATAAATGGTTAATTCCTGCTGTCAATAAATGCCTTATTGAAAACATATTTTCCATATTAGTGATATCCACTTTGCCCTGGTCGAAATAATAATTCTTTGCGTGTTCAAAATCACATTTTTAACTTTAAAACAAAGCCACTTTATTTATTTTGTATTCCCTATATTTAACAACTTCCGTAAACTAATGAAAAAGGCCATCTGATCATCGATTTTTCATAGCACCGAAAGAAACTACTTCCTCCCAATGACACGCAAATGTTTAAATCATTAATGATTCATCGAAATTTTCACAAATTCAGGTTTAGTAGATGTTGTGTTTACCAAATTCTTCCTCAGCTCTTATTTTGCTGCGTTGCTGGACCTAATCTTAGACAATTTCATCTGCATTTTTTTGATCTTTTTAGATCTTTCTAAATCCCCAAATATATTGCTGAATCTAATTTGATCTGCTATTTTTGGGATCAAATAACATCAGCTATATATTAGGGAATATCAAATTGGGGATCAAATAATATCAGCTATATATAAATTGGATATGATTTAATATTGCGCCGGATCAGTTTTTTTACTCGGGCAGTGTATATATGTTTTACAAAAAAATAAAATAAAATAAAAAAATAACTCAACAATATTAAATTTTTAAAATTTGTAAACATATGTTTACAAATGTTTACATATTTAATATGTTTACATATTTAATTCGATTGGCAAAAATGATTTAAAAAATAAATTTCTACATGCCTAGCGAGCTGATCATTTTGGAATTTCGAGATATAAACAATTTGGCATTTTAACGATTTTTTTTTACTATATCAAACTTCCTCATTTGATAAACATATTATTTTATTCCAGTTTTTATATAGAATTTCGAATATTTTCGAAATGTTGGCGAACAAAAAAGTACCCAAAATTTTCCGAGTTTCTTCCCCTTATTTCACCCTTTACATTCCCGAGGTGGCCGGAAAAGTGAGACGGACGTTTTTCTCTAATTTTTGAGATTTCCTTTATGCGCCTTACTTTAAATTTCCTTTTGGCGCCTTACTTTAATTTTCGCGGTTTTTATTTTTTTTTTTCCTTTTTTTTTGTTAATATTCTAATTTTACGACGGGTCTTCTACCGTCGTATATAACGTAGCGTCCTGCTTCGGCTTTCTCATAAGTGCTGGTGAATTCGGTTACTTTTTAATACTCGATACTACTCGATTTTTTTTAATTTAAATATTCAATTCAATTAAATTAAACTCAGCAAACCCAATTTTTTACTGTTGCATATGGAGGAGCACTTTCACCTAATTTTTTTTTGACCTGCTGTCGCTATACGAATGAGTTGCCAGATCAAATTAAAATTTAACATGTGTTCACATAACAGATAAAAGTTTCCAATACACTTACGATAACTTTTTTCTGTTTATACCGCCATCTCGGACTAAGAACCCAGAAAAAGAGTAGTTGAACCAAGGACGGTACAAAGATCAGGATGAACAAAATGCAAAATCCTTAGCCTCTACCTTAGCTTCCCTGCGGGACCCTGTTGGGAATTGGGACCTGTCCCGGGATAGGTGAAAACTGAACCGGTTCCGAAAACATATCACGAGATAGGTGAAAAGAGCACCGGTTTCCAAAGTACCTATTACGTGACCGGTTTAAAAGTCTCGACTTATCCTTTTAGACCAGTCCTGTGACATGTCACAGAGGGCAATTGACCCCCTCCTAGGACAAGCCCATGTTAAAGTGATCGGTCCCGTGACCGGTCCGTATCACAATGAACCGGTTATGTGACGTGTCTTGGGATAGGACCTTTTCCCGCAGGGTTCTTAGCCTCTTAGCTTCTAAGTCCCATAGCCACCCAGCCACCACGATGAAATTTCATGGTGGTGGCTAAGTGGCTAAGAAGCTAAGGTTGAGGCTAAGGATCTTGCATTTTGTTCACCTGATATTTGTATCATCTTTGGTTGAACATGATTCGAAATTATTATAGTATGATCCTTATGTTTATAAATGTAATTCTTACTAATCATATTAGGATCACCGAGAACGATTTTATCATCACCTAGAATATGATGCCTAGGATCATATTATGTCCAGTAGTATACTCAATACACGCAAATGAATTACTCAATACACACAAAAAAAAAACATGATTCAATCATATTCAAAGAGCATCATATACTTTTGGATTTTTAATTGTGCCAACAATAATAGAATAATTAATATAGTTATCATATTATGATAATGAAATTACCAACATTTAATATTAATATGATATTATGATTTGGAATTCGTAATGATCATATTATGATGCTAGTGAAAATAATATGATCCTAGGGATCATATTCTAAGCGATGAAAAAATCGATCTCGATATCCATCTCATATTAATTCAATTTAAAAAAAAAGAATTTTTTGTTCGACACTGTACAACAAACTTTTCAAAACTGATCCAACTGGATGTGAGTGATTTTATTGCAACCATATTTTTTTTCTGCATGTAGATTTTTTTATGGGAATTGTCCCTAGAGCCCATCGGTTTGTGGTCGATTATGTAGCTGATCGCTCAAAGCACTACAAATAAAATTTTTTCGAACACAAGCACTACTCCTTCCTTCTACCTACGAAATATAGTGCTTTAGTTGAAGGCAACCCATGAGTATCAATCTAACACGAAAAAAAAAATTCAGTTTGCAAATTCCACACCTTTGCCACTCTGTCAGCAGAAAGAGTTTACTTGTATACAATGATTAAACTCTTTTAAATTCCAGTTTAGGACTTATTTTTCATTTACAAATACACTTCTTATGTTTTTCTCTAAAACCCATAATTCTAGATAAGGATTGAGAGTTATTCTTTACATTTATTTTATATTAAACAATAAAAAATATTCATCCTACAATAACACGTATACACATCACTCCAGCCTTACCAACTATAAAATAATCTATTATAATTTTATGCTGTCAGTCATGTGTTAAACAATAACAATATCAAAAACATATTCATACATAAAAAAAAATACATTAAACTGTATTTTATAGGCGTAATCTTGCCACATTATTATAGCGTCGTCTATAGATCACTTAACAAAAATTGGAAAAGGTTTTTTTTTTCTTTGACGTACAATATTTTTCTTAATGCCAGACTATCAATTACTTTAAAAATTGATAACACAAACAAATTTCATATAAATCTTAAATACAAAATTTAGTTTGTATCTTTAAAAGATCATGTCACCAATAAATCATTGTTACTCTCGATTATGAATGGTTTTTTTTTATGTTAAAATCAAAACAGAAAATAATTCAAGTGTAGAAAAAGATGCAGATAAAATTTCCTGAATAGTGTAGCCTTTTTTAAACTTAAAGTTTTAAAAAAGTGACTGCAATTTTTTTAAATGTGTTTCCTTGTATTCTCAAGTTTATCATAACATTTTGTAATTTTATATATTATTTATTTTTAGTTTTATTTAAATAACAAAATTTTCCTATAGAATGCACAGAAATCAAATTTCCTTTAAAGTCGTTAAACTTCATTATGAAAACAATACAAACATAAAACGTGTAATACTAGAATCATTTAAATCATTTCATTCGCGAAAACAATTACGTATTTATCATAAGGGCATTCACATAATTGCAACAATGTGGAATTCTCGCCAGGAACGTCGTAAAAGTGGGTGATTCAAAAGGTTTAAAGCGCACCATATTAGTGGCCTGCTGAAACATCTTTAGCTAGAAATAGGAAATTTAAATTATGCATTTCCTAGTTTTATGCTAAAAACGGAGGTTTTAAAAATGGGAAAAGTCTTCCCTTTAACAGCCTGTCCAAACGGCTTTGGCTAAAAATCTTAAATTTCAAACATGTGTTTCCTGTATAATTCATTTTGAAATTTTCATTAGGACCAGATTCCAAAAGGCGAAAATCTTCCTCTTTAACGGACTGCCCAAAACCTGTGGACTAGAAATCTGAGATTTTAAATATGTGTTGGCTTGAGTAGGCGTAATTTACTGGAGATTTTTTTTTTGATGAGTTAAAAATGCCCCCTTACGATAATCATCCAGACCTAACCGCTGAAGCATGTATGTTTCTGCTCCGGCATAGACATCCAATAAAGCGGCATATTTGTCAGGAAAAGTTCGCACCTTAAAGGATTATCAAAATATAATGGGTTTATATATATATGTTCCCGTCGTTCTTATAAAAAGCATAGGGCCTCATTGGTTAAATTCACCTAAAATATTAGAAAACATGAGATTTTTTGTTTGCTTTTATTTTTTTATAGACAAAAATGTTTAAAAATATTTCGAAATTAAAGACAAAGCATTATAAATATTTCAAGAAAGATTTAACAAAATATTTTTTCTTTATCAACACAATTGATGATCTTTTAATAATTGTTAATCGATCCCGGCGTGCTTCGCGGATCCCGGCGTGCTTCGCTACGCATGAATATTAACATTGAATCAAATTCATTGGTTTTTTTTATTTATTTTTTATTTGGGCGCCTACGTATTTGTTGTTTTTTTTTTATATGGACGAAATTCCATGTTGACATGAAAAGTCATAACTCATGAACGCGTCGATATCGCGTTCGCCATCTACACGACTATACGAACAAACCCTAAAAATTTAATCGAATTCGGTTTGACCGTTCGTGAGTTATAAAGTCACAACACACTTGCAATAATTTTTTATATAAAGGGTGGTAAAATTTTAAGGGCCGATGTTGAATGTGAACCACACCTAAAGGTCAAGTTTTTTTCTGCATTTCATTTGACATTTCTTAATTTCAGACTAACTCAATTTGAACCATGGAAATTTACAGAATCGAACAACGCGTTAAAGTTATTCAGGCTTATTATGAAAATAATCGTCCAAATGTGAGTACAATCGGAAAAATCGTACAAAAATTTGAGCAAACCGGGCTTGTAGGAGACGTGAAAACACCAGTACATGCTCGTACAGCTCGAACAGCTCGTACTGCAGCAAATATTGCTGCTGTTCGCGATAGTATGGCTGAAGAGTCGTCAACCTCGACTCGTCGTCGGTGTTCGCTATCACGAGATGATAACGGACTTCTTGTGGCCTTAAATTGAGGATATGAACCTGGACGATATGTGGTTCCAAAAGGATGGCTGTGTTATCTCACGTGGTAGCGATGCCAATTGGCCGCCAAGATCATGTGATTTGACACCGTTGGACTTCTTTCTATGGGGTTATTTGAAAGAAAAGGTGTACGTCAATAAGCCAGCAACAATTCAAGAGCTAAAGGATGTGATAATTCGGCACATTAACGGCACAGAACCTCAATTACGCCTCAGCGTCATCGAAAATTTTGACCATCGCGGCGGCCATTTGGCCGATAGTTTGTTCCATACATAATTGAACCATATTACCATATTTTCATAATAAAAAGAAATGACAATAATTTCCTAAATAATTTGTGTTTAATTCAAAATCAACATCGGCCTTTAAACTTTAACCACCCTTTATATAAATATTGCTAACACTGTACAACAATTTCGAACTTTTTCCAAAACTATCCAATCTTGTATTTAACTAATTTTTGGGGTTTGTGTTAAGTTTTTGGCTTGAGTGTGTTCTTCCATATGCAGTTAAATTTTATGGGCCCCCAACACCGTTTTCAAAAGGGGTTTCTTCCGATTCGTTAGAAGAGAGCAAAAATTTTTTGTTATGTGGGGGAGTTAGAGGGTTAATATGTTTCACAAAAATATTTGCGTTAATATTTTCTACAAAGTGCGAGCAGGCCAAAGGGGGAAAACTTTTACACCACCTAAAATAATATTTCAAAACGCCGACACAGGTTTACTTTTCCTTGTTTCCTCTTCCAGAATCCATTGTCAGAACCCCGTAAATTGGGAAAAACGTTCGAAATTGTTGTACAGTGTTAGATGCATATCTTGTTGTATGGGATATCCAGGTAAACTTCGAAATTGTTGTACAGTGTAAGATGCACATCTTGTTGTATGGGATATCCAAATAAACACATCAAATCAAAGACTCTACAGATGAAATAAGTAAGAATAATGCTATACAAATCCCAGTGTTATATAACCACATATCTATCCGGTAATGATAAATACCCAGCCAGAAAAATATTGTACTTGCAAGCTAATGTATTTCTTGTAAAAACCCAACCAAAGGTACAATTACACGAAAGGAAAACAGTTTCATCATACTGATGAAACTATTGCATAAATCATTTATCATCAAGTCTTTATCATTTATATAAAGTTTTTCGTAAAAATTTATTAAAAAGTTTCATGAATCTTAATCATTTTCTAAACAAAACTTCTTTAAAATTAATAAAAAGAAAATGCTTACAAACACTGCCGTTTGTTTAAAAAAAAAAATTAAAATAAAAGTAAAAAAGAACTTCGTCATATTAATGAAACTTTTTCGTAAATATAACGAAATTTCTTCATAAAAATTAATAAAAATTTGCATAAATATTAGGAAACTTTTTTATAAATCTTTAATAATATTTTTTCAAAAATTTTTCATCATATTTAAAAAAGGTTTCATTGAAATGCAGAAACTTTTTCCCTGAGTGTAATATTCTACTAACCAAACACTGTTATGTTTGTAAAACTAGTACCTTGCCAGTAGCATCATGCAAAAAGTTCTTTGTCTGTAATGTTTTCACCAATATTACAACCATTCACTAATATTATCTTTTTAAAATATTTTATTACATGAATTTTTTTTTCGTTTTCTTTGATATTTCATATTTATATTCTATTTTAAATGAGCTTGATATATTTTCTTTTTTTTTAAGTTATCTTGTGCCTTCTTCAGGGAGATTTTTAATATACTCTTCGTTCACCATGTGCCGCCTACTGGACATTTTCCTAACGTCTGCAGATGTGTTTTAAAAAATAATTGTTCATCTTATGATCATTTATACAGATAACTGTACATGTTTTTTGTACTAAAAACCGAGACTTTTTTTTGAAAGCTGGCCACTATCGTAGAACACATTTTCTTGAGCATTTAACAATTTCAATTCGAATTTTTAAAAGTTCGGAAATATAAAAACTAAAAGAAATATATAAACTTTTATATTATAGCGGAAGAATTAGTGGACTGGGATTAACAATTTTCATTAATTTAAAAATTTAAATGTATAAAAAATAAGGTTTTTTATAGCATTTAGTAAAAATTTACCAGTCGGCTGCTCCTACAATATCTTAGAATCCTTACGTCCTTTTTGTCCTTGAACAACATTTTTTTCTATTGTTTCTTTCAAAAGCATACAAAATATTTTACAAGACTTCTGAAGCTAGCTTTTTCCTTGGGACTGAATTTTTTATATATACATGTATAAAAAAAATTCCCTGAAGAAGTCACCCAATGTGGTGACAAAATATTGGGATAAATAAATAATTGCAATTTAAAAAATGAAATGATCTCGAGCTGATTTAAAACAGAATATTTTTTTTACATTTTACATGTTTAGCTAAGAGCTTATCCATAAGGCTAAGGCCATCAATTTACAGATTTTATTGAATTTAAGGTATTTGGAATGCACCAAATTTTTCAAATTACCGATATTGTGGCGACGATAGCAAGTGCGCCAACAAGTATACCAACTGACAAAAACCGACCGCCGCCGATGCTTTGCCAGTACTATGTCGATCGTATTTTTCTGCCTGGGTAGTTACTTTTCTAATTGCCTGATTTAAAAAGTCATCGTGTCAGGAATTGAATTTGGAACTCTATATTTTGAGTGAAGAGTTCTACAATCTGAGATATGAGCGCGGATCAATAAGTTCGTGACTTTTTGAATGAAACACAGTTTTTTTTTTGTAAAAAAAAAAAATATTTTTCAACATAATCTTCTTTTAGCTCAATACACTTTTCGAGGTCCATAAAATAAGCATTTGTTTGATCAATAATTTCATCGTTGGTGCTAAATCTCTTTCCACCGAGCCATTTCTTTAGGTTTGGAAATAGGAAATAGTCACTGGGGACTAACATGGCACATGGCCGAAGAGATACCAATTCGTAGCCCAATTCATGGAATTTTGCCAATCCTTTGAAGTTGTCACACGATTAATTTTATGGTCAATTGAGAGCAAACGAGGCACGCATCTTGCAGACAGCTTTCTTAAATCCTACTGATTATTTGAAATTGAAACCACACTGCCATATGAAATGCCTATGATATTAACAATCTCACGCACTTTTAATCTTCGATCGGTCAACACCATATCGTAGATTTTTTTGACATTTTCGGGTGTATTGAGCTCAATTGGCCGTCCAGAACGTTCAAAGTCATTTGTACTTGTGCGACCATAACGAAAGTCAATAAACCACTTTATTATTATTTATCAAGCTTTTCCTTGGTTTGATTGACGGTTTTTTTTTTCACCAAAAAAAATGTTTAATGAGCACTCGAAATTTACTTTTTTTATTTTTAAAAAAATCCACAAGGTTGTATGTTTTGAACAGCTGTTAAAAGCAAAATACTTGATGGGAGCAGTGTTGCATTTTATATAACTACGAGGGAAGTTCGAAAAGTCACGGCCTTAATGATCCGCCCTCGTATATCGATCGATATATTTCATAGATAACATAAATGATTGCATGTACACAAATATGCTATGTGTACTTGATATATAAAGAATACTATTGTGAAATATTGTTTCAAAATTCCCATATCTTTTGTGGCTTTCCCTAATGTTTATAGATACTTTTTCAAGTCTTGTCATTTAACCAACACATTAAACCTGTTTATTTTTAATGTACGTAATTCTTTTTTGTTTAACATTAAAATTATCATCGTTCAATAACATTAATAAAGATTTAAATTACATGCCTTTGAATATTTTTGTTGCCGTCGTTAACATTTTTTCAGGTTTTGTTAAAAGTTAACGAAGAGTGTAACACATGGATATCAAATTATGGCGGCAGAAAAAAAATTTTATTTTAATCAGATAATTACAATTTATTTGGATAGACCAACATGAGCAAAATACATTTTTTTCAGTATTAATGTTTGTTTTTTTTTTTACATAAGATCGATTAAAAAGTTTTTAGTTTTTTTTTTTGCAGCAAATAAAAAGTTTAAATGATTTTTAATTTTTTTTTTAACAAATTTGACCTTCAGAAGGTAAATTGTTTAATGCAGAGATAGGAAATTTGAAGGTAATACAATTTGTTTAAAAGAATTTTATATTTTTAAACATTCTCACTCTAAAGTTTAGTGAGTTCTGCAAAACCACACATTACCAAATAATGTTTAAAGTAATGTACAGCCATTGGGGCCGATGTATTATCGTACTATACACCCAACTTCAATCCTTGGTTAATAGTTTTTGTGGTAGTCATGTATACTTACCCTGTACCACTTGTTGTCTATCACTGTTTAAAAATTCCAATATTGAAATTTTTATAATTTTCTAGGTATTATTTTTAACTTCAATTATAAAAATCTGGAAAAAATGTACATGTGTTTATGATTCTGAAGGTGTAATTGATGCAGGTGTTTCAATAATTACCCTTAACATGATCATACTACAGGTTTCTCTACATATTTCGTAATTAATAAAACAATTATTTTAATGCATTATTTGGTTTTTGTTGTTTTTAACTTTTAACATCAAGGTTTTCGATAAAGAAAATATTTTTGTTTTAAAAAAGTATTTATTTAACTCTTTAAATCTGCTTCACTGAAAATTGCCTACCCTGTGACCTGTCTGATGAAAAGAAGGCAGGTCTGAGAAATCTACCCCGTGAACGAAGCAAGCAGGGCAGATTCGTCGGATATCAGTCAAGTGTCAAAATATTCTAATCTTTCCATTATTAATTAATTAAAATACAAACAAAATTATTTATTTTGTAATAGTTTTTAATTTCTCAAATTGTACTTTGAGTTGTTCTCATATCTAAAATAACAATGTTCCACAAAACAAGAAAATATTTATGTATCTGTGTTGCGATCTATTATCGCTAATAGACATTGGGATGTAGATTACAAATGTGATCTTAGAATTTTAAAAATTTAGAAATCTTTAGCAAAATATTTACTATCGGTTCTCAAACAAGACCCGATTAATTGGAATAAGTCCGAAACTCATTCCGTGGTTGTCCACTGACGGAGTACTAGTTTAAAAACTACTTTTACGAAAAAGTCTGAATGATATTTTTGCTTTTTGAGAAAAGGGAATAATTCTAAATGGAAATAAAAATAATTTTGTTTGTGCAAGTTTTGTTTTTGGCTTTTTTTAGTGCTTTAAATGAATTAAAATGCTAAAGTTAAAAAAGATTTTTTGTATCTTTTAGATGAGTTATTACTCTAAAAATTAAAATTTTTTTTTTTTTTTTTTTAACATCCCATTTTATTTACACCTGTCTTTATATGACAATTAGTAATTAGTTTTGAGGTTTGGGTATTAATTAACTTAAATCAACACTTAAGATAACTTATATTTAGTGTAAGTAAACATTTATATTAAATTATATAAAATATATTTTGCGAAATTATCAATTATAAGAATCGGACAAATAGCTCCGATGGAGTGCATCGCTTAAGTCTTCTTGAGCCTGAGAGCTCGTTATAGGGTAGTTGTCTAATTTCATTGTTAGAATGAGTTGTAAGTTTAAATGTATGTTTTAAGCTGGAATTCCTTATAACATCTTGGACTGTGCTGACGTTAAGATCACGATGTATATTTTCATTGGATATGTACCATTCGGCGTTTATAATAGTTCTCAGTATTTTCGATTGAACTCGTTGGATGATTTTTATATTAGAGTTGCTTGCAGTACCCCAGAGCTCTGCGCCATATTTCCAAATAGGAGCTATTATTGTTTTGTATATAAGCAATTTGTTTTGTAAGGATAAAGTTGAATCCTTTCCTAAGAGCCAGTAAAGTTGTCCAAATTTGTACTTTACTTCGTTTTTTTTACGGATGATATGGTCTTTCCAGATTAATTTAGAGTCGATTATCATGCCAAGATATTTAGCTTTATTATCATTTTGAATCGGAGTGTTGTTTATCGTAATTGCTTAATGATCACTTATCTTCCTATTACACGCAGAGAAAAAACATGGTTTCAACATGATCACTGCTACATTATTGTGCTTGCTGCAATCGGGTATAGTGGTCACAACCATATTATTAGCTGTCTAACCATCAACATGTTCGCTACCATCATTGTTATAGTAAATATTTTACTATGTTATGATTGCCACCTTCTATTTTATAACATGATTGGCTGTAAACATACTGTGGTAACTCTGACTATGACATACTGTGGTAACTCTGACTATGACAAAAATATGATAATTATGCAACCACAAAATGCTGGCAACAATCAATAAATAATTATACATTAAATAAAATATGACTTTGACATTTACAGTCATAATATTGTCTTGTTTTCATAAAAACCAACACTTTTTAAGACATAAACCAACTGACTGAACTCAGTTGGTTTATGTCTTAAATGTCTTAAAAGCAATCATATATTGTTTAATGCTGGGATTTTATATTAATTATAAACTAATTAATTATAGAATCATAAAATGATTAGAGAATCATAATATACATAGTTGTGGGGACCATAATATAATAACATTTTGAGCATACTATGATTTAGAATCATAATATGGTAATTTTTGAATCATCATATGACTGTAGGGATCATATTATGGTAAAATTATGGTTATTGTATTATCATAATATGATAACCATATTATAGTACGATTATGGTTGGTACAACCATAAACCCAAAAATATATGATGCTCTTCGAATATGATTTTCCCAACCATGTTTTTTCTCTGCGTGTAGTGTAAGTCACTTGTACTGTTTTTTTACTATTTACTAAAATACCCCAGGTTTTAAACCAGTTTAGAGTTTTGTCCAGCAATTGTTGAAGGTTTGATATGGCCAAAGTTATATCTTTATTTGATGACAAAAGGATAGTGTCGTCTGCAAATATTGCAATCATATCTGTGGTATAGGATAGTGCCAAGGGCACTACCTTGCGGAACTTCCGCTTCCATTTTAATTATGCTTGAGCATTCATCTTTATATTTAACATAAAAGTGCCTGTCAGTTAAATAACTTTGTAGAATAAGAAAAAAGTCCATTGGTAGATTTTTTTCCAATTTATAAAGTAGGCCAGCATGCCACACACTGTCAAACGCTTTCGCTACATCAAGATATGTGGCCACGCAAAAATTTTTCTTATCAATTTCAGATGAGATTTTGTTAGTTACTCTATGTATTTGTTGGATCGTAGAGTGCATGGGTCTAAAACCAAACTGATGCGCTGGTATAAGATTTCTTTCTATAAGTATTGGTTATAGTCGATCAAAAATAAGTTTTTCGAATAATTTAGATAAAAGTGGTAATAGACTTATTGGCCTGTATGAAGTAGGCCTTGTGGAGTCCTTGTTTTTTTGTAAAAAATTATTTTTTTTTTTTTGCAAAAAAAAAACGAATTTTAAAGACAAACAACTTTTTTACTTTAAATCTTCGTTTTTCTTTCTTTTGTATTGAAGAAAATATCAAAATGGCGGTATTTTCGTCTTAACGTATACCCGTTAAGTCATAAAATATCCAAAGTACACTAAAATGTGTTTTAGGAGAACACTAACACATAACTTTTCGTATGCACATTCACTTTTAATGCGTAAAGAAAAAGCATGGTTGCAACATGATCACTTCTACTATATTATGCTTGTTGTATTCGGGTATGGCTGTCACAATCAAATTATTGATTTACAAATAGCTTCTAACCATCAGTATGGTCTCTACCATCATTATTATATTAAATATTTTATTACTTCATGATTGCCTCTTTCTATTATATAACATGATTATCTGTAACCATAATGTGATCACAAAAATTCTGACTAGAAAAAAATATGATTATTATGGAACTATAAAATGCAGACAAAATCAATGAAAAATTATAAATCAAATAAAACAGGAATTTGGTATTTACAGTTAAAAAGATTCTGTATAATGATTTTATATCTTTTTATTCTTTCAATTTTTTGTGCGAAAATGTTTGTTTTAAAAAATACTAGATTTTTAGAAATTTTCGTGAAGGAACATTTTTAAATTCACAGATTCTGCAAACTGTTTCGTAGATAAAAATTTAGGCTTTCATTTTAATAAAAAATTCTTAGATACTGAGGATTTTTCATCATGAAAAATACTTAGATTCTAAGGAATTTTTGTAGTACAAATATTCTTCGATTCTAAGGACGTTTTCTAAAATAAAAATTCTGAGAATCTAAGGACTAACTAAAAAAATCCTAAAAATGTCCTTATAATCTTAGAATTTTTCTATTAGAACAAGTGCATTATTAAAAAAGTTCTTAGAATTTAAAATTTGTTTAAGTATTTTTCTTAAAAAAGTCCATGGTATTCATGGTATATTTCGAGAAATGTGTCATTGGGAAAATGAGGCTAAGGCCCAATTACTGAATGTCGCTTTAAAATTTAAATTAAAAATTCAAAATTATTTGGGAACATAAAAAGATCCAATTTTTCACTAAACCATAAGAAGTGCTTAAGATGCATTAGGATCATAAAGTAAACTTCCACTCTTTGACACCAATATATTAAAATCATTGGTTTCGATCCAAATTTTTACAACACCGGAGTCAAAATCACTGCATATTTGCATAGGACCTTTTGTTTTTGCAAGTGCGGCCCCCGTTGAAGATTTAAATTCGTATTTTTTTTTTTTTAACTGAATTTATATTTTTCTCCAAAATTTTTTAGATTAAAAAATTAAACTTTCAGTTGTTAAAGGTGTATAAGGTGTTTTAAAATTTTGTCATTTTAAGTCATCTAAGACGTTTTCGTAGACAGTGTCTTTACGTGCAATAAAACGATAGGAAGCAATTGCCAAATCACTTTCTGTAAAACGTCAAAATGATGTAAATTTTTCTTCAAAAAACATAAAAACCAAAAATTAATTTTTTAATACAAATAATAAATAACTAAATTTTTCCCCCATTTTTATTGACTAAAATTTTGTGTTATTTTTTATTGCTAAATTAAAATGAAAATTAAAAGTGACTTTTGGTGGTAAGGACCAATATCAGGGTATTGGAATAATATCAAAATGAATTGTCTTCACTTGAGATAAAATCAGTTTGACAATTGCTTGATATCATTTTATTAGATGTGAAGACATCGGGTGTACCATGCCCTCTTTTCCCCAGTCACTTGGTAGGTTTTCTCAAACCGGTCTTCTTTTCATTGGCCACGGGACAAGTTGCAGGGTAGGCACTTGTCACCAGTCACAGGAAAGGAACTTTCAGATTGGTCACTTTTTCACCGATCACAGGATAGGTTGTTTTAAACTGATTACGGGACAGGAGATCGAACTTCAGTTGACCTTTTTTTCCCCACAGGGCAGTCATAATTTTAAAACTTATCCCTGGATTTTCTAGTATTCTTTGCGAACTACACTCTAATTAATTTCTATTGAATTTTACCCAACCTATAGTAGGAAACTGTACTCCTACTATAAGTTGGGTTGGGTGCGTAAACGAAAAAAAAGTACACACATTATGCGTATGTTAAAAAAATGAAATTTTAAAAATAATTCGCAAATTTACTAAAATTGTGCGTAAAAAAATCTATTTGAAGTGTAAATGTACGCATGAAATGCCTAAAAATGCATTTCTAAATGCGTAAAAATACCAAAAAATGTGTATATTTACCAACGCAATGCTTTAAATTAAACTGCACAAAAACATTTGTTTTATTAGACAATCATTTTTTTTTATTGCAAATAATATATGATTTTTTAATAATGAATTAAAAATATTATACAGAATACATTTAGCAATATTTTCATGATTTAGCGCCCCAGCAAAAACACACCTTACCAAATAATGAGTCTAGTAATATAAACTCAGAGGTTTTCACATATTACCATTTGTATTATAATTCTAATTTTTTTTATGGGATGTCCCAAAAGGTAAGGTGTTATGCTTACGTGCAAGCTTACGAAAAAATAATAAATAATGCGTTACGTGTATGCATATGAATTATTGGTTACTAGAAACCAATTACTATTTAACTTTCAATAAGGAATTGAGTAACACATTATTTTTTGACTCCTGGTAACCAATTATAATTTAACAATGCGTAAGCGACAAGGTAATGACATAAAGTGCTGTGAATCCAAAATTCTAATCCATTTTTTTTAACTACATAAATTAACCCTTTTTGACCAACGGTCGATAAATGTCCCATTTTTAATTTTTTTCATGTTTGACCTATTTTCTAACCGATTCTAACCATTCCTTTAAGATATCAGAAACATAAAGATATTTGGAATTCGTGCACTCCATTTCATACAGGATGCTGATACAATTTGAAACAAGTGCATACCATACCGATTTAAAGCAAAACTATATTTGCAAAAAACCAGCAAAAGAAAAAACTTGGGAAAAAACATTTAAAAAAACAAAACTAGCAGAAACAAGCAAAACTTAAAAGTTGGGGAACACTTTTTTTCAAAAAAAAAAAAGAACAGAACTAACAGAAAAAATTTATTTATTTTTTTTTTGTATTAGAAAAAAGCACTTTGCGGCAAAAATCTATTTAAAGCTCAAAAATCTTAAGAAAAATCTATTTTAAAGCTAAAAACAGGAAAATCCAAAAAAGGAATGCAAAACCAGCTTTTTATAGCACTTTGCATTATAAACTAAATTGTAGGATTTTTTTGTTCATTTGCAATGTTAACTTGTTTCATTAAATTGTAACTAAGTTCGGACTTTTTTGATAAAGGCCTTAACTTAAAATAAAAATAAATAAATAAAATATACATAAAAAAATAAATGTTTTTAAGCTACTAAATATGCCATTGCAGGTAACTTATTGAGAATAATAAAATACTAATATATTATAGGTAATACATTATTTTTTATTCGAGAATAATACTGTAGGTAAGGAGTACTCAATACAAAGTAACGTATAAAGTAATGACATGTCATTACCATGTTTTTGCTGGGGCTGATTTCGAATGGGCCTGTGCAGTAATGATCACCTTCAATTTAAAATGTGCGGCATGATTTGTATCCTCTTCTCCATTTTAAAGAGCAAAATTTTATTCATCCATGTACATACAAAATTGGTTCTTGTTGACTTAAAAATATGTGGACAGAATTTATTATATTCCAGTTTTTTTTTGTATGAACGTAGTATAAATGATTTTATATATTATACGTTTTTTTGCTTTTTAAATTTTTTTATATTTTTCAATTTTATAATTGTCTAAATATATTTATTACCATTCCAATTTAGTATATTTACGAAATTTGTGCGTAAAATTTGAGTTTAATAAAATAACACTAATTTTAGGCACAGAGTGTTTAATTGTAAATACATTATGTCTAAAAATACTTTTTGTGTGTATTATTGTATTATTGAAAGTGTGCACAAAACAGTTTTACGTATTTGGTGTTTGTATTTTCCGAATTTTCGTAATATTACATAACATTTTACCCATTTTAATGTAGTAAATTTACAAACATTTTTTAGAGTGTACTAACAACCTATTAACTTTGCTGTTTGTAGTCAACAGTCAAAGAATATATTCTAAATTTACATTTACTAATTTTATTTCCATTTTCTTCTCTTTTCAGGTATGTATTCCTCGTTAATTTGTCATTAAATTACCGACTTCTTTTGACCCTCTTCTCCTGCAGTTAAGTACATACACGTTTTATTTAACATTTTGATTTAGTTTGTTGATTTGTTTTTTTTTGTTTTTTTTATAAAAAGCCACTTAACAACAATTTTTATCAATGCAAATCATTTAAATTAAATCCAATTAATTTCAATATCAAATGTTTATATCTACATACAAATCAAAAGTTTTTTGTTCCATTGGTCCCCTTCGTTTGTAAATTGACATTTATATTAATTAAGTTCAACTATAGTTGTATTTAAATGTCTATAAAAGGAATAGGAATAAATCTGAGATTTGTTATGGCGAAACTATTAAATAAATGCGCATTAAAATTTTTGTTAATTTTGGGAAATAATTTGAGAAAATTTAAAAAAGGAAATTGCTAAAAAAAATATTTGACTTCGGGATCCCTTTTCATATTTAGTCTTACTTTTGAAATGCGTCGACCAAATTGTCTTGGCAAAAATTATGTATCCCCACCTTATTTTAGCGGCTTGGATGTCTTTTTAGGAGGCAAATATTCAGAGGGTTGAACCTAAAGTTAAATCAAGTGCACAAGGGTGCCTTAAAAATACAACTATTTTTATATCAAAAATAACAAATTCTATTTACAAAAAGTCACTGACCTATGGCCGTTTTATGTAAATGAATTATTGTTGTTTATAAAAACTTGTAAATAAAATTATATTGTATATATTATTTTTTTTTTATTTTTCCATAAAACACTCTTTTTATGAAAATTATAAATGCATAACACGTTTTAAGTAACACGGATATGTAAGGTCGATATAAATGATAGAACACGAATGCCAAACAATTTATGTATTTTTTAACTGACTAACTCATACGTTATAAATGTCACAATGTTCTGCTGCACATTGGTACAAAATTTCATTTTAGGGGAAACTAATTGAACTTTTCAAAATTAAATTTCTGTCGTCACATTTGATCTGTCAAATTAGCTACTTCACAACTCATATAAAATTTGTTCACACATATGTAATCCTATTGCTATAAACAAAATAATTTTCATATTTTTGAAACTTTCTCTTCAATATTAAATATATTTAATAATAATAATAAACTGACTGTCTATTAGTGCTGGTCAGTTTGTTCATGAATGAAGTTTAAAAAAAAAAACGTCGACTACAATAGGTATTTTACTTTTTGTTCGAAATTAATTTTAAATTGTCTTTTTATATGTAGATTTTATTTTATAACAATATGATGCATGATAATTATTTTTTTATTTAAAAAAAAGAAAACAGGTGTTTATATGATAATTATAAAATAAATTATAAATAATATTTAAATTCAAATAAACTTTTGTTGCTTAAATTAACTTAAAATTATGCGAGGTTTTTATTATGTCATATGAAATGACAACAAAAATTAACTCAAATGAATTCTCGTCATTTTGTGTCAAACGCGTTTCATTACATCTTAAAAACTGACAATAAATCAATAAAGCAGAGCGTCTCAAAGACTTATGTCAAATTTTGGTGTGAGTTGACTGACACACCGTTTTCATTACAAAGGTCAAATGTGATGCGTAAACTTTTGGCGAGCGATCAGCTGATTAGAAAATATTAATTTGAGTTAAATAAAAAGTGGAAAAAATAATAATAAAACAGAAACAAATGGCTGTAGCTAGTGCGCCGCTTTGAGTTATTAAAACACAAAATAAAAGGAAGCATTGAAATTTATTTTCCAGCAAAAAAAAAAAAAAAAAACAAATAAAAAAGGGCTAAATTCGGCTGTGCCGAATCTTTGAATTACCTCCACCAATATCCTAAAAAGATGTTCTCTACTGTTTTTAATACAAATAATATAAAAAACTTTTGAAGTAAAATTATGTAGGTGAAAAAATTTTTTGAGGTAAAAAACTTTTTTTAGATGTGAAAAGAACTTTTTTGGTGAAAAAAAAAATTTAGAGGTGAAAAAAATTTTTAAGGTAAAAAAAAAAATTTTTTATGGTGAAAAAAAATGTTAGTGCTGAAAAAATGTTTGAGGTGAATACAATATATTTACTGCTAAGCGACTGGTGAAAAAATATGAGAAAATATGTTATATACCAGTCGCTACCATGAAATTGTACTAAATTTGTATAGGTAATTTAGAGGCACCTTTACATTTTCACTAGTTTTTTTAACCATGGACTGCACAAAAAACACATTTTAAAGCATAGTTTTTGTCAAATACTCAATTTTGTTCCGGCTAATGGTGACTAGCTCTGCAGCTGAATATGCCTAATGGAGAGAATGCACTTTCTGATGCGCCACGTATTGATAAATAGTTGCAACGAATGTTCTTTCTTTAAAAAATTGAAGTGTGTTTGTCTAATAGAGAGAATACAGCAAAGAAATTAATTTATTAAAGAAAGAACATGAGTAGTAACTATTTGTCAATAGATGGCCCATCAGAAGGTGCATTCTCTCCATTAGGCATATTTTGCTAGTCTACATTAGCCGTATTGTGCTACAATATGTTTTATGTTTTATGTGCATATTATACCTTAATTTTTTAAATCAATATTCATTCATTTAGATGTTTATTCATCTGTATTTTTCTGTATGCAAAAGAAAAAATTAACATAAATATACATTTGCCAATCCCTCAATTCTTAAAAATACAAATGGAATAAAAAAAATACTATTTTCCTCTATGAAAATTTCTCTTTTGGCATAAAAATGTGCAACAAATGCTTTTATTACGTCAAAAATTTGAAAAATTTACTTTTAAATTATGTAATAAGTCTACTAGCAACATCTGAATACATTATAATTTAAAGTATGTAGTTAATTTAATATTTTTGGTAAATAAATTAATTGAAAGCCTAATCCAAGGCTATATCGCCATGGGCCAGGATATAGTTTTAATGTGATTCTACGCCACCTATTCAAAAGTAGCGGCACTAAAGCAATTATGCATTTTGCTCTTTCTTTATATATAAATATCTTTGGACCTAGTTATGGGTCAGGGTATTGTTTTAGTTAATTCAGCGCCACCTATTGAAAAGTAGCGGTACTAAAGCAATTATGTATTTTTCTATTTCTTTATATATATAATGTCTTTGGTTACAAAAACAAAAAATACATTTTATGGAATAAAACGAAAAACCAACAAAGCTTAACAGAAAAACCCAATCTGGCTTACTATATCTCTTATAGTAGCCAAAGAATTGGAGATATTTGAACGGAAAATCCTAAGCAAATGCATCGGAAAAAATTATGAAAATTTCATAAAACGATTTTCAAATATGAAAATGCCGATGTTCTACCCTTCTGTAGGTACTCCATGTCGTTGCACGCCAGATTTGTTGAGAAACTTGCGCTACACTATAATATGCTTGTCAGCCAAATATACGAAAGCGAGAAAAACACCATCTGGGCTGAATCTACATATATTTCTCTTGTCGGTATAATTAATTCTATATGAGCCCGGTCTCCGGCAATCATAGGGGCTGAAGATGATATACGTATATACTAAATGTTGCATGAACTGTAATATGAATATGTTTTGTCAATTTATGTAACAGAACTTTTGTTATTTAGTTTTAGTAATGTTATTTATTTAGTTTTAGTAATGTTATTTACAGTGGTCTGCTCTGTTAGCGACTTTAACATTGTTCATTTTTACGTTAACTTAGTTATCATAGTATGTAAGACAATAAATGTAATCGAACAATAAGAAGACTTAATAACATTTTTACTTACTTGACAGAAAAAAAAATAGATACAGAAAAATTGTACAAATTTGTATGGAAAATTTAGAGGTACCTTCACATTTTCACTCATAACTTTTGAACCGCTGAACCGATTTTGCTCATTTTAAATACCAAACTGCTCGGTAGGATGTTCAAAAATCTGTGCAAAAATAGGCACCCCCTCTTGCGTCTTCGCGTCGTGATCTCCATTTCAACAGACAGACAGATGGACATCGCTAAATCGACTTAAAATTGCATAAGGATCACGAATACAGGTTGGTTGAAAAGTTCCTGCGCTCGAAATGAAAGAATACTGTTTTTGTTACGAAATATATTTTTTGTTCAACATAATCTCCTAGAAGCTCAATACACTTGTTCCAATGATCTTCCAATAATTTTAACCCATCCTTATAATGGTTTTCCGAAAGCTCTGCAAAATAACCGTCTACGGCTGCTATGGCCTCTTCATTCGACGAAAAATGCTTTCCACGAAGGAATTGTTTGAGATTTCTGAAGAGGTAGTAGTCACTGGGAACCAAATCTGGTGAATACGGTGGATGTTCAAGCAATTCGTACTTTAATTCTTTGAATTTAGCCATCGTCAAAACACTTTTGTGAGCAGGTGCATTGTCTTGCTGAAAAATGATTTTTCTTCTTCTTTAAACCAGGTCTTTTCTCACGAATTTTTTTCATCCAGCTGATCCAAAAGGCTGCAATAATATTCAAAGTTGATTGTTTTACCTTTCTGAAGATAATCAATCAACAAAATTCCTTTTGCATCCCAAAAAACTGATGCCATAACCTTCTTTGCTGATCGTTGTGACTTCACCTGCTTTGGAGCTGAACAACCAGCTTCAGTGCACTGTAAACGTTCTTGTTTCAATTTAGGATCATGGTGGTAGATCCAAGTCTCATCCATAGTTATAAAACGACGCAAGAAGTTGGTTTTATTCGGCTTAAAACGCTCCAAATTTCGCTGAGAAACTTGGTTTTCGATCCAGTTTTTGTTGAATTGTTAATGTGTGCGGCACTAACTTTCCAAACAGTTTTTTCATACGTAATTGTTCATGTAAAATATGGAGTACTCACTCGTTCGTCTGAGATGCCTATGGCATAAGCAATTTCACGCTTAGTCAAACTTGGATCTTCACTAACCATATTATGTACCTGCTCAATGATTTCTGCTGTGGTTGCAGTTTTTGGTCGTCCTTCGCGTGGATCGTCTTCAAGGCTGGTACGACCACGTTAAAATTCACCAGCCCAAAATTCAACGGTGCGTTTTGAAGGTGAGGACTCCTTATACACTTCTAACAATTGTTCATAAATTTCCTTTGCTTTTAAACCCTTCAAAACAAAGAATCTAATGACTGCACGATATTCAATTTTTTCCATATTAAAAAAAATCACTGACACGTCAACTTCAAATGGGTTGTAAACAAAGAAAGAATTGACAGAATGACTTGCAACTTTGCATGTGTTCTCAGAACAGTTAACCAACTTGAGAAAAAAAAAGTTTGGAGCTAGCAGTGCCATCTTTTGGCGAGCGCAGGAACTTTTCAACCAACCTGTATATATACTTTATGGGGTCTTAAATCTATATTTCGACATGTTACAAACGGAATGACAAACTGATATATACCCTCACCATATATGGTGGAGGGTATAAAAATAACAGCTTTGCGATCGCCAAACAAAAAAAAATTTACAACTTGTCAATTTTATTTTAGATAAAAAATGCTGCGATATCTGCTGACAAACTAAATTTGACGTTTTCACTTGTCTGTCATTTTAGACGGCAGTTAGTGTGCATAACTGACTGCAAACTCAGATGACACCATATGACAACCCGTTTTCATACAATTGCCAACAATTAGGACAAATTGACATTAAAAATGACATAGTGAAAACCATGCATTACAGTTTTTTGTGCAGAGAAGCATTACTTAGGAAATTCTCAGGGATAGAGAGGAGATAAAAGGTGAAGGGCTTCAAATATGGCAGCACTGTAATTGCGCGAGATAATAATTGTTACAACAATTGTTTCCCGCCATCTGATGAAAAGTAAGCGGAATTACTGAAGCTTTTTTTTAGGTTTGTTATGGAAATCCGAAGGAGGAAGGTAGCGTCTTCATGTATGAGAGTTAAAAACTCATACATATTTTTTTTTCTAAATTTATGTAATCGTCGCTAGGAATCCAACCCGCAACCTTTTGTGTAACAGTCCATCGCGCTGTACTTTGATTTGCTGTAATGTAAAAAACAAAACTAAATAATAAAATAAAATATTTTACAATTCATATTTACAACGTCTACTACAAAAAATTGTTATCTTTTTACTATTACTTCTGGTAAAAACAATTTAAGTAGCTGTAGCAAAGTCATCTGTATACTACTCAGTTTATACTGTAGTGGTCAGTCATTGTTATCGTTTGACTTTGGTTTTTTATCTTGTGCTACTACTACACTGATAATAATTTATGAATAAAAATGCTAAATTAATGTCAAAACAAACACACAAAGAAAAAACATAGTTGGGTTAATCATATTCGAAGAGCATCATATATTTTTGGGTTTATGGTTGTGCCAACCATAATCGTACTATATTATGGTTAACATATTATGATAATAAAATAACTATATTTTTACCATAATATTGTCCCTACAGTTATATTATGATTCAAAAATCACTATATTATGGTCCTAAATAAACATTTCATATTGAATTTATCATAATATGATCGCACGTAATCATAGTATTTTCAAAATGTTATCATATTATGGTCCCTCATAACTATATTATGATTATATGATCCATAATCTTAGAAAATTTCTTAAGGAAAAAGTTCTTAGAAACTATAAAAAAGCTCTTTAAATTTAAGAATATTTCCTTTAGAAATGTTTTTTCTAAAAAAACCTAAAATATATTTGAAGAAAAATTGTTAACGAAAAAAATCATAGACTGAGAACTTTTTTCTTTGATTGTATAATTATTTATTGATTGTTGCCAGCATTTTATCGTCATATTTTTTTTCATAGTCAGAATTTTTGATACCACAGTATTGTTACAGCCAATCATGATATAAAATAGAAGGTGCCAATCACAAAATAGTAAAATATTTACTAAATAATGATGGTAGCGACCATGTTGATTGTTAGAAAAACAATAACTTGGTTGTGACAACCATACCCGATTGCAGCAAGCACAATATAGTAGCAGTGATCATATTGCAACCATGTTTTTTCTCTGCGTGAACGAAAATTAGTATATTTTACGAAAGTTTTTTTTATTTTAAAATTTTTATGCATGGATTATTATCAGTGTATTACAAACAAAAAACGAATTCATAGTAAGTAGCAAGGATAGAAAATTGAAACCAAAAACAAGTAAAAAAAGTCTTAAATTCGGCTGACCCGGATCTTTGAATACCCTAAACCAATATTCTAAAAAAAATGTTCTTTACTGTTTACTGTTCTTTACAAATAATGTAAAAAACTTTTGAAAAAACAATTGAGGTGAAAAAAATTTTTTGTGGTGAATAAATTTTTTTGTGGTGAAAAAAAATTTAGTGGTGAAAAAATTGTTTGAGGTGAACAATATTTGAGGTTATTACAAAATATTATTAATTTCTAAGCGACTGGTTAACAAAATATGAAAGAATTTATTTTATACCAGTCGCTACTATGTAATTGTACTAAAATACACAAATTTGTATGGAAAATTTAGAGGTATCTTCACATTTTCACTCATAACTTTTTAACCGCTGGACCGATTTTGCTCATTTTCAATACCAAACTGCTCGGAAGGATGTCCAACAATCCAGGTAAAAATAGGTACCCCCACTTGCGTTTTCTCGTCGTGATAGCCATTTCAACAGACATACAGACGGACAAGGCTCCCGAATATATATACTTTATGGCGCCTTAGACCTATATTTCGACATGTTACAAACGGAATGACAAACTAATATATACCCTCCACCATATATGGCACAAATCATGACTACTTTTATGCCGAGTAATTTTATAAAGCTAAAGAATAAACAATTTTAATTTATCTTCATCATCAGTGTATTAAGGCGAATACAAAATTCAGTAAAATAAAACAGGTTATAAATAAAGTAAATGATTTACATTTATTTTAATTATACATTTTGAGTTTAAAAAAATATGTTAAATATAAAATAAATAAATTACACAATATAAAATATGAAATATAAAATACAAAATATAAAATACAAAATAAAAAATATTAAATATAAAATATGGAATATAAAATTTAGGGAAACAAAGACGATAATTTTTAATCCCCCGTATTATCCCACTGTAATTGGAAATTCCTAAAATATCTCTTCTGTTAATAAGCTCATACCACACACACAAATTTTAAATGTCAGATGTCAAGACACTAATGGGTTTGGCAAGACCGTTTAGTGGAGCCTTTGAAACTCTTGAACCCCAAAATAGAATTACCTTATTGGTTACTGAGCTAATTATCGAGGCAACACATTCTTTAAATTTCAGGTTTCTATCCAAAGAGGTGTGGTTTGGCCGCTAAGGGAGACATTTGTCCACAAAAAGTTTAAACTGTACCTAATTTGTGAATTAGTCTATACTGCAAGGAACACACATTTTCAATATCAGATATTTAGCCAAAGTAGTTTGGGTTAGTGTAGTGTTTTAATTCTACTTGTTCCCCGTTCCATTTCAATTCGTTCCGTTTAACCACTGTTTAATTTTAATTTTTTCGTATTTCGCATTTCGTTTCCCTTGTCAAGTATTGCAGTTGTTTCTGTTCTATTAAATTCTGTTCCCATTATCTACATCTTTTCCAATTGTATTTCAGAAATAGTCAATTGTATTTTAGAAATAGTCAATTGTATTTCAGAAATATTCAATTTCTGAAATACAATTGACTATTTCTGAAATACAATTGACATTTTCTGAAATAGAATTCACTATTTCTGAAATACAATTGACTATTTCTGAAATACAATTGACAATTCTGAAATACAATTGACTATTTCTCAAAAACAATTGGAAAAGGTGTAGTGTTTCAATCCTACTCGTTCCTCATTCAATTCTATTTCGTTTCTTAATTTTAGTGTTTCAGTTTTTCTCGTTCTTTAAATTTCGCTTCTCTAGCCACAGTAGCTTTGGCAGGCCGCAAAAAAAAAAAAGATTTTTCCAAGTTCAAATTACAATTTCTGTTGAAAATTCAAAAAATTGCCTTATTAGTGAATTAGCCTATACTTCAAAGAACACAGATTTTTATTTTCAACTATCTAGCCAAAGCGGTTTGGGCAGTTTTTACCACTTTTAACCCCCCTTTTTTTACCAAGCTCCCGGAAAAAATTCCAAAACCTTATCAATAAATTGGCGCATTCTCTAAGATTTCTAGCCGATGCGCTTCGGGCAGGCCGTTAAGGGAGAGATGTTTTCCCTTTTGAGCCTCCATTTTTACCTTATTCGTGGAGAACATTTTAAAAAGAATTTTAGGAAATTTTTTCAATCGAAATTGTCCTCAATGGATTTTATTACAGAAAAATTCTTTAAAATCTTAATGTTTTCTATAAATAAATAAAATCTAAAAAAATTACATATGAAAATTCATTTTAAATGTATGATGCGTATTTTATTTAAAAAGTCCGTTTTAGACATCACTAGTTTTTCATAAAATATTCAATTTTCAAAATGTTTTATTCGTAAAAAAAAACAAAATTGTTTCGTACAATATGTACACTAGGGTTACAGCATTTTATTTTTCTTGGATATTTGAGGATTTCTGGTAAAAATTTGCTGAAAAATTTTGCATTGCTGATCAGCTAAAATCAGCAACAAGTTTTACTTAAATTAGTAATTTTTTTTTTTACTAATTTTAGCAAAACGGCTTTCAGAAATTGGTATATCATTTCTGAAGTTAGCAAAAAAATTTGTAAATATTCTGTAAAAATTCTGTAATTTGTAAAATGTAAAAAAATTTACTAAAAAATACTAAAAATCAGTTCAAAAATAGTAGTGGGATTGAACACTTTTTAAAATTTTTTACTAACTCTTTTTATGAGTGTATAAATCATAAATAATTAGCATGCATAAAAAATATTTTTACTTAAAAATAATTTTTTTTTAAATAAAAATTTTATTAAAAAGTCTTTTTATCCAAAGAAAAGAACTGAGATAAAACTTGGCTTTTAAATTTATTGTACGCTCTCCAAAAATGTGCTACTTCAAAAAAGTGCATAAATCCATGTTCGACTGTAATTATAGAATTTGCTAATAATAATTTTCTAGATATTGTTGTTCTCTTTAGAAAACTGTGTAAGTCCATACAATGTAATTGATTTCCTGTACTTACTTCACATGTCTAAAATTGTATATAAAATTATAAAAAATTTTATTGTAAAGAAACATGAACATTTTTATTAGTAAATTATAGAGACTAAAAATTGAGAAATTCCACAGAGCCAGCAGGATAGAATACTTAGTATTTTCGGTTGGCGCTACCCAACCTTGTCAATATGCATGCTCTTCTTCTCCCTTTGCGGTTATTGCTTGTCTATTTTATATTGAGTGTTTGGAAATAAATTAACAAACTCGAAAACAACACACAATTAGAGTAACATCAACGAAATTTAACAATTTATATTTATCCTCTATATTTTACAGTTTTTATTATGAACTTTAATTTTTAAAGTATCCAATAACAAAGCTTTATGAAGCCGTTAATTTCAAATGTTTGTCCTAATCCATATTAAATCTACAACATAATCCATATTGATAGTTAATGAATAGACAATATTTTGAATTATATTTTGCACTGTATCCTTGCACACCATGACGATGTCTCTCACGTCGCAAAAAACGTTATCTTGTTTTTATATGTGCAGATTTCAAAGGTTCAGAATTTTTTCAAATTGTTTTTATACCCTCCACCATATATGGTGAGGGTATATATCAGTTTGTCATTCCGTTTGTAATATGTCGAAATATAGGTTTAAGACCCCAAAAAGTATATATATTCATGATCCTTATGCAATTTTAAGTCGATTTAGCGATGTCCGTCTGTCTGTCCGTCTGTCTGTCTGTCTGTTGAAATGGCGATCACGACGCGAAGACGCAAGCGGGGGTGCCTATTTTTACCCAGATTATTGAACATCCTCCCGAGCAGTTTGGTATTTAAAATGAGCAAAATCGGTTAAGCGGTTCAAAAGTTATGAGTGAAAATGTAAAGGTACCTCTAAATATTCCATACAAATTTGTACAATTTTTCTGTATCTATTTTTTTTCTGTTAAGTAAGTAAAAATGTTATTAAGTCTTCTTATTGTTCGATTACATTTATTGTCTTACATACTATGATAACTAAGTTAACGTAAAAATGAACAATGTTAAAGTCGCTAACAGAGCAGACCTCTGTAAATAACATTGCTAAAACTAAATAACAAAAGTTCGTTACATAAATTGACAAGACATATTCATATTACAGTTCATGCAAAATTTAGTATATACGTATATCATCTTCATCCCCTTTGGTGGAGGGTATTCAAAGATTCGGCACAGCCGAATTTAGCCCTTTTTTACTTGTTTGCGATTCCAATTGGTTTTCTTTGCAAATCCAATTAGTTTTTAGCAGATTTCCCAATTGGATTTGAAAAAAGGTTTTAAAACAGGGAAATTTACTCAATTTTTTGCAGAAATCAGGGAAATTTGTTTAATTTTGCTCTCAGTTTCCGAACCTTTGTATTCTATATAAAATTTTATTTGGCCGCTGCCGGCGTTGCATCCTCTATACTATTCTTCCTCTATGATCCTTGTGTATTCTGTTCTGCTGGCTCTGTGGAATTTCTCAATTTCTATTCTCTATAATTTACTAATAAAAATTTTCATGTTTCTGTACAATAAAATAATTTATAAAAAGAATATGATTATATGATCTAGAATTCTACTATACCATTCACTCACAAAATAACAGATAACAATTCATAAAACTGCATTAATTATAAAAAATTTTAAATTTTCCATTTTCCATTTTATCTTGCTTACACAGAGAAAACTGGTTCATTGTTACAACCGAATTTTTTTCCAACCGAATCGTTTAGTTGCGACCACTGATTTTTTTTTTTTTTGTGGCGACAGAAATTCGGTTAGTTTAAAAGTATTTCGGTTGGAACATTATATTTCAATTGACCTTGGAATACATTTGATTGCGATGGATTTCTCCGTTGCTGCAACCAAACCATTCGGTTGGCAAGATATTCGGTTGTCACAATGAAACTGTATTCTCTGTGTACATGCCACTATTCCGGTACCCAGCAAAAATGAAGTTGCCAAAGAAGCAATAAAAGCATCACTACCATGGCAAAGGCATCACTTCTTTTCTAATGGTTTCATCGATGAATTTAACATTAGCGTGTCATAGGATGGAAGTATTCAAATGTAGCTACTAGAATTAACCATACTTTACTTTAAGGAAGCAATGATAATACAATGATTAGGTATTCTGATGCATGAGTGGAAAATGTTTGTAATATTTAAGCTTTAATGAAATTTTAATTCATAAGAATGCAGAAAAATAAGTATAAAGACGCGAAATATATTTATTGATATACAAATACTTTTTATTAAAACAAATAAATAATTCTGCATTAGTGAAAGAGCATTTTTGAAACATTCTCCAAAAATTTTAATGAATTTTTAGACAAAAAAAATGACTATAACTTCTTTCATTGCTTCTTAAACTTCAGTTGACATTCTTTTATGATTTTTTGGTGTTATTCTAAGGCACTTCCAAAAGAATTCATGTGTTCATATTTCAAATGCAGTGATCTGGATATAAACCCGATGCATATCTTAAAATATCACTCTTCATTACTTCTAAAGCATAAGTTGTAGTATATCGTATATTTTTTTGAATCTTAAGCATTTATTCAAATTGAGAAAATAGTTCTGATGAACTTTTCAAATTTTTTTATTAAATAATTTTTTATATTTTAGTTTAAAATTTTATGCAGTTTTGCAATTTTCATAAAAGTTTTTAAAAATCAAGAAAAACTGATTTTTTTAACCTTTAATTGAAACTAGCTGGCTTGTCATTTGCATTTTTTTAGCCTTAAATATTTATGACGACGCAATCTCTGCATTTTTGCATTATGTATATTATTTAACACTACACCATTTTCAGCTTTAATTCAGAATTTACCAAAATAATTTTAAAATTGTGAAAAAATTATTTCAAATTGCCCAAAAATGTTTTAAAATTGTGCAAAAATTATTTAAAATTGTTCAAAAATATTTGAAAATTGTCTAAAAATGTTTTAAAATTGTACAACCAGTTTTTATATTATCCAAAAATATTTTAAAATTTGTCTAAACATTCATTAAAATTTTTGAAAAATGTTTTACTAATGCAGAATTATTTATTTGTTTTGATATAGAGTATTTGTATATCAATGCATAAATTTCGCTTCTTTACACTTATTTTTCTGCATTCTTATGAATTAAATTTTCATCAAAGTTTAAATACCACAAAGTATATGAACATTTTCCACTCATGCATCAGAATACCTAATTATTGTATTATCATTGCTTCCTTAGAGTAAAGTATGAGTAATGCTAGTAGCTACATTAGAATACTTCCAGCCTATGACACGCTAATGTTAAATTCATCGATGAAACCATCAGAAAAGAAGTGATTCCTTTGCCATAGTAGTGATGCTTTTATTGCTTCTTTGGCAGCTTCATTTTTGCTGGGCTACTAGGGCATTATATACCTGTCAGAGGCTTTTTGGTGGGGCTTACGATTTAAGGCCTCGCACATTCAAGTGACACTCAGGGCATTATTGTTCTATCATGTGTCGTCTAGACTTGTCCTGGCTTGTATTGAGTCTCTTAATAGACTCGGCGAATACAACAGACTTATTTTAAACTTGGTTCCTCGGTCCATCTGCGGCACCCGCCGTTATTTCTTTGACACTGAGCCTTTTTGTGGTGTACCTGCGGGGTTTATCAGAGAAAAACTTATGTGGAGAGAATTCAAAAATGAGGCTGGTGCACGGGGCATTTCTAATCCAATGAATTATTTTTATTATAAAAGAATTATTAGTCTACCAAAATTACTGAAACAAAAATGTAAAATATACACATTTTTTTTACCAATATATACGAATATCGCGAACTTTAAACGCTGTTAGGGAACTTTAAGTTCCCTCCAGTTTTAATACATCGTTCTCGTTCGTGTGCTAAAGTACTAAAATTTTAGATTTTTCTATTTTCATTAATTTTCTTTAGAAATGTAAAACCTTAGACAATTCAGATAATTTTAAGTTATTTCAAACTAGAAAAATGTTTGTAATTTACCAGTTCAAAAGCATTTCTTGTTCAACTAAACATTTTTAATTGAAACCATATAAAACATCATTATTCACACTATATTTGTAAAATTAAATAAAAATACAAATTCTTTTAGCCTTAAAAAGAAAACATTAACAAAAAAAAAAATCGATCCAAAAACGTGAATTTGTTTTACGCATTTTTCGTGTTAACAAAAAAAAATCAATATCTAAATAGTGGTTAAGGCAAGAAAAATTTGTAACATAAAATGCTAAATGTTTTCTATAAATAATTAAATATCAAACAGCACACGGAGAAAATTTTTAATCAATTCAAAGTTATCATTAAATTACGACAAATTTGGAAACCTCAAAATCTTTATAATTTATATGAAACTAGAATAAAATTAAAATTATTTGCTAATTATTATATATTACAATATAATTAATTATATTTTACATAAAAGTTAAAAAAAAATTCTTTAACTTTAAGTAAAAGCTTCATTGATTTTATTTCAATAAGATTTTTTGGAAATAATGGAACAATTCAGTTATGTGCAAGAAGGCTTTATTGAATTTCAACCAATGAAAGTTTGCATGTTATTTATAAAGTATTTAATTAATATGTAGAATGATACCTTTTATACACAGAACAATTTTTTTTTAGCAAAATAATTAAACATTTTGTCAAAAAATTAACTAAAAATTTCTTAACATTTATAAAAAAAACAACACAAATTTTATGAATCTAGATTGTTAATAATATTTATATTAATAAAATGAAAGTAATGAAAAAAAAAATTCTTATTAAATTTTATTAATTTAATGCAAAATTCCATTGCCTTTATTCATTAATATCATAATTCGCTTAGTATTAAACTATAAATAATTAAGCTTTTCATTAATATTATGAAACTGTGTACTTGTTAAAACTTAATTCAGTACAAGGTAGTTTAGTGTGTATTAAACAAAAATACACAAACTAAAACTTTTTCTACAAAATTTTTTTAAAAAAAAGTTTTATATTGTTTGTTATACCGTTTAAATCTTTTTAACTTATGACAGGTTACATTTGAAAAAGTTTGGTTGCCAATTCAGACTGTGTGAATTTTGCATAAATTTGAACTAAACATGTTTTTTATGTTATAAAACATTTTGAAAAATATATACTTTTATGAATGTTATAAAATAAATAAAAAAAATTTATGTTAGTATAGTAGAAAAAGTGATAATCAAATATATTAGGTATAATGTATGCGGAATGAAATATGAACTGATTGCCAACTATGATTACAAAAAGATATAAAATCACAATATTAATAGCAACTATGTCATTGAAAGCAGGGGAACGTCAAAATTAATTTTGTGAATTTTGTGAAAATGCAAGGGCGGTCCCAAAATTAGCTGACCTAACAAAGACAACATAACAAATTTGAGAAAAATTTTCTTTATTTCTCAACATAATCATCTTTTAGCTCGGTACACTTTTCTCAGCTACATTCAATAGCTTCGATACCCTGTATACACCCTGCGGGAAAAGGAACTATCCCAGGATATATTACGTGACCGATTCATTTCGACAGGGATCAGTCACGGGACTGATTTTTTTGTATGAAAAGGACGGGTCACCTTAACATAGGCTTGCCCTATGCGCTATGTGACATATCACGGGACTGGTCTAAAAGAACATGTCACACAACTAATTCCAAAGAACATATCACAGGACTCGAACTTTAAAACTCATCACGTGATAGAGGATTTTAAACCGAGCATGTGGTAAGTTTTTCACCTAACACGAGACTAGTACTTTTAGACCCAACACGTGATAGAGGCTTTTTATACCAATTACGTGATAGGTACTTCAGAAGCCGATCCAGTTTTTTCTTACCACAGGGTTGGTACTTTCAGACCCATTACGTTATACAATTTTTTAAACCATTCACATGGTATCTCGTGATATGTATTTTCATAACCGGTTCTGTTTTCACCAATCGAAGGACAGGTTCAAATTTCCAACTGACCCTTTTTTCCCGCAGGGTAGTAAGAAACGTCTAGCTCTGAGCCATTTTTTCAAGTTTAGAAATATAAGATAATCTTAGGGAGCTAAATTTGGCGAAACAGATGTGTGAAGAAATGTGAACTATTTCGTAATTTTTCCGAAATGCAAGTCAAAAAACTTTATTCATAATACGAAAAAGCGTTACAAGAATAGAAAATCATTTGAAATAAAAGGCGGTTTAGTAAAAAATATGCTTGCAATGTAGCCAAATTCCGCCAAAATTAAGGGCAGAAAATGAGGAACGTTCGTAAAAATCTATACGTGCTTTGAAGAAAAATATATTTCAGTTATAGGAGTTATCAAATGTGCAAAAAAACCTTTCCAGCAGTTGCTACCCTGCGGGAAAAGGATCTATCCCAAAACAAGTCTCGTGACCGGTTCGTTGTGATAGGGGCCGGTCACGGGACCGGTTTTGTATATGAAAAGGACCGGTCCCTTTAACATGGGCTTATCCTAGGAGGGAGTCAAAAGAACATGACATGACTTAAGCCAGCCACGTGGTAGACACTTTCGGAACCGATCCTCTTTTCACCTATCTCGTGATATTTATTTTCTGAACACGTCCAGTTTTCACCTATCACAGGACAGGTCTCAATTCCCAATTGACCCCTTTTTTTCCCGCAGGGTACCGACTCATGTCTAAAAATATCACTAAAAAGTTTTTTTTAGTTTTAAAAATCAGCCCTAAAAACAATTAAAATTTGACCTTAAAAGTAAAGAAAAATTACTAAAAATGTTTTTCAAAACAGAAATTACGAAATTAAAACAAAATGATAACTTCGTTTGTTTTTACAATTTTTAAGCCTTCATTTTTTTTCTTTAATTTTGTCTAAAATATTTTTTGAAAAAAAAATAAACAAAATAAAAAATTTTGATGCTCGATAAAAAATATGTAATTGAAATTTTGTACTAATATTAATAATATTTAGTAATTTTTTTTGCTAATTTTAGCAAACAGATTAAAATTCCACTTTAAAAAAAGTTTACTAAAATTTAGTAGCGGCAGCTAATTTTTTCTACAAATTTCATTGTACTACACTACACGTCAGCAGACATGTGTTGCTGAAATTAGCAAAATTTCCCGTAAAACTTTCCGTTGCCATTACAGAATTTTTTTTGGTGAATGTATACATCTTAGCTGCATCATTGTTTATTAACATAAAGTATTTAGTTACCGATGGTTTGCTAAACTTTGAAATTAGTAATCTGAATTTTTTTTCCTTAAATGCAGCGCAAACATTCCCTCGAAATTGGTCTTAAGCGGGTTTTACTGAGATTCTTATTAAATCTTTTATTGTTAATTTAAATGCTTTCAAACAATTGTATTTCACCTGTTTATAATAAAATCTTAAAAATGAATCATTCATTTTAATTTTGAAAAATATCTATTCAATCATCTTTTGCTTATATTTGTCATTATAACCGAAATAATTTATTGAATATTACTAATCTTTTACGCATTGTCTTAAGATAAATAAAATTGTTAATATAAAATATTTAACCTAAAATCATATGACACATATTGTTGGTTTATAAATTATAAAAAATTTATTTTGTTTTTATTTAAATAAATTCTTTTTGTTATAAATACCTACTTAAGCAAATCTTTCTGCATGAAAGAAAAAAAATTTAAAAAATATTTTCTATAAATAGTATAAATCTAAAGAAAACTAAATGGATACAGATTTGCAAAATTTTGCAAAAACAAAATTAAACAATATTTTTTGGCAGGTATTTTTTCTTTAAATAAACAAACAAATTCTTCAGAAATTGTTTAAAAAAATTATACAATTATACAAATTATACATTTTGGAGAATCTATGATAACTTAAATAATTTAAGCGATAATTATCCGCGCAGCCAATCACCGATTACAATGTACTACACAAAAACAATAACAAGGTTTCGACAACGGATTCTTGTAGGGGAACTAAAAAAAAAATATACGTGAACGTGTGAGATTTATTTTAGAGGGGGTTAAAGTTTTCCCTCTTTTGCACTTTCTTATGGTGAATCAGCATAAGAAAACATGTGACCCTTACATTCAGGTATAAAATTTGTTAAGCATATTTATGTAAAAAATTACGAAGAACATTTTTGTGGAATATTTTAACTCGTCAGTGTATGGGTCTTTCTGTATATTTTGTAAAAAAAAACGAGGATTAATACCCTTAAAACGGGGATATAACGGGTTAAAATATTCCAGAAAAATATTTTTCATACAATTCTACTATAAGTCTCTGAATTCACTAAAGCTCAAAATTCAACTTGTACGCGAGAAATAAGTCAAAACTTAAAATGCGTTTAAGGGGTAATTTCGTACTTATTCAGAGCTGGCGCTATAATGTCCCACAAATAGCACAAGCTATTAATATTTCTTTAATAAATTGTTTTTTGTTTAAGATAGATCTACACTTTGTCGATGTAAATGCAATGCATTGTGTTGGATTCAGGGAAATAGGTTATGGAGGAAAGAAGGAGTATTAGTTATGGAGTATTGGTTGTGGTTTCTCTATATTGTAAGTAACAGGGAAGACCACCGCGGGGAGTTAATTCCACATACGACTTGTACGACTGATAAACGAATTTTCCCCATAATGAGTTGTGCGATTCATTGCGACAATCGACCACAACCGGTTGTGCTCTTATAGAAAAGCAAGTACTCTGGATATCTAGGGACTGTAGGGACCAGTTTATTTATCTCGGCATTTCTATGGTAATATCAATAGAACAACCCACACCAACGATGATCCAATGAGTCAATAGAGCTTGATACCCAACTGTAATTAATGAATGCCAACGCCGCCTTTTGCACACGGTCCAAAAGCTTCAAAATAGACTCCTGCCCATATGTGGGAGTTGTATTCCATCTTCGGTCGGATATACGTGCCCTGCGGGAAAAGGACCTATCTTTATATAGAAAGGACCGGTCATTTTAACTTCCCAGGACCAGTTTTTTTCATTTGTAAAGTACCGGTCACTTTAACATAGGCTAGTCCTAGGAGGGGGTCATTTGCCCTATGTGACATGTCACATAACTTACATCGAAGAACATATCACAGGACTCGTACTTTAAAACTAATCACGTGATACGGGTTTTTAAATCGAGTATGTGGTAAGTTTGAAGAGAACTGGTACTGTTTTCACCTACCACAGGACTAGTACTTGCAGACCCATTACGTGATATAGACTTTTAAATCATTCACGTGACAGGTACTTTAGGAATCTGTCCTCTTTTCACCTATCTCGTGATATGTATTTTCGGAACCAGTCCTGTTTTCACCTATCACGGGACAGGTCCCAATTCCCATACTTGAATGCACTTTAAGTAAATGCTTATTCCAACGGGTATCTCACTAATCTCTATTATTCAGAACAGCAAGAGTATCGGATTCCTCGATATTGACAACACTCATATTTACTGATGGCATTAACAATCCCACAGACCTATTGGTCAACATACAACATTGGGTCTTACATGCGTTGAAATCGATTCTATTAGAAAGACCTCACTCGGTAATTGCCAAAAGGTCATGATATTGTGTGTAAATTGGGTCGAAAGCTTGATGAAGAAGATCATAAATAAAGATGACAAAAGGAGAGGAAGAAAAAGAGCCGCACCTTGCGGAATCCCTCAATTATAATGCGATCTCTGAGAAAGCTGGAAATAAATCGAAGAAATTCATTACTGACAAGTTCTGTATGTCCTTTTGTTTGATATAAATACTTTCCAATTATATTGATGTTGAGACTAACCCGTTTCATTAAAAATGAGAAAGTTATAAACAGAAATATCTCAATATGGGTCATAAAAAAATCTTATCACCAGAGAAGACAAATTTGCCCTTTTTGCTTTTTGTCTTTTTATTAATTTTGATTTTTTTTTTGCTTTTTTTCGATTTCCTTTTTTAAAGCTTTAAAGTCAATTTTTCTTAAAATTTTTGAGTTAACAGTTAAGGATGCCTCGATTTACTTACTATTCTGTTTACCGTTATATTTTTGGTTGAATGCAATAGAATTAGTTTTGTGTGTTGTGTTTTTATTTTTATGCAAGAAATCAGTGTGATTAGAGAAAAAAAATATTGAAAAAAATATAATTTTTGTGAAATAAAAAAACAGACTTCCAGTTTAAAAAATACAAAAAATAATTTTTGGTAAGTAGTTTATATATAATTGTTTAAATTAAACCAAAAATGGTTATTAAAATAATAATATTTTTTGTTCTAAACGCAAAAATATTATAGCAGCCTCAGGGCACTCTTGCCCGTTTATGGCAATTTTTGTGTTCTAAACCATTTTCACTGTAATTTATATTAATTTTTTTGTATTGTGGATTTTACTTTTAAGAAATGGAAAAACCAGATATATATCCCAGAAAAAATAAATTAAATATTTCTGAATTGACTAATGATGAATTGCAAAAGTTTATGGACTCAGTGGAAACCGAAGAAGAGCTATCAGATTTCAGTAGTAATGATGAATTTGAAGATCCCAATTATGAAGATGATGATATTGTTGAAGAAGATGACAATAGTGAACTTTTTTTACGTCACTCTGGGGAAACAAAGGAAACAGAATCGAGTAACATTTCGCCTCAGGATGTCCATACTTTGTCTACTAACCTTTCAATTGATGATTTACCTCAATCATTGTTGGGTTCTGTAGCGGTAACTACAAAGGAGATCCCTAATATCCCAAATTCAACTTCAAGAAATAGACTTCGATCGCCGTTACCCTCTATGGAAGATACTGGTCCACTTGTTCCGCCAACGAATGGGGGATTCTCTGGTTCAGATACTACTAAATATGTAATTTCATATATTTTTCGAATAAATTTCTGATTTACTTTCAGGTTTAGATGAAATACGAAAGGAGTCAACGGAATATTAAAATATATTATGGCGAAACACATCGATGCGCATTCACGTCAACGAAGTAGCTTTTCAAGGAAATTTTTCGCTTCCGAACTCTATAAGAAGCCCCCAACACAATGTAAATGCAAAAAGTGTGATATACATTTATGTTGCTCAAATACTAAAAACTGTTTTTTTTACATACTAGTATAAGTTTTTGCTTTTTTCAAAAAAAAAATCCTTTTTTGAATAAAACTCATTTAATTAATAAAACTCTACCTGTTTATAATTTTTACCGTAAAACGGCAAGGATGCCCTAAAGCAGCCTTTCTTTTTTTCCGCCTGGCGACTAAAATAAAACAGATTTTCAACTTCAGTCTTCAATGTATTTGTTTTTTGGCAAATATTATTTAAAAAAAAAAAAAATTAACAAGCTGTTGTCATTAAAATTAAGCTCTTGCCTGTAACATTTTTTGCTTTAAAGTTGCTATGTATTTTAATAAAAAGTATTTTTTTCTTGTTTTGTTTTTGTTTTTTAAAAAATAGTTTTCTTTTGACTTTTTTACTTATTACTTTTTTCCAATCTTTTTTGTCTTCTCTGCTTATGACACTCAAAATAAAATATTGACTTAACAATTTGAAAAATGAATGTGAATTTCATGAATTTAACAAAGATTTCAGATGATTTATTAAGAATGAGAAAATAGCTCACAAAAATATGTCAATATGGATTTGAAACATTAGCTTTTATTAAATACAAAAAAATAAAATATCTTATAAACCATGAATTTTTAAAATTATTAGTTAATTAATATAAGTTAGTTAATATTACTGACAAATGTATTACTTTTTCTTTTGATAAAAAAATTATGAAAAAATTAAATGAAATATTATTTAATTCATATTTTAAAGTTGTAAATTTCTTCGTATTATTATTAGAACCGTTCAATTATATTTAAGTTGAAATTTCAAATGATTTATTAAGAACGAGAATATATTAATTGCAAATGTTTCAATATAGATCTTAAGCTTTAGAAATTATTAACTTGCAAATTTTATATATTAATTCCCCTAAATATTTACTAAAACCAACTTTTTCAAATTGGTTTTCTTAGTAAATTATTATTTTTCACAAATGGTTTATTTCATAACTTCTTTCAATGTCTTTACATAAACTTCCTCCAAAAATATAGTTTTATTTTTTTTTTTAAACAAACAAATTGACATCATAAATCAAATTTTTCTTAACAAAAATTAATATTTAAAACTTGTGTATAAGTAATACATACAGGTTGGTTGAAAAGTTCCTGCGCTCACCAAGAGATGGCACTGCTAGCTCCAAACTATTTTTCCCTCAAGTTGGTATAACTGTCCTGAGAACACATGCAAAGTTGCAAGTCATTCTGTCAATTCTTTCTTTGTTTACAAGCCATTTGAAGTTGACGTGTCATTGATTTTTTTTAATATCGTGCAGTCATTAGATTCTTTGTTTTGAAGGGTTTAAAAGCAAAGGAAATTTATGAACAATTGTTAGAAGTGTATAAGGAGTCCTCACCTTCAAAACGAACCGTTGAATTTTGGGCTGGTGAATTTAAACGTGGTCGTACCAGCCTTAAAGACGATCCACGCGAAGGACGACCAAAAACTGCAACCACAGCAGAAATCATTGAGCAGGTACATAATATGGTTAGTGAAGATACAAGTTTGACTAAGGGTGAAATTCCAAATGCCATAGGCATCTCAGACGAACGAGTACTCCATATTTTACATGAAGAATTACGTATGAAAAAACTGTTTGGAAAGTAAGTGCCGCACACATTAAAAATTCAACAAAAACTGGATCGAAAACAAATTTCTCAGCGTAATTTGGAGCGTTTTAAGCCGAATAAAACCGACTTCTTGCATTGGTTTATAACTATGGATGAGACTTGGATCTACCACCATGATCCTAAATTGAAACAAGAAAATTTACAGTGGACTGAAGCTGGTTTTTCAGCTCCAAAGCAGGTGAAGTCACAACGATCAGCAAAGAAGGTTATGGCATCAGTTTTTTGGAATGTAAAAGGAATTTTGTTGATTGATTCTCTTCAGAAAGGTAAAACAATCAACTCTGAATATTATTGAATCCTTTTGGATCAGCTGGATGAAAAAATTCGTTATAAAAGACCTGGTTTAAAGAAGAAAAAAATAATTTTTCATCAAGACAATGCACCTGCTCACAAAAGTGTTTTGACGATGGCTAAATTCAAAGAATTAAAGTACGAATTGCTTGAACATCCACCCTATTCACCAGATTTGGCTCCCAGTGACTACTATCTCTTCAGAAATCTCAAACAATTCCTTCGTGGAAATCATTTTTCGTCGAATGAAGAGGCCATAGCAGCCGTAGACGGTTATTTTGCAAAGCTTTCGGAAAACCATTATAAGGATGGGATAAAATTATTAGAAGATCATTGGAACAAGTGTATTGAGCTTTTAGGAGATTATATTGAATAAAAAAATATATTTCGTTACAAAAACAGTATTCTTTCATTTCGAGCGCAGGAACTTTTCAACTAACCTGTATATGTACTATATATTTAACAACACGCAACTAAATAATGCATGTATTTAATTAAAATTTTAAACATTTATTATGCAAAAAAAAAAAACTCATACTTGCATGTCTATAATAAACTTGAACTTGTTGTCGACAACATTTAATGTTTACATAATTATTTTTTTTTTTTAAATTAATCTATTAAATTTTAATGATAATTAAATGTTCACATGAACATTTAAAATAATTTCTTTTTATAAACATCCTTTTCTTTATTTTGTTAAGACGAGACACTTGTAGAAAGAAACCAGAAGAAGTCTTTATAAAGCTTAAAAAACACTAACTTTTTATGTAAATCGGAAGTAATTATGATTAATTTCCGTTGTCATCAACTCGCGTTGAGTTGTTGTTAAAGACAAAATGTTTGTTAATTCTTACAAGGTGGTGCTGGTGGTGGTGGTGGTGGTGGTGGTGGTGGTGGTGGTGGTAGTATGCTAAGGTTATTTTATGTTGTAAAAACATTATACACACATATTATGTATTAATACTAAAGGCTGAATATAGGGGCATATTATGTTGACATTATGAAGGTGAATTTTTGTGTTTTCTTTTAAATATTAAAATGCTTATGCTAAGAACATCTTTAAATCCCTCGCTAGCTATTCAATCAATTTTTGTCTTAAGATTATGTTAATTTTTCTTAAGTGCTTTTTAGTGTTGAAAATATGTTGCTTAAAATTAGTTAAATAGATTTTTTTATAATGAAAAAAAAAAAAAAAAAAAAAAAAACAAAACATAAAACACATGTTTTTTATGCATCATAAATTTCTGAAAAAAAAACAATAGTTTAACATTGAATTTTAGGGATTTATTTGAATTAGCTAAAGTATTAAAACATGAAATGATTATATTTGTAGTAGATTTTTGTGATGAAATGCTAAATTTACGACCAATATTAATGTGTATTTTGTCATTTTTAATAAATCGATTGAAATTTCTACTTTAGGATCATTGCATAAAATACAGACTGGAGCAACAACCATCATCTGATTTTCTTTTGCTATAACTTTTGTTTACATTGAAAACTCATTTGGTTTTAATTATAAATTATATTTTAATTAATTGTAGAAATTTATGTCCCAAATGTTGCTCCTTAACTCCTACAAGATGGGTGGGAGCTCTTTTGCGTATACCAACGACTTTAAATTTCCCCAGACCATGAAGTCCGCGACAGTCGTATTGAGAGATCTGGCTGGCCAATCCAAATCACCGAAACGCGAGAATATAAGCGCTGGCAGGGCATCCTTCAAAATACACATTGTGTCGTTTGCAGTATGACAAGTTCGAACCACATCTCCTCCATATCCAGATTGCCAACTTCCGCTCAGAAATATTCAGTCAGCATGTCTCTATAGCGGTCGCCATTTACCGCAGTAGCATTACCTTTGGATCCCTCAAAAAAAAAAAATAATAAATAAATAAATAAATAAATAAAAGGTACATTTAGCCATCACACCATTAAGTTAATTTTATCACAAAGTATCTGTATTTTTATTTAAGTGAATGTAGTATACTCTAATTAATTTCTGTTGAAATTTACCCAACTTATAGTAGGAAACTGTATTCCTACTATAAGATGGGTAAATTTACACTGTGTGCGTAAATGAAAAAATACACACATTATGCGTAAATTGATGAACACAAAATAGGTAAAATTACATTAAAAGTGCGTGAAATTTAAATAAAATTTTAAAATTGAAGAGTATTCTGCCAAATGCGTGTGTACTACGATGTTGAAAATTAAACAGCCCAAAAATCTTTGTTTTGTAATAAAAGCAATAGATTTATTGTTTAGTAACTCGCAATTAGAATAAAAACAATAAATTTTTTGTTAAGTACAAGGGCGAATAAGTTCTTGACTTTTTGAATGAAACACAGTTTTTTTTGCAAAAAAAAAAAAATATATTTTTCAACATAATCTCCTTTTAGCTCAATACACTTAGTTCAACGTTTCTCCAATTTTTGTATCCCTTCCAAAAAATAGGATTTTTCGAGGTCCATAAAATAGGCATTTGTTTGATCAATAATTTCATCGTTGGTGCTAAATTTCTTTCTACCGAGCCATTTCTTTAGGTTTGGAAATAGGAAATAGTCACTGGGGCTAAATCCGGAAATTAAGGCGAATGAGGGAGCAATTCGTAGTCTACTTCATGGATTTTTACCATGGAAACTAAGCTGTCACACGATTCCGTTGGTGGTCGATTGTAAGCAAACTCGGCAGCCATCTCGTGGAAAGCTTTCTCGTACCCAGTGATCGTTCAAAATTGAAACTACTGAGCCATGTAAGATGCCTATGTCTTCCACAATCTATCGCACATTCAATCTCCGATCGGCCAACATTGTGCCATATTGTGAATTTTTTCAATTGTTTTGAGTGTAGAGACCTCAACTGGGCGTCCAGAACGCTCGGCAACCTTCGTGCTTGTAAGGCCACAACGAAAGTCAGTAAACCACTTTTTTACCATTGAAGAGTCCCTATAGTATTTATCAAGCTTTTCCTTTGATTGACGTTTTTTTTTTGCAAAAAATAATGTTTAATGAACACTCGAAATTCACTTTTTTCCATTTAAAAAAAAAAAAAAATCCACGAGGTTGTATGTTTTGAACAGCTGTTAAACGCAAAGTAAATTTGACAGTAGTCTATTAACAGGTGGTACTTGATGGGAGCAGTGTTGCATTTCATATATAGGATTTCATACAAGGATTTTTTAGTCTAGATAAAATCAGAAATTTTACTAAAATTTAGTTTAATTTTAGTAAACGCTTCCTCAAAATCGATTTGTTTACTAAATATTTAGTATTTATATTAAATTTTAAAATTAAGTTTCGATATCCGTTGACTTTTTCTTTGTATTTTAGATTATTTAAATTTTTAACTTAAAATAAATTTTTCTTAATTGTGAAAACAAAAACTAGAAAACAATTTTTGCGGTTGAAAAATTAGTAAAATATTTTGTTTAAATTGACAACAAAAATTAGGAAGAATTTTTACTAATTATTTCGTGCAAAAAATTTTTATAAAAATTTTATAATAAAAAATTAAACGTTTACCTAATTTTTGTACTAACTTTTGTATTTGAGTATAGATTAACTTATAATCTGCAAATCAAATACTTTAAAGGCGAGATACAGTTTAAACTTATATTTTATTTGAATTATTCTATGTACAGTAATATAAATAATTATAAGCTAATGTATTTTTCCTCCCGTAGATGATTATCAATTCGCTATCAATCTCTTTTTGAAAAAAATTCGCTTAAAAATTATGTTTCTGCGAGAAGAACATTTTTTTTTAATCGCTGTTCTGTGCGATTGAATAATTTTTAAAATTCTGAAATATCTTTATTACTTAAAATGGCTTTCATCAGTTCACACACACATTTTAATTTATTAGAAAAAAATGTATATTTAAGAAAACTATAATTTTCTATTTACAAATTATCTTTATATCATTTCGTTTTGGGCAAAAAGAAATATAAATTGACGTAATCGTTTTTCATCTTATAGACGCTTTTCAAATAAAAATACACAATTTATTTATTTATTTTGGCAAAACTGAAAAGAAAATGAGAAACAAAATTTGTGTAAATGTACAAACATGAAAAAATAAGTCATTAAACTGCAAATAAAATTAATTATTTAATTAAATTTATTATTAAAAAAAAAGTATATGAGTCACAAAAAACAATCTGTTGTTATAACAAAATTTTTGGGGACTTTAAAGTCAAACTAAAAATCAATGAAAAGCGAGAAAAGAAATCATAATTTTTCAAAAATTACACAGTGATACAAAAGTGAGAAAAAAAATATGCAGGTAATTCTGTTTTGTTGGAGTCCATAGAGTACGAAAATACTTACAGTTTTTCTCGATCACTTCGTTAAGTTTGTTTTTTTTTTTTATCAGCAAATGTAGTGAAATAATGTTATTCCTAAAGTTTCAACTTCAATAAAAATATTTTCAAAAATATGAGCTTCACTTTTCAAACAAAAGTTATTTTTTAAAAATCGTTTCGAAAATGTCTGAGCTACGATCGTTTAAGTTAAAAAAAAATGCACTTTTCGCAACAAATTTTTATTTTCGTTACGCTCTCATTTGATGATAGTGAGGGGCAGGAATCCGAAAGTTGGTACAATTGTACCATGTTTGGTACGATTTGGGTCTTAAAAGTATGATAGTACTCCCATGGTTTGTTTGGTACAATTTCCAAATTTTCCCAGTTTATCCTTATCTTTTTTTCTTGGCAACTCATTTTTGCTGTCACATCTTTGTGAATATCTTTTATATTAGAGCCAATTTAGACGGCGACTTTGCTGCAATATAATAACAAAAAAGTAACAAAAAAGGCACAGTATTCGTTTCTCGTGCATGTTTCAGTTATCTCCCTTTCACACTCATATGTACTCTTATTTTGTTGCTTAATTCACATTCAGTTTTCGTGCAATTAAAGTCACCGTATAAATAGACATAACTTTGGAAGCAACTTTGAAAAGGGAATTAGGAAAATTGCACGCAATCAATTGCATCGTATAAATTGTCAACAGTTTCTAGTCTAGTTCAAAGGAAAGATTTGTTACATTTATCGAATTCTTGTTGCTATAATTTTAAAATAACAATAGTTTGTTACCTACTTAAATATGATATTGATCTCATGGATTTTTTTTACCTTATTTTGCATAATTTTATTATACACTTTTAATGTACAACTGAATTTTCTGTACAATGTTTTTGTTATGTTTATTAAAAATATCACAAAAAAATTCTATAGTTGGTGTTTTTTTTTTTTATACTACAAAAATGGTACAATTGACTTAAAAAAAGTACAATTTGGTAATGATTTTGGTACGAAATTGAAATTCTCATTTCGCATCCTTGGTGAGGGGGTTAATATTTTTTTTTGTATTTTTTTTAACACATTAAATCCTCTTTCCAAAACATTTAACAAAACTAAAATCTATTGAAATTTTAATGAGTTATCCTAAGTTGTATGTATGTAATTAATTTTTTTAAATTTATCACATACATAAATATCGGTTTTTTCGGCTTTTTAAATTTCTTTCTCAGAAATGCTTTAGTGTTTTGTCGTTTTTGATAAAGATCGCCGTCAGTATCTCGCTTTAAAGACCAACAATAGCACACTGATTTTACTTTTTCCAACATAGCGCTGTTCAATTCTTTAAATTTCCGCGTGATATCGCTAACCTATTCGTTGGATTTACTAAAGGAATATTAATGCTATTCTATTTACTAACCACAAGTGCTGTACGGGGTTCCCAATATTTTTGAATAAAATATTGATCAGTTGCTCCACTATCCTATTCTCAAAAATAGAAAGAATACTTTGTATTACCACTTTGCATGACATTTAAAATGGTCAGTATTTAAAATCTGAAACAATTAGCCAATTAGGAGTGTTGTAATCAAAGACATTTAATGTTAGAGCCATACGTTCATTACATTTTTTGATGTCAGTTGCGTAACACAATGGTACTGATGGAAGTGACCCTTTGTTATGTTAAAGTACTGCCTTCAAAACTTAAAAAAAAACAAGTAAGAGCGGCTAAATTCGGCTATGCCGAATCTTATATACCCTTCACCATGGTTGGGAAAAAACTGAAGTTTATATATGGACAGATTTATATACGGACGCCTTTAAGAGGAAATTAACCATTTAGTTTGGAGATAAAACTTGGACCCGGGAAGATTTATGGTTCCAGAAAATATGTATTTTAAAAAAATGTATATTTTGGGCATAACTTTTTTGTATCTGAACCGATATTTCCGAGTTTTTCAGCAAATATGTTATACTAAAGATTTTCGATCTTTTGCTATATAAGACGTATCCATAGGTCATAATACAGCTCTAGAATAGTGTTTGTTGTTTGTGTATAAAAGGTGAAGAGGTGAAAGAAAAGAATTTCAACAAATCGTTAAAAGAAATCACTAGAACTGCATGTATTTTATTTCTACAAAATAGTTTGATTTAGCTGGCAAATTTGCATTTGGGATTTAATTTCGCTTTTTTATTAGAAATATTTGTAATTTCTTTAGCTTAATTTTAAAAATTTGAAGGAAAATAGTTTATAATTTTTTTTATAAATTATTATAAGTTATGACCTAAAATAGTTGCACTCAAAGGTAAATTATGTATAAAATTTTCTTAATATGTGAGAAATAAAATGGTTTAAAAATCTTTTTATAAATTCTTTTAAATCGGAGCAAAAAATAGAAATAAAACCGTTTGTATTTTGTTTGTATCAGAGGGTTTTTATAAAAATTTTAATGTTTTTAGCCTATTTATGGATTATTTAATTATTAATATAAAATTTTATATAAATTAATTATTAAATGTGAAAAAAAAACCAAAAATAAGCAAAAAAAAAGTCTTAAGAAAATAATAAAAAAAAATGTACAAAAAAAAAAAGTGAATTGACCTGACCGAGATTTGAACCTCGAACCCCGCGGCCTTAGAGAAAAAAAAGTATTTGTGACACAGCGTCTAGACAACTGAGCTATTGAAGCTCACACAAAATCATCGTCAATAGAGGTACATATATAAAAGTCTTCGTTAATTAGAGATTTGTTTGGTTTTTATTTAAATGACAAATCTTTGTATGTGTGTTGTTTGTGTATAAAAGGTGGAGATGAAAGAAAAGAATTTTAATTATTAATATAAAATTTTATATAAATTATTTATTAAATGTTAAAAAAAAAACAAAAATAAGCAAAAAAAAAAGTCTTAAGAAAATAATAAAAAAAAATGTACGAAAAAAAGTGAATTGACCTGACCGAGATTTGAACCTCGAACTCCGCGGCCTTAGAGAAAAAAAAAGTATTTGTGACACAGCGTCTAGACAACTGAGCTATTGAAGCTCACACAAAATCATCGTCAATAGAGGTACATATATAAAAGTCTTCGTTAATTAGAGATTTGTTTGGTTTTTATTTAAATGACAAATCTTTGTATGTGTGTTGTTTGTGTATAAAAGGTGGAGATGAAAGAAAAGAATTTTAACACATGGATGTGTTGTTATGCTCAAAATTCTACATACATATTAAACAAAGGGATTTTACTGGAAAAATTAGAGGTAGTCCTGGTTTTTTGCTAATATCTCAGCCATTTATTAACCGATCTGTCTGATTTTTAATAGCAAACAGAAATGGATCACATGTAACAGAAATAAAAAAGAATCAAGTCCTCATCATGTCTGGGTTCTTCGGAAAACCCATTTCAACACACAGACGGACAGACGGACATCGTTAAATCAACTTCGCTCTTCATAAGGACCCAGAATATATATACTTTATAGGGTCTAAGATCAATATTGTAGAAATTACAAACGGAATGACAAACTTATATATACCCTTCCACCTGTGGTGAAGGGTATAAAAAATAAAATAAAAACTGTTTCGATATAAAAATCTTTTCATTTTACTTTTTGTAGAACCATCAATGAATAATCTCCAATCTTCAGGAATAGGATTATATCCAAGTTTATTAAACAGTGAACTGACATCATTGCAATAAACGATATTCACGCAAAGTAAAAACATGGTTAGGGCAATCATATTCGAAGAGCATCATATATTTTTGAGTTTATGGTTGTGCCAACCATAGTCGTACCATAATATGGTTATCATATTATGATAATAAAATAACCATATTTTCACCATAATATGGTCCTTACAGTTATCTTATGATTCGAAAATTACCATGTTATGATCTTAAATAAACATGTTATATTGAATTTATCATAATATGATCGCACGTAAACATAGTATGATCAAAATATTATCATATTATGGTCCCTCATAACTACAGTGGTGGCCATACCAAATGCAACTGGCAACAGGATTTTACAAAAGTTTTTTAAACTAGTTTTAAAAGTAAAAAAATGATTCATGTGCTTGTATTATTTTTTTATTATTGCCTTAAAAATAAGAAAATAAAATTTAATCCGCAATTATTTACATCGAAAAGAAAAAAAATAAAATAAACTACGTATAGGCTGATATTTCAGTGGCCAAAACATATGCAACAAGTTGCTTCGAAAACAGATATGTCCATAACACTTAATATTTTGTGGCAAATCCGTTATTTTTAATGACGGCCTGACATCGACGAGGCATTGAATCTATCAAATTGGCAATAAAATTTTCAGGAATAGCATTCCAAGCTTCCACCAATCTTTGGAACAAAATATCGGAATTAGTGCAATTTTCGCGATCGATTCTTCGATTAACGATTTCCCAAAGATTCTCAATGGGGTTTAGATCTGGTGATTGTGGTGGCCATTCCATTACCGAAACTTTTTCTTGTGCTAACCACGATTTAACAACTTTTGAAGAGTGCTTGGGGTCGTTATCGTGCTGAAAAACCCATCGTAGCGGCATATTATCCTCTGCATGTGGAAGCATTACTGTTTCCAAGATGTCTTTATACATAAATCTATCCATAATTCCATTGATTCTGTGCAATGGGCCAACTCCAGCAGCAGAAAAACACCCCCAAACCATTACGCTGCCTCCTCCATGTTTCACCGTCTTTTTGCAGTATAGCGCTTGAAGCCGCTTGTTAACTGGTCGTCTAACATAACACATGCCGTCACTGCCGATGATATTAAATTTTGACTCGTCGCTAAATAGGACAGTCTTCCATTTATTTTTTGACCAATTTAAGTGCTCCTTAGCAAACTTCAAACGTTTTTTTTGATTACGTTTAGATATTAGCGGTTTTTTTGCTGGACGACGTGCACGTAGGGATGCTTCGAAAAGTCGTCTACGGATAGTTCGAGTAGAAATTGGTAATTGGACACTTGCTGCTATCTTTGACGAAGTTGTAAATGGATCTTTTTTCGCCTGCTGGATAATCAAATTGTCCGTTCTATGGCTCGTCACCCGTGGTCGTCCTCCGCGGTGGGTAACTGAAATTTCAGCACTTTTCTTAAATTTTGCAATAATGCGTGAAACTGAGCTTTTATGGATATTATACTTTACGGATATATCCCTTTGTGATATTCCATCAGAATAATCACTTACAATTAGCTTTCTCAGCTCAAAACCGAACTTATCGCGTGTCATTGTAAAAACGAATTTATTTTTAATTTTTATCAAAAATAATGAACTGTTATGCCGTTTTGTGCAGGTTAAAACATAAAAACAACACATTAAAAAAAAAGCAATAACTATACAAAAAGAGAATTGGTAAAAAAACCGTTATTTGAGAAAATATTAGTCGAGTTGCATTTGTTTAGTCCACATGTTTTTTGTTTATCGATAAAAAATTACAAAAATATGGCAACATTGGCAAAACAAATCAAACTTTTTTTATCGATTTTATTTCTTGTTGTTCGTTAATAAGTAGTTATTATTGATATGTTTTTGAGAACAAATTGGTAAATTACAGTTCAGTTTAACCTTAAAGAACAACAGTTGCATGTGTTTTGGCCACCACTGTATATTATGATTCCTAATCTAAGAAAATTTCTTAAAGGAAAAGTTTTTAGAAACTTTTATTATTTATTTCTACTAATAGAATCTATGAATTTTTCTTTCAAAGAAAAGCCTTAGAATCTAAGTTTTTTTGAATATATAAACTTTTATCTAATAAACAACAGTTTGGAGAATTTTAGTTTAAGGAAAAGTTCATAGAATCTAAAAACGTTTTTATAAGATAAATTTATAAATATCTAGTATTTTGTGTAAGAAACATTTTCGTACAAAAAAAAATCATTGGTTCTACAGGCATATCTTATAAAAAATATTTTATTAATATTTTTAATTTTATTGTTTTTACTGAAAAGAATTAAAAAATATAAAATCTTTCAACAGAATCTTTTTGACTATGAGTTGATTAGTGTAAATAATATTATATGTATAAGGAATTTTCGAAAAACCCCTTTAAAAAATCTTCTTAAGTTAAAAAAGAATTAACTGGATCTTAATGGGCCAATTAGAGTATTCAAAAAACCGGCCTTTTGAAAAAACCTGTGTCGGTTTTCTTCGAAAAATCGAATTTTAAAAAAAACGGTTTCGGTTTTAGCAGAAAAAACCGGTCAACCGGTTTTTTCGTTTTTTTTTTTAAATTTGAATAAGAAGCTTGTATAATTTGTTAATTATTTTTATTGTCATATATATTTAAATTTAATTTTTTTTATTGTATTTCATTTCAACAAAAAATTAACTTAAAACCAATATTTTTTATATTTTTTAAATATGTAAAAAGAAAATCTATTTTTCAATTCTAAAATAATATTTTAGAAATAATATGCAATTTAAATGTTTCGTTTTAAGAGAATTTTTTTGTTTGCTTCTGATAAAGCTAGAAGTGGAAAATACTCTTTCAATAATAGTAGATGTAGGACAAATAGTCAAAAGATAATTATATAAATTGTCCAACTTTTCAGTTCTTTTGTCGTATTTATCAAGATACAGGATGGCGCAAAAATAACCTTTCGATGTTTTTTGTCTGTAATTTAAAAAAAAAAAAAATGAAAAACTTTAATTCTTCTTGTGGATTATTTTTATTTGGTCTTTTAATTTTTTTTTTACATCAAGTCGAGAATATGATGTCATGTAAATGGCCGCCGCCACAGTTGATTGTCATTTGAGCCCTTGTTATGGCATTTTCCATCACTTTGGCCAAAACTTCCGGCGATAGGTCCTCACATTCTTGACGGATATTGTTTTTAAGAGCTGCAAGAGTCTGAGGCTTGTTGACATAAACCCGCGACTTCAAAAAGCCCCACAAAAAGAAGTCTGGAGCGGTCAAATCAGGCGATCTTACTGGCCAGTGCAAATCGCCAAAACGGGAGATAAGGCGCCCGGGAAATGCATCCTTCAGCATATCGGTTGTGGCACGTGCAGTGTGTGGCGTTGCACCGTCCTGTTGGAACCACATGTTTTCCAATCCCAATTCATCAAGTTGCGGCAAAAAGAACTCGTTGATCGTTGCTCTGTAGCGCTCACCATTCACAGTAACCGTTTGGGCCGCGACGTCTTCGAAGAAAAAAGGTCCGATGGCTCCTCCAGCGAAAACAGCACACCATACATTGACTTTGAGCGGGTGTAATGGCTCTTCGTGGGATACACGCGGATTTTCAGTGCCTCAGAAGCGTAAATTTTGCTTATTTACGTACCCGCTAAGATGAAAATGGGCCTCATCACGCATGATTATTTTTAATGAAAAATCATCTTCATTATTGCTCAAATAAATAGTCACCAATATTCCGCGTTCTGGAGCAGTGTAGCGTAACATTGTTTATTAACGTGTATTTCGCATGTGTTTACTACACAAATGTCAAAACAGAACTGACATTAGGGGCCAATCGCAAAATTTATAGCATTTTCTGATAGGAGGATTACTTTTGCGCCACCTTGTATATGAAATCATCATATGTGACCTCCTCCGAGAAAAGGGACCTAGTGTGTCAAAAAACGTGTTTGGACTTAAGAGTGGATTCTGGTACCTAAAATGGTGTAGGATAAGATGAAATGAGTTAGATTTCTGATAAAAATTTATTTACCCCATAAAAACGTACAATACGAACTTGAAAAAATCGATAAAATTGAGAAAAACATTAAAATTTTACTTTTTATACCCTCCACCATATATGGTGAGGGTATATATCAGTTTGTCATTCCGTTTGTAATATGTCGAAATATAGGTTTAAGACCCTAAAAAGTATATATATTCGTGATCCTTATGCAATTTTAAGACGATTTAGCGATGTCCGTCTGTCTGTCCGTCTGTCTGTCTGTCTGTTGAAATGGCGATCACGACGCGAAGACGCAAGCGGGGGTGCCTATTTTTACGCAGATTATTTAACATCCTCCCGAGCAGTTTGGTATTTAAAATGAGCAAAATCGGTCAAGCGGTTCAAAAGTTATGAGCGAAAATGTGAAGGTACCTCTAAATTTTCCATACAAATTTGTACAATTTTTCTGTATCTATTTTTTTTTCTGTTAAGTAAGTAAAAATGTTATTAAGTCTTCTTATTGTTCGATTACATTTATTGTCTTACTTACTATGAGAATAATAACATTCTTAGAGCTATATGTGTGTTACTCTGATAACTAAGTTAACGTAAAAATCAACAAGTTAAAGTCGCTAACAGAGCAGACCTCTGTAAATAACATTGCTAAAACTAAATAACGAAAGTTCGTTACATAAATTGACAAAACATATTCATATTACAGTTCATGCAAAATTTAGTATATACGTATATCATCTTCAGCCCCTATGGTGGAGGGTATTCAAAGATTTGGTTTTGAATACTGTTTATTGTGTTATTTAGATCAGAAATTAAACTATTTGAATTTGGAATATCCAAAGTTAAGTCTTCATCGGAATCTATCAGACTTACATCTAAATCTTCATAACCAGCAAACGATTATAAAAGTGTTTGGAAAAAATAAAAGAGACCAAGTAACCCAGTTGGTGATGTAATTAAAAAAACCGGTTAACCGAACAAAAAAGACCGGTTTTCGGTTTTCTTCGAATTTACAAAATATTCGAAACCGATCGGTTTTTAAAAAAGAAGAAACCGGTTGACCGGTTTTCGGTTTCGGTTTTTGAATACTCTAGGGCCAATTAATGAAATGTTTTATTGACATGTGAAAGGTATTTTCTACCCATATAATATTTGTCCCGTTTTAGTAAACAATATATAATTGTTTTTCAGACATTTTATGTTAAAAACAAACTGACTGAACTGATAAAATTTTAGTTTTTATGAAAACAAGACCATATTATAACCCTAAATGTCAAAATCATGTTTTATTTAATGTATAATTATTTATTGATTGTTGCCAGCATTTTATGGTTGAATAATAATCATATTTTTTTCATAGTCAGAATTTTTGTTACCAAAGTTTGGTTACAGCCAATCATGTTATAAAACAGAAGTTGTCAATCATAAAATAGTAAAATATTTACTAAATAATGATGGTAGCGACCATGTTGATGGTTAAACACCCAATAACTTGGTTGTGACAATCATACCCGATTGCAGCAAGCTTAATAGCAGTGATCATGTTGCAATTATATTTTTTATCTGCGTGTTGCTGTTTTCAGTGCTTTCGTTAAATAGAGTTCCAAATCAGGGACTGAAACCCTGAAAAAATGGGTTCAGGTTCGGGTTAATCGTAATAAAAATATCAGGTTCGGGTTCGGTTCGGTTCAGGGTTCAACATTTAAAAAACGTATAAATGTTTTATTAATAGGAAATTTATTTATTTTTCAAAAAAGTTTTCGTTTAATTTTATAATTAATATATTTTTAAGTTTTCTTTTTTTAAATTTGTTCTTTGATTTATAAAATCGTTCCTTCTTAAGACACGAAACAGAACCATACGGCGCGGTGTGCGATTTTTGTTTTTACATGAAGATTTGGCATATAAAAACTCTGAAGAAAAACGCAATAAAATATAACTTATTATATTTTTATTGCGTTTTCTCTTACGCTCTCATTTTTTAAATTTTTCTCTCACCAACGTTGCCATATGTTTCCCTAATTTTGTAAACAAAGACATATGGTCTATTAATTATTGTGAATATTTCAAGAAAAAGAAAAAGAAGAAGCAAATTTGGAGCAAAAAAAAAATTAAAATTAATTCAATATGGAAAAAATTTATTTTTCAAAAAAATTGTAAAGGAGGTTAAAAAATATGATTGTATTTACAGTTTACAATCTCCACTATACAAAAACTTTCAATACAAAGAAGATTTGTGGGCTAAAATAGCAAATTAAGTTGGCGTATATACGCAAAATGAAAATAAACTCATACAAATTAAACAAAAATTCACATGTAATAAAAATTTTGCCGTCGAACGTATCATTTAATTACATTCTCTCCCCGTAGCGAGAATCGTCGCCGTCACCGTAAGGTTCTGTTTAGCATCTAAGAACAAGAATTTGATTCTCTCATAAAATTCTCTTCATCTTTTTCCGTTTGCAAATTTTTGAAAATTTAAATTGTTTTTAAAATATGGTTTTAAGCATTGGGGGGACTTCGGGAATTAGCATTACTTAAAGCTGAAAGTCCATATCACGCATGCTGCGCTTCTTTGCGTCATACGTGGTTGTCAAAAAAGTAGAATCAGTGTAATTGTATGCTGCAAGTTACATAGTACCAAAGCGTAGGATGCCTGACGCGTATGACGCGTAAAGTAGGTCTACTTTCTACTTTTGTAAGCGTCATAGGCAGCGTATGAACAGATCAGCGGGTTTTGATAAGTTATTTTTATTTCAAAAAATACAAAATGGAGGAAAAACTAATTGAAGCTGAAAAAAACACGAATTACTTTATAAAAAAGCTTCATTTTTTATAGAAATAAATTTAAGCGAGCTGCTGCTTCTATATAATGCTGCAGTCAAAAGTGGATCATTAATAAAGTGGGTTTCTCTTTTTATAATACGAGTATTTTAATATAATTCTTATGAAAATGGTTTTGTTTTGTCATCTTTTGTTAGCTCTAATTTAAAACTAAGCCATATTCTTCTTGTAGTTTGAGTGTTAAATTTTTAACAGGTGCAAAACCTTCTACGAATATTCCAAATATTATCTTCATAGTTAATGCAGCATCCAGTAGTTCCGAACAAAAACTTCTGTATTTCAATAAGGCTTGAACTAAGTCATAACTAGAATTCCATCTAGTTTGTCTAGATTTTTTCAAGTTTTGCTTTTTAGCTAAAGAAGAAATTTTTAGTGTTCGTGGTTTTTTGCAAATAGCTCTACATTGGTCAAGTATTTTCTTAAAAAAAGGATATAGTGTGGAATGCAAGAAATATAATGTTTTTTATGATTTTTCTCTCAAACATTTTCCACGCTATGAACAGCAAGAATATTTTTTATTTATATTTTTTTAGAACCCGAGCCTGGTTTAATTTTTGGCTTCAGCGGCAAGTTTGGGTTCAAATTTTTTATAAACAGCGAACCTGATTCGAGTTCGGTTTCAAGCCAGTTTCCTCAGATCTACGAAATGAAATGTTGATATTTTCCTCCAAAAAATTCCATTGCTTCATTATTAATTCTAAAAGTTCTGTTTGCCTTTTAGACGGTTCTTAATCACGTCAAGATCATGAAATTCCGCTTGTGAAACATATATTTGTGAAAATGTTGTATATATTATTCGATCTATCTGTTTTAATTATATATTGTTAAATTTTATGAGGCACGAGATCATTTAATGTTACTAACGCATAGTAAACACTATTTTTTTTTATTAAATGGAAAAAATTGGGAAAAAGGAATTTCGCATAGTCATATTCTTTAGGGTGTATGATATATAAGCCCGTTCAAAACCATGAGTTATTTGTGGGTTGGGTGGTTCAAAAGGAGGCTGAAGACGAACTGGTCGCTCAGGTCGAAAGTGTGCACTCCCTCTAGCGCTGACCTCACAATTTTTTCCATTTAATAAAAAAAATTTGTGTTTTCTATTCGTAAGTAACATTCAATTATGATCTCGAGCCTGATAAAATTTAGAAATATATATTTGTGAAACATATATTTGAAACAAAAAAACATTTGTTTACAAACAGCAAACTTATGATTTATTAAAGTTTTAACTTTAGGAATACCATTATTTCACTACATTTGCTGATAAAAACAAGTAAAAAAGGGCTAAATTCGGCTGTGCCAAATCTTTGAATACCCTCCACCATAGGGACTGAAGATGATATACGTATATACTAAATTTTGCATGAACTGTAATATGAATATGTTTTGTCAATTTATGTAACGAACTTTTGTTATTTAGTTTTAGTAATGTTATTTACAGAGGTCTGCTCTGTTAGCGACTTTAACATTGTTGCTTTTAACGTTAACTTACCCAGCAAAAATGAAGCTGCCAAAGAATCAATAAAAGCATCACTACTATGGCAAAAGCATCACTTCTTTTCTAATGGTTTCATCGATGAATTTAACATTAGCGTGTCATAGGATGGAAGTATTCAAATAGAGCTACTAGCATTACTCATACTTTACTCTAAGGAATCAATGATAATACAGTGATTAGGTGTTCTGATGCATGAGTGGAAAATGTTCATATATTCTGTAGTATATTTCATTAGAATGCAGAAACAATAAATTTAAAGAATCGAAATTTATGCATTGATATACAAATACTCTTTATTAAAACAAATAAATAATCCTGCATTCGTGAAAAAGCGTTTTTAAAACATTTTTCAAAAATTTTAATGAATTTTTAGATAAATTTTAAAATATTTTTGGGTAATTTAAAAAGTGGTTGTACAATTTGGAAACATTTTTAGACAATTTAAAAATATTTTTGAATAATATTAAATAATTTTTGTACAATTTTAAAACATTTTTTTGGCAATTTCAAATAATTTTTACACAATTTTAAAATTATTTTGATAAATTCTGAATTAAAACTGGAAATGGTGTAGTGTTAATTAATAAACATAATGCAAAAATGCACAGATTGTGTCATCAAAAAAATATTTAAGGCTGAAAAAATGCAAATGACAGGCCAGCTAGTTTCAATTAAAGTTTTAAAAAAATCTGTTTTTCTTGATATTTCAAAACTTTTATAAAAATTTCAAAACTGCATAAATTCTAACCCTTATGAAATTTTAAACTAAAATATAAAAAATGAGTTAATAAAAAAATTAAAAAATTTCATCAGAACTATTTTTTCTATTTGCATTTATGCTTCAGAAGTAATGAAGAGTGATTTTTTAAGATATGCATCGGGTTTATATCCAGATCACTGCATTTGAAATATGAAGACATGAAGTCTTTTGGAAGTGCCTTAGAATAACATCAAAAAATCATAAAAGAATGTTAACTGAAGTTTAGGAAGCAATGAAAGAAGTTATAGCCACAGAATGACCACCATTTTTTTTGCTGGGTTAGTTATTAAGAGTAACACACATATAAGCTCTAAAATGAAATTATTCTCATAGTATGTTAGACAGTAAATGCAATCGAACAAGAAGAAGACTTAATAACATTTTTACTTACTTAACAGAAAACAAAAATAAATACAGAACAAGTAAAAAAGGGCTAAATTTGGCTGTGCCGAATCTTTGAATACCCTTCACCATAGGGGCTGAAGATGATATACGTATATACTAAATTTTGCATAAACTGTAATATGAATATGTTTTGTCAATTTATGTAACGAACTTTTGTTATTTAGTTTTAGTATTGTTATTTATTTAGTTTTAGCAATGTTATTTACAGAGGTCTGCTCTGTTAGCGACTTTAACATTGTTGATTTTTACGTTAATGTTATTATTCTCTATGTAAGACAATAATCGAACAATAAGAAGACTTAATAACATTTTTACTTACTTAACAGAAAAAAAAAATAGATACAGAAAAATTGTACAAATTTGTATGGAAAATTTAGAGGTACCTTCACATTTTCACTCATAACTTTTGAACCGCTTAACCGATTTTGCTCATTTTAAATACCAAACTGCTCGGGAGCATGTTCAATAATCTGGGTAAAAATAGGCACCCCCGCTTGCGTCTTCGCGTCGTGATCGCCATTTCAACAGGGTCTTAAACCTATATTTCGACATATTACAAACGGAATGACAAACTGATATATACCCTCACCATATATGGTGGAGGGTATACAAAAACAAACTTAACGAAGTGATCGTACTCTATGGACTCCAACAAAACAGAATTACAACATAAGAACCCCTGCATATATTTTGTGTAGCACAGTGTTATTTTTAAAAGCAAAATTTCGAAAATAAAATTTTGTAAGCATATTTTTAAATTAATTGCAAAATATATTTATACTTGGTGTAGTTTGTTGTAAAATACAAGATTTATTTTGTGTACGTTTCAAATCTTATCATTACTTGTTTTGGTATTTCTCTATTTTATTTACATTTTTTTTTTTAAACTTTTGCCAAAATACCTATTAACCCATATTTACTCGTAGTTTCTATTTTGTTGATACCAGACGCCTGCCTATCATTAATTACAAAATTGTGTGCTAAAAAAATACTGAAAATTTTCAAAAAATGTTTTTATTTATTTATGCCTAAAAGCACCCACTTCAATTAGAAAATATACAACAAAAAAAAAAACAAACAAAGCCAAGTAAATGTCTTCCGCATTTCAAACATTTCTTCAATAACTCTACACCTCTACAGATTAGATTAACAATAACAACATTAAAATTTAGTCCCACATCCACAAACAATCGACCTACTAATAAGACAACGCCGAAGTTATAACAAAATGCAATTTTTTTCTCTTTTTTTTTGTCTTCTTCCCAATTCACACAACAAATGTCTTAATTGTATTCATCAAAAACTGAAAGTGAATCATATGTTAAGTTGTTACATGAACAAAGTTAAAAAGTCAGCTAAGGCGAATTACTTGACCCACTACATTTAATGAAATTTGTTGGAACTCACTTTCTCTCTTCAAGCAAAAAAAGCAGCATGGTTAGGGCCATCATATTCAAAGAGCCATAATTTTATCATAGTTTTAACCATAATTTTATCATGATATTGTCCCTACAGTACTATTATGATTCGAAATGAAATAGTTCCTTAGATTTAAGAACATTTCTTTAAGAAATTTTTTTCTAAAGAAAAAATTTAATATTAGGACTTTTTCAAGACAACTACTTTAAAAAAAAATTAAAATTCTAAGAACTTTGTAATAAAAAAATCATACATCTGTGGACTGTTTTCTGTTAGAAAAATTCTTAGATTCTAAGGACATTTTTAAGATTTTTTTAGATAGTCCTTAGTCTCAGAATTTTTCTTTTAGCAAAAGTCCTATGAATATTTCTACTAGAAAAAGTCCTTTGAATCTAAGTATTTTTCCTGAAGGAAAGGCCTCAGAAACTAATAATTTTTTATTTTTTATTCAAAAAAGGCCTTAAACTCCAAGTATTTTTAATAATATATTAATTTTTATCTAAGAAATAGTTTGCAGGATCTGACAATTTTACCTTTTCGTACAACACCACGACTCTTAGGTTTTACAGGCTTTTTCTTATAAAAATATTATTTTATTAATATTCACAGGGCTTTATTCACAAGAAAGTTTTTTTTTTAAAGAAATTAATTAATAATGAATTTATTTTTTTTAGCTTAAGGTTCTTTTTTACAAAAAATATAATTTATTTTTCAATATTTCGCTACTCCATTGTGTAGCATCTTCAGGAAATAATAAATATGACAAATTATAAACAAAATGAAAGTTTTTTTTTAAATTTTACAATAAAACTTTTATTTTGTTTATAATGGAGTAGCGAAATATTGAAAAATAAATTATAATCTTTTTGTAAAAAACGAACCCTAAGCTTAAAAAATTAAATTAGTTATTAAAAAAAAGAAAAAGGTTAAATAAAAGATAAAAATTAAGAAATAAATTAATAATACTAATAATAATAATAATAATAATAATAATAATAATAATAATAATAATAATAATAATAATAATAATAATAATAATAATAATAATAATAATAATAATAATAATAATAATAATAATAATAATAATAATAATAATAATAATAATAATAATAATAATAATAATAATAATAATAATAATAATAATAATAATAATAATAATAATAATAAAATAAATTAATTACTTGTAAACTACAATGTTATATGTATAAGGCAATTTCGAAAATAAAACCTCCCAGACAAAAATGATCATATACATATTATCATTTTTACATGGGTGACTGAACTGATACAATTTTTTTATGAATACAATTTAGTTTAATGACTGTAAATTTTAAAGTCATGTTTTATTTGATTTATAATTATTTGTTGATCGTGATCAGCATTTTATAGTTCCGTAATTATCATAGTCAGAATTTAGTTATCACAGTATGGTTACATTCAATCATATTATACAATGATGAAATAATAAAATATTTTCTATAATGATGATGAAAGCGATCATATTGATCATTAGAGCCTATTTATAAACCAATAACTTGATTGTGACAACCATGTGCAAATGCAGAATGCATAATATAGAAGCAGTGATAATGTTGCAACAATGTTTTTCATTTGCGTGTTCGATCGACCATATCGTAAATTTTTCTACAGCACTCAAAATTCATTTTGTTTTTTATTTTTTATTTTTTTTTGTAAAGCTAGGTTGTATGATTTCCTGCCAATGGATTTGTCCGTTTACATAGTTCAGGCCTTTCTAAAGGAAAATATTCTTAGAATCTGAGAGATTTTCATTAAAAAGTAATTCTTCAATATTCAAAAAGTAAACAGCATGCTAAAGAAAAAACCCTACAGATAAATGTTTAAATTTTGAAACTTTTTCCTATAGAAAACCCCTGAGATTCTGATGAGTTCTGCATATAGAAAAGCCTTAAGACTCTGAGGAGTCTTTCTATAGTTTCGCAATAATATCAGCGATATTCTGTTATAAACAGTTCTCCGAATCTTAGCGATTTTCTTTAACAAAAATTCCTTAGAATCTGCGGGTACTTTTTTACAGGAAAAGGTTTTCTGAATTCAAGGAATTTTTTATAGCAGATATTTCTTACAGTCTTAAGTTTCTTCTCTTGGAAAAGATGCCTAGACTTAGAAGATATTTCTATAGTAAATAGTTGTAATAATCTGAGTGGTTTTTCTATAGGAAATAGTTTTCAGAATCTTAAAAGTTTTTCTGTTGGAAAATTCTATTGAAACTAACATTTTTAAATTCAATTTATTCTTTTTTCCAAAGGGCATCACAGTGGATCCTATGTATGGGTCTCCGTGTGGAAGTGTACTTTATTATGGTACACAATGCTAATAATCTAATCTAACATTTTTTCCTGCAGTAAAAAGTTCTCATATTCTGAAGATTTTTTGCATTGAAAGGTCCTAAACGAATTAGAATATTCAGCGAAAAATTCCGCGTTAAAAACTAATTTATGTGCATGTCCATTAACAGGACTGACACATAAATAAGACATATATATGTATAAGCCCAAAAGTCGACTTGTTATGCGATCTCATGCCGCCATGGTTCCCGACCCTCCAACACATCGGCTGAAAAAAATTTTTGACAGGTATCATCTGAAGGTTGGTAGTTTCAAAAAATCATATGGATTTTTCATTAGTGTCGCCACCTATGTATCATCCTACGCATTTTTCAGCCAATGTTATATTCCATTTGCCGAAATTCCTCAGTTTCCTCCTGACCATTCAACTGATGTCACCCAAAGTTGGAATATTGTTGGCACATAAGTGTTAAACCCTAATCCTGGCAAAGCCGAGACTTCCTCAAAAATAGTGTTCGAAGGATTCGTCATCCTATCCGTAGGCCCTACAAGTCTCCACATATGCATAGTGTCCATTCGGAATAAGTAGGTGCTCTCAGCGTTGAATGTCCGGTGTGAATACTTTTTACCTTACCAAGTTCCCTTTTGTCAAGTAAAGCCCAAATGGACATTATCCCAATATCCGGTCTTAGAGTTATGTATGAAAAACTTCCATAGTCCTTACAACAGAATTAGGTGTTTTTTTATTGGAATTGTGATCGAAATATTTTATTTATTATTTTTAGCCTGCCCACACCCTTTTGCCTATAGAAATCAGAAATTTAAAAATGTGTTTCTTGAAGTATATGCTTATTCACGGGTAAGGTAGGTTCCGGAATTTTTGTTGGAAACATGGTAAAAATATAATTTCAAATGGGTAAAAGTCTTGCCTTTAACGGACTGCCCAAACCTCTTTGCTTTAAAACCTAAAATTTAAAATATGTGTTCCCTGGAGTATGAGCTAATTTTCTGAAAAGGTATTTTTCTGAATTTTTGTCATACCCGTGGTATAAATGGAGATTCAATAGGTGAAAAAGTTTCCTTAACGGCCTACCCACCCAAACCCTTTTGACCAGAAATTTAAAATATGTCTTCCTTGGGATTGAGCCTAAAAAAATATTTTTTGAATTTCTGATAAGAACGTGGTCAAAATGCGGTTAAAGTAGGAATCATCCATTACAAATAACAAAGCTGGAACTTGCAAATTCAAATTTGGTGTGTAGGTTTCTTTTCCTGCGTACACATAAGATAGGGCAGGACTTTTACACATTTTTACGGAGATGGGGGCAAAAAGAGGAAAAGTTCACCTTAACAGGGGTAAACATTGGAATTCAAAAGGAAAAGCCATATCCAAACACCTTTTTCTAGAAACCTGATTATTGTAGCCGTGTTTTGGTAATGAAACACTAATAACCTTAATTATAATTCATTTATTATAAATTCATCTATGAAAATACAATTCTTCTATTTCATTTAAATTAAATTTTTAATTTGATAGGTTTGCACGTATGAATTGCAAGTAAGAGAATGAACATAACAACATAAGTAGTTGCACATGTCAATGACAACAGAGTTGTTATTAACATGCTTGAGAAAAGGGTATAACACTGATACTTAAAGTTTATTCTGAAATAAAGACTAACACACATTTTCAATGTGATTTTTTGACAAAAAATCTTTAATTTTTAAACAAATTCAAATTAATAAACAAATATATTAATATAAATCTATGTTTTACTACACTCACAATATTATGTAGTTTACTGTTTATAGTTAAATAAAAAGATTTCAATTCAGTTAAAAATAAAGGAACATGAATTTATTTTTCCAAGAAATATTTATTTTAATTTTTTTTATACATTTGTTCAAAATGATTTAATGTTATTTAACGATTTTTTCTAATTCATTAATTTTTTTCATTTGTTTTAAATTTAATAAAAATTTAACCATAAAACGGAAATTTGTTGTTTATTTGTTTCCGTTACAGTTATTACAAATTTAAAAGAAAATTTATTCAAAAAGTTTAAATTTGTTTTTTATTTAAATTGGTTGTTTATATACGAAATTATTTGAATTCAAACTACAAGAACTTCAAAAACACACACACACATATGGTCATTCATTTTGTAGATTAAAAAGCAAACAAAAATACCAAAAACGGAAACTATTTCAAATTAATGAATAAACAGTTATTTTTACGAAATTGGCAGGTAAAATTTTAACGTTTATTTTTAACTAATTATTCATTTGTTTATTTTTTTACTGATGCGTCAGTTGTTTACACAACATTTAAAAATAAATAACAAAAATCATTTGATTTAAATGAAAAGTATGTATAGCGGTTTATCATTTTTTCTGTTATTTTAACTTACAAACTATTTGAAGTGTGCATACAAAATTCTAAAATGTTAAGAAAAGCAAAAGAAAAAAAAAACAAAATAAAAAATGTTTGTCATTTTGAAAATGTTCAAAGATATGCAGTTTATTTTCTAAAATTTTTAAAGTATTCTTTACAATTTTCCTTAGAAGATCTAAACCAACAGTTTTTGTTTTAAAGGTATTTTTAAGTATTTTATTTTATGCTTCAGCTAAATAGATTGGGATGGGTAATTTTGTTATTTTTAGTTTATTTAGTTTTTTCTTTCTATTTTTGAATTTTTCTAATTAGGTGTGGAAAATTTTTCTATATTTTATTTTGCTTACTAATTGCAAAAAACACCTCAGAAAAATGGGAACATAGAATTTATTTATTTTTAAGTAAATTTAACTACAATAACATTTGTTCAATATAAAATTATTCTGAATATGATTTAGGTATCAGACAAATCATAGGGTAACATTTATTGTTATTTAACAAAATTGTACGATGTCTTAAAAAAATTTTGTTATATTTTATTAAAAGGCTTTATGAGCAAAATCTTTTTCTGAAATTGTATTGAAATTCTTAAGAAAATCATAATTTTTAATATCATCTCAATTTTTCTTTGCCACCACTAATCTTTGTCTTATTTATTTTTTTATTTTTCTAAACAAAGTTCATTCAACTCTTCTTACTGTTTAAAAAGCAACAAACAAAATATCAAAGAAATTAAAAATAATGACCCAGTAGAAACTAAATTCCAATAAGTCAGCGGTAACTTATGACATTGGATTGAATATTTGAATTCGAATAACATGGTAAGATTTTCTTAGTCAAAAAAAAATGGCAGATTTTTCAACAGAACTAGTTGTAAATAAAAAAAAATATATAGTTTTTTTAATAACAGTAACTATTAATATAGTCAGATTGCTGGCATTTTGTTAAAGTTCATTAAGCTATTACTAAAAATAAGCCCTGAATTTGTCAATATATGTATACCCACGCCTACAGTATATATATCGCCCACTTTTTGGAACAACTTAAATGTTGTTTAAATTTTTAGTCATATCATATAGGGTAAAAAATCCTGTATTGAATGTCCAGTTTAAATTTAACTAACAGTTAAATTAAAGTTTTACATGGAAAAGAATAACAAATAATTTAAAGTTCCAGTTAGTAGCTAACTGGACATTGTGACCAGGGGACTAAATGTGATTTTTGATTTAGCTATTCGGTAGGAAAAGCTAATAAAAGCGACCTTATATTGCCATAGGTCAAACAACAAAAATCACAAAAAATAAGTAAAAAATGTTTTAATTCGGCTATGGCGAATCTTTAAATACCCTCCACCAATATCCTAAAAAGATGTTCTCTACTGGGTTTGATACAAATAATATGAAAAAACTTTTTAAGTAAAATTATAGAGGTGAAAAAATTTTTTGAAATGAAATACTTTTTTGGATGTGAAAACACATTTTGTGGTGGAAAAAAAATTTGAGGTGAAAAAAATTTTTTTAGGTAAAAAAATTTTTTGCGGTGAAAAAAAAATTTGTGAAGAAAAAAAATTTTAGTGGTGACTGGTGAAAAAATATGAGAAAATCTATTATTATTAATAATTGTACTAAAAATACAACAATTTCTATGAACAATTTAGAGGTACCTTCACATTTTCACTCATAGCTTTTTAAGCGCTGGACCGATTTTGCTCATTTTTAATACCAAACTGCTTGGGAGGATATCCACAAATCTAAATGAGCACTCCTGCTTGCGTCGTCGCTAAATCGACTTAAAATTGCATAAGGATCACGAATATATTTACTTTATGGGGTCGTAGACCTATATTTCGACATGTCACAAACGGAATGATATATATACCCTCACCATTTATGGTGGAGGGCATTAAAATGTCAAAAATTATCAAAGTTATGGCGTCTTGATTTTTTTAGTTCCATTTTATTTTTGAGCTTTACAGTACTGATGAGATAAAACTATCAGAAATCAAAACAAACAAACAAATTTTAAAAAACATTAGTCGTTAATGGTTTTTTGGTGTCAAAAATCCAAACCATGAAATTTTGGCCTAAACTCATACTTTGTCCTGTATTAAAAACATTACTCTGACAAGATAAGGTCCATCTGTCTTTACGACGCATTACATATTGCTTTTAAGCTTTCGAAATTGTGTAGAATTTGCAATTGATATATTATAACGGTTACTTAACCCTAAAATTTAACACCCACATTGACCATCTTTCTCTTGTTAATTTACCATTCCCAATTGATTGGTTGAAAGCTCCACTTTTAATTAAAAACTTAAATTGTATGGCGAATGATAGAATATATATTTTTGTCACAATATTGTTACGATTTAACCCTTTATAAAATCGTTGATTTATTTACCTTTTAAATAAATCGAGTTCTTTCTATATTGCAAATAATAAACACTGTTTGAAATTATTTATAGCTCCATTTATTTATAGCAGTCACTAAAAATTACAGAAAAACACTTTAATAGCACACTTTATTTACACGATGTAGATAGACTAAACGTTAGCCACACTTTAGTTCTTCACACTTTGCGTTTTACTTATGAATTGAACTACTGCGTCAATAAATACCCGTATTTATATGAGTAGTCAGGTATTCTAGTTCTTTCCAGTTTATTACGACACTAGATTTTTCCAGCTGTCAAAATTCGCGTGAAGAAATTTCTAGTTGTGGAAATTTCTTGTAACAATATTTATATATCAATATTTAATGTATAATTGTGAACACTGTAGAACTGGCCCTAAAAATTAAGTACAATTTTTTCCGTTTAAATATTGCATTTATGTTCCGAATTTTATGTTTATAGTTTTTTTCTTATTGTTTTCATTAAGTTTGCTACTGACCATACAACTGAAAAATTTAATTCAAGATTTTTATCTTTCAATTTTATTTTTATTGCAATTGGTTGTGTTCAAAAAAAAACATATAATTTAATTAAATTTTATTTTTATTACACTCAAAGAAAACTTTAAATCAATTTAATATAAATAAAAAACTTTCATTTTTAATGGCATATGCTTACAATTAATAATTTTAATTATCTTCATTTAATTTTAACTATTACCATTTAGTTAGTACTTTAACTAAATGGTAATAGAAACTAAATTCCAATAAGTCAGCGGTAACTTATGACATTGGATTGAATATTTGAATTCGAATAACATGGTAAGATTTTCTTAGTCAAAAAAAAAATGGCAGATTTTTCAACAGAACTAGTTGTAAATAAAAAAAAATATATAGTTTTTTTAATAACAGTAACTATTAATATAGTCAGATTGCTGGCATTTTGTTAAAGTTCATTAAGCTATTACTAAAAATAAGCCCTGAATTTGTCAATATATGTATACCCACGCCTACAGTATATATATCGCCCACTTTTTGGAACAACTTAAATGTTGTTTAAATTTTTAGTCATATCATATAGGGTAAAAAATCCTGTATTGAATGTCCAGTTTAAATTTAACTAACAGTTAAATTAAAGTTTTACATGGAAAAGAATAACAAATAATTTAAAGTTCCAGTTAGTAGCTAACTGGACATTGTGACCAGGGGACTAAATGTGATTTTTGATTTAGCTATTCGGTAGGAAAAGCTAATAAAAGCGACCTTATATTGCCATAGGTCAAACAACAAAAATCACAAAAAATAAGTAAAAAATGTTTTAATTCGGCTATGGCGAATCTTTAAATACCCTCCACCAATATCCTAAAAAGATGTTCTCTACTGGGTTTGATACAAATAATATGAAAAAACTTTTTAAGTAAAATTATAGAGGTGAAAAAATTTTTTGAAATGAAATACTTTTTTGGATGTGAAAACACATTTTGTGGTGGAAAAAAAATTTGAGGTGAAAAAAATTTTTTTAGGTAAAAAAAATTTTTTGCGGTGAAAAAAAAATTTGTGAAGAAAAAAAATTTTAGTGGTGACTGGTGAAAAAATATGAGAAAATCTATTATTATTAATAATTGTACTAAAAATACAACAATTTCTATGAACAATTTAGAGGTACCTTCACATTTTCACTCATAGCTTTTTAAGCGCTGGACCGATTTTGCTCATTTTTAATACCAAACTGCTTGGGAGGATATCCACAAATCTAAATGAGCACTCCTGCTTGCGTCGTCGCTAAATCGACTTTAAATTGCATAAGGATCACGAATATATTTACTTTATGGGGTCGTAGACCTATATTTCGACATGTCACAAACGGAATGATATATATACCCTCACCATTTATGGTGGAGGGCATTAAAATGTCAAAAATTATCAAAGTTATGGCGTCTTGATTTTTTTAGTTCCATTTTATTTTTGAGCTTTACAGTACTGATGAGATAAAACTATCAGAAATCAAAACAAACAAACAAATTTTAAAAAACATTAGTCGTTAATGGTTTTTTGGTGTCAAAAATCCAAACCATGAAATTTTGGCCTAAACTCATACTTTGTCCTGTATTAAAAACATTACTCTGACAAGATAAGGTCCATCTGTCTTTACGACGCATTACATATTGCTTTTAAGCTTTCGAAATTGTGTAGAATTTGCAATTGATATATTATAACGGTTACTTAACCCTAAAATTTAACACCCACATTGACCATCTTTCTCTTGTTAATTTACCATTCCCAATTGATTGGTTGAAAGCTCCACTTTTAATTAAAAACTTAAATTGTATGGCGAATGATAGAATATATATTTTTGTCACAATATTGTTACGATTTAACCCTTTATAAAATCGTTGATTTATTTACCTTTTAAATAAATCGAGTTCTTTCTATATTGCAAATAATAAACACTGTTTGAAATTATTTATAGCTCCATTTATTTATAGCAGTCACTAAAAATTACAGAAAAACACTTTAATAGCACACTTTATTTACACGATGTAGATAGACTAAACGTTAGCCACACTTTAGTTCTTCACACTTTGCGTTTTACTTATGAATTGAACTACTGCGTCAATAAATACCCGTATTTATATGAGTAGTCAGGTATTCTAGTTCTTTCCAGTTTATTACGACACTAGATTTTTCCAGCTGTCAAAATTCGCGTGAAGAAATTTCTAGTTGTGGAAATTTCTTGTAACAATATTTATATATCAATATTTAATGTATAATTGTGAACACTGTAGAACTGGCCCTAAAAATTAAGTACAATTTTTTCCGTTTAAATATTGCATTTATGTTCCGAATTTTATGTTTATAGTTTTTTTCTTATTGTTTTCATTAAGTTTGCTACTGACCATACAACTGAAAAATTTAATTCAAGATTTTTATCTTTCAATTTTATTTTTATTGCAATTGGTTGTGTTCAAAAAAAAACATATAATTTAATTAAATTTTATTTTTATTACACTCAAAGAAAACTTTAAATCAATTTAATATAAATAAAAAACTTTCATTTTTAATGGCATATGCTTACAATTAATAATTTTAATTATCTTCATTTAATTTTAACTATTACCATTTAGTTAGTACTTTAACTAAATGGTAATAGAAACTAAATTCCAATAAGTCAGCGGTAACTTATGACATTGGATTGAATATTTGAATTCGAATAACATGGTAAGATTTTCTTAGTCAAAAAAAAAATGGCAGATTTTTCAACAGAACTAGTTGTAAATAAAAAAAAATATATAGTTTTTTTAATAACAGTAACTATTAATATAGTCAGATTGCTGGCATTTTGTTAAAGTTCATTAAGCTATTACTAAAAATAAGCCCTGAATTTGTCAATATATGTATACCCACGCCTACAGTATATATATCGCCCACTTTTTGGAACAACTTAAATGTTGTTTAAATTTTTAGTCATATCATATAGGGTAAAAAATCCTGTATTGAATGTCCAGTTTAAATTTAACTAACAGTTAAATTAAAGTTTTACATGGAAAAGAATAACAAATAATTTAAAGTTCCAGTTAGTAGCTAACTGGACATTGTGACCAGGGGACTAAATGTGATTTTTGATTTAGCTATTCGGTAGGAAAAGCTAATAAAAGCGACCTTATATTGCCATAGGTCAAACAACAAAAATCACAAAAAATAAGTAAAAAATGTTTTAATTCGGCTATGGCGAATCTTTAAATACCCTCCACCAATATCCTAAAAAGATGTTCTCTACTGGGTTTGATACAAATAATATGAAAAAACTTTTTAAGTAAAATTATAGAGGTGAAAAAATTTTTTGAAATGAAATACTTTTTTGGATGTGAAAACACATTTTGTGGTGGAAAAAAAATTTGAGGTGAAAAAAATTTTTTTAGGTAAAAAAAATTTTTTGCGGTGAAAAAAAAATTTGTGAAGAAAAAAAATTTTAGTGGTGACTGGTGAAAAAATATGAGAAAATCTATTATTATTAATAATTGTACTAAAAATACAACAATTTCTATGAACAATTTAGAGGTACCTTCACATTTTCACTCATAGCTTTTTAAGCGCTGGACCGATTTTGCTCATTTTTAATACCAAACTGCTTGGGAGGATATCCACAAATCTAAATGAGCACTCCTGCTTGCGTCGTCGCTAAATCGACTTAAAATTGCATAAGGATCACGAATATATTTACTTTATGGGGTCGTAGACCTATATTTCGACATGTCACAAACGGAATGATATATATACCCTCACCATTTATGGTGGAGGGCATTAAAATGTCAAAAATTATCAAAGTTATGGCGTCTTGATTTTTTTAGTTCCATTTTATTTTTGAGCTTTACAGTACTGATGAGATAAAACTATCAGAAATCAAAACAAACAAACAAATTTTAAAAAACATTAGTCGTTAATGGTTTTTTGGTGTCAAAAATCCAAACCATGAAATTTTGGCCTAAACTCATACTTTGTCCTGTATTAAAAACATTACTCTGACAAGATAAGGTCCATCTGTCTTTACGACGCATTACATATTGCTTTTAAGCTTTCGAAATTGTGTAGAATTTGCAATTGATATATTATAACGGTTACTTAACCCTTAAATTTAACACCCACATTGACCATCTTTCTCTTGTTAATTTACCATTCCCAATTGATTGGTTGAAAGCTCCACTTTTAATTAAAAACTTAAATTGTATGGCGAATGATAGAATATATATTTTTGTCACAATATTGTTACGATTTAACCCTTTATAAAATCGTTGATTTATTTACCTTTTAAATAAATCGAGTTCTTTCTATATTGCAAATAATAAACACTGTTTGAAATTATTTATAGCTCCATTTATTTATAGCAGTCACTAAAAATTACAGAAAAACACTTTAATAGCACACTTTATTTACACGATGTAGATAGACTAAACGTTAGCCACACTTTAGTTCTTCACACTTTGCGTTTTACTTATGAATTGAACTACTGCGTCAATAAATACCCGTATTTATATGAGTAGTCAGGTATTCTAGTTCTTTCCAGTTTATTACGACACTAGATTTTTCCAGCTGTCAAAATTCGCGTGAAGAAATTTCTAGTTGTGGAAATTTCTTGTAACAATATTTATATATCAATATTTAATGTATAATTGTGAACACTGTAGAACTGGCCCTAAAAATTAAGTACAATTTTTTCCGTTTAAATATTGCATTTATGTTCCGAATTTTATGTTTATAGTTTTTTTCTTATTGTTTTCATTAAGTTTGCTACTGACCATACAACTGAAAAATTTAATTCAAGATTTTTATCTTTCAATTTTATTTTTATTGCAATTGGTTGTGTTCAAAAAAAAACATATAATTTAATTAAATTTTATTTTTATTACACTCAAAGAAAACTTTAAATCAATTTAATATAAATAAAAAACTTTCATTTTTAATGGCATATGCTTACAATTAATAATTTTAATTATCTTCATTTAATTTTAACTATTACCATTTAGTTAGTACTTTAACTAAATGGTAATAGTTAAAATTAAATGAAGATAATTATAAAATAAACTAATTTATACTGGTCTTTTTTCTAGTTTACTTCTAATTTATTAAACATGCGCACGCATATTAAAAAAAAAAATAATAAAATTTAATTTTGTTTTCTTAAGATTTCTCTTAAAAACAATATTTGTTTGTTTTTCTGTATAAAATTCTCTTTGTATTTGTATATAAATGAGTTGTTTTTTGCTACTCTTTTATACGAATTTTTTTTGTGATAATATTTTGTTGTTAGTAGTTTAAAGAATATAATCATAAAGTATACACAATTTTAAATATTTTATTTATTTTTTAAAATCAAATATTTTTGCAATATTATTTTACCAGTTTTGAAATTTTATTGTGAGCGACTAGCAGCAAACGATAACCAAAATTCTAGGTGCCGTTCGGTTTTTCTAAATTTAAAGACCCTTATTTATTATTAGTTATAAATCAACTGAGTTTTTAACTCTCTGCTAGTTAACATCAGAACAATCAATATTACGAACAAAAATCTCTTTCCATTATTTTGCCTTTTCTAACGTTTTAATTCAACTCGTCCCCCTTCATTTCGTTACACATGCCCAATGCTTCAGTTTTACTTGTTCCCCGTTTCATTCCTGTAGTTTCCCTTGTTTAGTGTTTCAATTCCATTCGTTTTTCTTTTCTAGTGTTTCAATTCCACTCGTTCCCCATTCTATTCTATAACGTATTTGTTGTTTAGCATTTCAATTCCACTCATTTCCTTTCTTTACACCCGTGTATTGTTTCAATTACTCTTGTTCTTCGTTCCATTTCGTTCCCTTCCCTAGTATTTCAATTTCCTGTTTTCCTTTTCATTCCTATTGGAAAAGATTTTTCCACATTTCGTTCCTTTTTGTAGGAACTTCGAAAAATCGCGTCATAGCGGATATCTTCGCCGGAAGAGAAACCTATATACCAATTGTACCCCGAGTTAAGCTGGGAAATGCTGATTAAACAACTGGGTGAGTCAGTAATGTTATTCTTTTATACGTACCTATACTCGTTGTAGGAGTAATCACTTTTTACGACGGAACTGCACACCACACTGTGACATTCAGAGGGTGAAATGATGCTTTATGAATTATGCGTCGATTTCCATCTGATGGTTACTAGCAGAGAGGTAAAATCTTAGCTGATTTATAAAGAATAATAAATAAGGGGCTTTAAATTTAGAAAAACCGAACGGAACCTAGAATTTTGGTTATCGTTTGCTGCTAGTCGCTCATAATAAAATTTTATAGGAGAATCAACCGCTTCGTCGTTGAATTCCAAAAATCTATGGCTAAAGTAATTCATTATAAATTTCACACGAGTCTACTTTACGAATGTTAAAACCAAAGTTGCATACGATGCCATTGTCAGCACTTTCCATTAGGACTTATACTTACGTTAGGTTAGCTCGAAAATCGCTCTTCACAATCACCCAAAAATGGGTAACATTTACCTATACCAGAGAATCGGCATGTTGTGCCCTCTCTAAAACTGCGTAAATAAACATTCTAGTCTAACTGAAGAATTCACTATTCCTTATAATATTTATTCAGTTTTCCCTCATTAACCCCCTCCTTGCGAAAGCCGGGCAAAAACCAAGAAAGTGCTCTAAGGTCTTGCTCCCCACAGGTCGAATATACCACAGAGTTTCTCCATCCCACATTCAAAAGGTGTGATCATAGTGATGAGTGGCCTGTGAGGATTCCCACCATGTTGGCCAGTTATCATTTCCCCAGCCCTAAGATTACCCTCGTCCTGTCCACACCAACATTATTCCCATTCCAAACCTCCTTGTGCATGTTGGTGGCACATTGTCAAAGCTCCGTTTTCGTCATCCGAAGGTTACAGAGGCCAGGTTCGATCTTCGATCCATCGATCTTCGATCCATCCCTGGCCAGCTCGTCATTCCCCTCCACTCCACAGTATTCGGGTACTCATATCAACCTGAGACGACCTCTGTCAGAATAAGCGTTAATCACCATGTTGCAGTTAAAACCCGTCTTTGATTTGACTGCCTCCACTGACCGAGCCCTAGCCGCAGCCTCACTATGAGTGAAGATGACTGCATCCCCAGAATAATCAATCGCAGTTTAAAATCGAATGTAATTCGTAATAGCCGCAACCCTCGCCTGACAAACGGTGTTGTGGCCCTGGAAATCGGAATCACATTTCCATTCCCCGATCTCCACAAAGGAAACTTAACTAGTTCTTCCGTCAAGTTTGGAGTCGTCAGTGTATAAATCAATTTCATTGGTATCATCCAAAATACCTTCAGCCCTTTACCGCTCCCTGTCAGCAATAAAAAAATCGCAGTCCGCCAGTACACATTGTTCCGCCACCCTATCACAATCCATATCCAAAATGTGCAGATTTTCAGAACTCTCTAATGCCAGCTATGCCGGCCTCTAAGAGACCACTACCCGAGCACCACCAGTATGTAAGCCGCGATACTTATTGCGGATTTACATGAACTTTTTAGTCCTGGTAAAAATAATTCATCCTATAGGAAACATCGCTAAAAATAGAAAAAAAAATCACTAACAAGTTTTTCACAATTTAATTTTAAAGATCAGTCTGTAAATAAGAATTCTTCGAATACTTTCTGACCTCAGTGTATATTTTGGCTTGATCTTCAAGTATTTAGTAGTTTGTTGTGAACAGTTTTTAACGCATTATTTTGTTGTTGATATGTTGCTAAACTTATTTTTTTATTATTTGTGTGTGCTTTAATGTGGTGGTGGCTTTTAGGTGCCACAATTTTGTTCAACGCCATTAGTCTCCAATTTAGCTACAACAGCTAAACAGCTTTTTTTTCGATATTTTTTGCTTAAGAGTTTTTCTTTTTTTTTTTTTCTAAATATACGTAAAATCGACGACAATATTTTGAAAAAAATAAACACTGAGTAAATTAAATTTATTTTGCTTCGAATAAAATAAAAAATAAATAAGTTTTTATTTAACGTACAGTGTATGCTACGTTAAGATTTTAACAAGTGATCACAGAGCTTTTTTTAAGTGTTTTATTTGTTTTTTTTCTTATTATGGTGACAATTTATATATGTACACTTTTTGTTATTTTAAAAATAGCTTCAAATTTACAACAATCACGTTTTTTTGTGTATTAAAAATATTTGCATATAACATATTTGATGTTTTAAAATAAGTGTAAAAAATTAAGAAATTGGAATTTTTTAAAATAAATTTAAAATTTTTTAAAGAAATCTTTTATTAAAACCTTTTGTCTAGTTAAGCATTTTAATATAATCTATTAAAATTTATTTAATAATTTAAAAAAATTTTTGGTTTTTTAAATTATCCCTTTAATTTATTTTTTGTGTTTTTGTTACAATTTAATTTATTGGCTTTTTGCCCAATATTTCATAGTTTCTGTTCTATGTTGTGTGCTTTTCATGTTTCTACTTATTTTCCGGCAGAAAAAAAATTAATTCAAGTAATTTGTTTAACCCGCTTAAGGGCTCATTTACACATTAAAGAAAACTGCTAGAGATAGAGCAAAAAAACACCACAAAATCCATCTTAATAGAACTATTAGAGGTGCTTAAAGATCTATCTTAAGATCGGCTTAAGCGGAGTTTACATTATCTGATTTTCCATCTGATTTTACCTAAAGAAAATTAAATTAAAAATCCTATGAAATGATGCGCTTGTCAAAAAAAATCTCTTTGGTAAACCGCTGTGTGCTTAAACCTTCGGATGGAAATCTTATGCAATCAGATGAAAACAACTGTTTGTTGCTAAATTGCTTTTTTTTTACCGCCAATTTACTTCACAACCGTTTTGTTTGTGTTTTTCTTTGTTTGTAAGAAAATGCAACACTGATACCTTTTGATTATCATAATTTTATGAAATATTTTACAAAACAAATAAATCAATCTAACTGTCAAAATTTATAATCAGATTTTCTGTTCATATCAGACAAAATGAGGATTTTTTCTGACTCGGTTTTTGACAGATCCTATGGACTTGTGGTATAATGTAAACCCCGCTTTAAAATTATTCCGAAAAATAATATAATTAGCCCGTTTATAATAAACACACCTAACTTCGACGTATAAGAAAATTTACTTTCAAGAGAAAGGAAGTTCATATTTTTAAAGCTAAAAAAACACGCGGAAACATAAAAACTAAAATATTTGTTTTTTTTTTTATATTGACTTAATCATTTTTTTTTGTCATTTCAATATTTAGAAAAATTTAATATTTTGTTTTTGTTTAAAAGCGCTTTAGAGGGTTAATAATTATTTTTGTCTTTAAATTTATTTAATTTTTTACATTTCTCGTTACATGTTTCTTATTTATTTTCTTCTTTTTGTAATTTTATTTGTATTGTTTTCTTTTATGTTGTTGTTGTTGTTGTTTTCGCCTATTGTGCATAGATGATATATGTATTTTTAGCACATAATGTTTAAATTTCCTTTAAAACGCCATCATAATAACAACACCAACAACCAGAATCATCATTCAAAATCAGCTTCGTCACGCAGTAATGAGGGATTTATTTTTATACGTTGTGGTCATAATGCCAACAACAGCAACAACATTAGCAGCTACAGCAACAATAATAATTCGATTAACAACATTTGTAGCAACAATGGTCGCAGCATCGCCAACATCAACAATAATAAAAATGTTGCAAAAAGTGTATGTGTGTGTTTTGTATATTTGATGATTATACAATAGAGTGGACCAAAGTTGAATATTTTTCAATTTAGATTTTGTTCAATACCATTACAGAAAAGTTGTGTAAAAATATTTTAAATCCTGGATATCGGTTAATGTCTTCCGTCTTCGATAAGCGATCGAAGTTTGTGAATTTCGAAAAATCACCTACATTTCTGACAGTTAATTTATATCGTGTCATAGTTTTTAGTTAGTTTTGGTTTGCAAACTGTTTAAAAAATGTGCAAAATATGACAATTATTTATTTGAAGAAAATGGTATTTTTTATTTTTTTGAAGTCTGAAATATATTTTTTTTTTGACTGTGGAAAAATCTGCATTAAATAAACTTTAAGTAAAATATGATAACACCTGATTACACCAAAACCCAGTCAAATACCAAAAATCCCACCAAAAACCAGTCAAATTGTAGGTCATCCCAAAATCTTACGAGCAATCTTGAATTTGGCTGATTTTTTTTGTTTGTGTTTAGTTTTGGGCTTTAGTGTGTTCTGACATATGTACACTCAGAATATTATGTAGTTAACAGTTTGTAGTTTAATAAAAAAGTTTTCCGTTCCATTTAAAAATAAAGGAACATACATTTATTTTTCAAAGAAATATCTATTTTAACTTGTTTATACATTTATTCGAAATAATTTACTATCATTTACCATTTTTTTCAGTTTCATTTATTTTTTTTCATTTGTTTGAAATTTGATAAAAATTTACCCACAAAACGGAAACTTGTGGTGTCCGTAACAGTTATTACAAATTTAAATTTTGCTTGCTGTCTGTTTCAAAAACAAAAATATTCAAAAAATTTCAATTTGTTTTTTTATTTAAATTGGTTGTATATATACAAAATTTTCCAATACAATTTACAAGAACTTCATAAACACACATACATATACAAATACATTCACACAAAAAGTGTTTATAGCTTCATGTGCATACATACATTTTGTATTGTACGAGTATATTAAAAAAAAACAAAAAATACAAAAACGTTAATAATTTCAAATAAATGAAAAAAACATTTATTTTTTAAGGATTGGTAGGTAAAATTTTGACATTTATTTTAACTGATTATATCATTTGTTTCTTACGCATGTGTCAGTTGATTAATCAACATTTAAAAATAAATAACAAATGGCATTTAATTTAAATGAAAATTAAGTAGACCGGTTTTCAAATGAAATATCATTTCTTTTAAATGATACTTTCAGTTACTTTAACTTACAATCTTTTTGAAGTGTAGACAAATTGTATGGCCAACATTTTTGTAGAACATTTTAATCCCACCCTCCTCCTTCTGAGGTGTGTTTTTTTATTTGTTAGAATTGAGCCAGAGATTACCGTTATCTGAAGGAGTTAGAGGATTAATATGTTCCACAAAAGTATTTGCGTTAATATTTTCGACAAAGTTGCTGAACACACCCTTTACCTCAGATGCAAAGAACACATAATTTCATATACTGATATGATGCACGAACAGGCCAAAGGAGCGAAACTTTATTTACCTAAATAATTTAAAAACAAAATAAAATTACAAAAACTTCATCATATTAATGAAACTTCTTTATAAATATTGATGAAACTTCTTTATAAATTTGAAGAAGTATCTGAAAATTCTTACCTATTTTTTTAATTCTTAATCATTTTAAAATATGAAAAACATATCATCAAGTAAAAAAGGCTTAAATTCGGCACCAATGTTTTTTATTGCAAAATTATGGAGGTAAAACAAATTTTTTGAGGTGAAAAGCTTTTTTGGATGCGGAAACGAATTTTTTTACGTGAAAAAAATTTTGAGGTGAAAAATATTTGAGGTGTACAAAATGTTGTTAATTTCCAAGCGATTGGTGAAAAAATATGAGAAAATATATATTATACATCAGTCGCTACTATAAAATTGTACTAAAATACACCAATTTGTATGGAAAATTTAGAGGTATCTTCACGTTTTCACCTATAACTTTTTAACCGCAGGACCGATTTTGCTCATTTTCAATACCAAACTGATCGGGAGGATGTACAATAATCTGGGTAAAAATAAGCACCCCCGCTAGCGTCTTCGCGTCGTGATCGCCATTTCAACAGACAGACGACTTAAATCGACTTAAAATTGCATAAGAATCACGAATATATATACTTTATGGGGTCTTAGACCTATATTTCGACATGTTACAACGGAATGACCCTCACCATATATGGTGGAGGGTATAAAAATCTATGAAGTTTTTTTTATCATATTTGCCATCTCCCTCTGTGTAAAACATAAAGTATAAATTTAGGTGATTTTTTGAAATTAGAAAAATTCTGTCGCTTGTCGGAGACCGTTTTTTTTAGCAACATTGTCACACTGATACAAAATAAAAATGTAAAAAATTTTCAGCTTCGTTTCACTCTATTATACAGTCGAACGCCAATTTGCACCCCTTTTTGAGACACCGCATGGCAACGTAAAAAGATGTTGAAGATTCCAATTTTTCTTTAATTATTTTCTTGGCTTAAAAAAATACTATTTATTTTTTAATTAATTATTTTTTTATAAAAATTTGTATTTTTTTACTGAAAAACAAGAAAAAAATATGTTTTTTTATTTTTCGCGCTAAATTTAAATGGTTTTACACAAAAAGTAATTTTTTTTTGTAAAAGTTTTTTTTTTATAAAAGTTACTTTTTTAATAATGTAAAATTGTAATTGTATTGTAAAATTTTTTTTTTGTGGAATTTTTTTACATCAACTCAAAAGTCTGAGAAAAAAAAATTAAATATTTTCTAGCGAAAAATTTAATTTTTTCGTCGAAATTTCATCACGAATGAATATAATATAATAATTTTTATTATTTTTTAAAAGGGTGCGTAATCCGAATTTCTGTGAATTTTTAATAGGGTGCAATATGGGGTTCGGCTGAATATAATTAACCAAAATAAGTAGATATTTTTGTTTTAACTAATTTTTAAAATTTTGACTATTCCACGAAAGAAATTTTAAAAATCAGCTTTTTCCTCATTTCTGTTTTCATTCAAAGTACTTTTTCTATAGAAAAACACAAAACTCATTAGCGTACGACTGAAATCAGTATGTCGGCCAAATTAGACAAAAATAACATGTGAACCATTTCCCAAAATCAAATTAAAAATAGTCAAAAAACTATCTCGCTTTAAACATTTTGTATGAAAACTCAATCTTGTCATAACGTTTTGGTGTGAAGTTGGCTGCAACTAAACTACAGCTTATCAAAAACTATTTTGTTTTTCAAGTTTTTACGTTGACTTACGACTTTGTTTGATTTTGGAAGGTGGTTCAGATTCAACCAACTTTTCTCTATAGAAAAGTACTTTGATTCTAAGATATTTTTCCTGTAAAAAAATTTGAGATATAGAAGGAGTAGGGAGTCCTTCCAATGAATGAGGGTTAAAAATTATCGCTGTGGTGAAAATTGTGAGATGAAATGGTTAATGTTCTTAGATTGTAAACTTGATTTAAGCGTTGCATGTATTTTTTTTTCTTACTACCTATAAAGGGACTACAAAATATTCTCAAAATAGAAAAGATTTATCAGGAATATAATTTCTTAAAATTAAAGTCGGCTTCCAAAAAAAAAAAAAAACAAAACTATTTATTGATAATAAAACAATAACAATAAACCGCTATACGCCTGAGCCGTAAGATTTTGAAACTTAATGAAGAAAAGGATAAGTGATGAGGCTCATTTTTCATCGGCCACGTCAATAAGCTATAGAGCTGTGCTGACTGAATTTTTCCTAATCGAAGTTTACGATCTGGATTGCGAGGGCATCTGATTCTAACAGGGGCCGCTTGTCATACTGCACGCGACACAATGCGTGGTTTAAAGGATGCCTCCCCAGCATGTGTAATCTCGCGTTTGGGTAATTTGGCTTAACCAGCCAGATATTCCGATTTCACTGTCCCGGACTTCTTCCCCTAGGGTCATTTGAAATCGTTGGAGAAGTAAGAGAACAACATTCGAGCCGAATTTGATAATGTGACGCCACAAATGCTACGCACAGCTGTGCAAAATGTAATCAAAAGAGCCCAAATTTGCATCAACGCCGACTGAGGTCATTTGTCGGACATAATTTTCCGCAATTAAATAAAAGAAAATCTATAAGTGCTAATAAACGCAATCAATTAAAAACAATATGAGTTTTCGCTTTAATCAAAAGTTATAGTGAAAATAAATCAGATGATGAATTTTGCCCACCCTACGCAATGAAACTAATATTCGTGCAATATGTTTTGTATCTCTTTTCAAAAAAAAAAAAATAAAATAAAATAATCAAACAACATGATTGCTATTAATCAAAAAAATTGTACGATATTGTTAACACAAAAAATTATTATACATCTTTGTATTGGGGAAAAAAGTTTTAATCCCTTTTACAGGCCCAATTTAGTAGAATTATCTAAGTGAACTTGAAACAACAATCTATTTTATTTTTCGTGTAAACATAAATGATAAAAATTTTACATCTGTTAGTTTATATTTCTTTTTAATTTTGTTCTTATATTTTCTGATAATTCATCAAAAAATTATTTCAAAATAGTTAATTTTAATATAGATGTTTGCTGTCCAACCTCTTGACATCATAGGAGAGAAAGATAATGTTGTCTAGCAAATTTTGAATACCAACTTTGCTTTGTCGTTGTTTTTTCTTTTTTTATTTAATCATTCTTTTTATAGTTTTAAAAAGTGATAAGTTTTTAAATATTATTTATAATGTTTATATTATAAATTATAAGGTGGGATGATGTATAAAAAGTTTCTTTAATATATTTACTACATGCAGTTAATGAGGTGACGATTAAATGCTAAATTATTTTTTTTTAGTGTATACTAGTTGTAGATGCACGTGCAGATTATTCGTTGAATTGTGATAAATTATAATATATATATGTATATATATATATATTTTTATACCCTTCACCACATTCCGTTTGTAATTTCTACAATATTGATCTTAGACCCTATAAAGTATATAAATTCTGGCTCCTTATGAAGAGCGAAGTTGATTTAACGATTTCCGTCTGTCCGTCCGTCCGTCTGTCCGTCTGTGTGTTGAAATGGGTTTTCCCAAGAACCCAGACATGATGAGGACTTGATTGTTTTTTATTTCTGTTACATGTGATCCATTTCTGTTTGCTATTGAAAATCAGACAGATCGGTTAATAAATGGCTGAGATATTAGCAAAAAACCAGGACTACCTCTAATTTTTTCCGAAAAATCCCTTTGTTTAATATGTATGTAGAATTTTGAGCATAACAAACACATCCATGTGTTAAAATTCTTTTCTTTCATCTCCACCTTTTGTACACAAACAACACACATACAAAGATTTGTCATTTAAATAAAAACTAAATAAATCTCTAATGAACGAAGTCTTTTATATATGTACCTCTATTGACGATGATTTTGTGTGAGCTTCAATAGCTTAGTTGTCTAGACGCTATGTCACAAATACTTTTTTTCTCTAAGGCCGCGGGTTCGAATCCCGGTCAATTCACTTTTTTTTTTGTACATGTTTTATTATTTTCTTAAGACTTTTTTTTTATATAAAATTTTATATTAATAATTAAATAATCCATAAATAGGCTAAAAACATCAAAATTTTTATAAAAACCCTCTGATACAAACAAAATACAAACTGTTTTATTTCTATTTTTTGCTCCGATTTAAAAAAATTTATTAAAAGATTTTTAAACCATTTTGTTTCTCATATATTAAGAAAATTTTATACATAATTTCCTTTGAGTGCAAATATTTTAGGTCATAACTTATAATAATTTATAAAAAAAAAAAAATTATAAACTATTTTCCTTCAAACTTTTAAAATGAAGCTAAATAAATTAAAAATATTTTTGATATAAAAGTGAAATAAAATCCTAAATGCAAATTTGCCAGCTAAATCAAACGTTTTTGTAGAAATAAAATACATGCAGTTCTAGTGATTTCTTTTAACGATTTGTTGAAATTCTTTTCTTTCACCTCTTCACCTTTTATGCACAAACAACAAACACTATTCTAGAGCTGTAATATGACCTATGGATACGTCTTATATAGCAAAAGATCGAAAATCTTTAGTATAACATATTTGCTGAAAAACTCGGAAATATCGGTTCAGATACAAAAAAGTTATGCCCAAAACATAAATTTTTTTTAAATACCTATTTTCTGGAACCATAAATCTTCCCGAGTCCAAGTTTTATCACCAAATTAAATGGTTAATTTCCTCTTAAAGGCGTCCATATATAAATCTGTCCATTCCATATATGTCCATATATAAACTTCAGTTTTTTCCCAACCATGGTGAAGGGTATATAAGATTCGGCATAGCTGAATTTAGCCGCTCTTACTTGTTTTTAAATGAGATATCATAGAAAAAAAAATTTCTATAGTAAATAATTTTTACTGACACTTTGGTAACCAGTGGTTTTAGAAAAGTGTTTTCTTCAGTAGCTTTGTAGGTTGAAAGTCCTTACGAATATAAATAAATACACAGAGAAAACAAATTGTTTATGACAACCGAATTTATTTCCAACCAAATGGTTTGGTTCCAGCCACCGATATTTTTGTGAATTGTATTAGGAATTCATTTGGTTGCTGCAACCAAAATATTCAGTATGTAATAAATTCCAATTAACGAATCGTTGCCCAAATTCTATTCTACGAATAATTTAATCTGGCCCGGGACCGTTTAGAGTGACCAATTTTGTGGTCGGTTGTAGGTGGCATTTATATATTTTAGTCGGAAGGGTAGTTACTACTTGACGTACGATAGTTTTAAATTGAACACTACGCTGGCTTTTGTCAGAGCTTGTTGCATCCGAACAACTACCCCAATGGCGCCCGTTCCATTAACATCAATAAGTACGATGGGCGCCATATTCGCAAATTCCTAAAAAAAAATCTGAATCTTTATCCATTTAAAACAGTGTGATAATCCAATAAACTGTAACAAGTCGATCTCAAATTTCTTTTCCGTATCATATATTCAAAGTGTCTGTGATCCCAAAGTATTTATTGGATCCAAAAAAATATTATAAATTTTTGGATTTTTAAATATTGGGAACCGCCTACTAGGATATTCGATTGATATTACGTCCGTCAGGTACATTCACAAGTATTTGATTTCACTTTTCACTCGAGTGCTGCAAAATTGTTTATCTACAAATAAAACTTTTTTCGATAAGTCTTACAATACGTTGTCGTCTTCTATTAGTTTTTTTTTTCTTACGGTATATCGACTTCTTGGCAGAGGATTGTAAACATCGATTTTGGTTCTTAATGTGCTGGTGTCTTTTCGTAAACTACTTCTAGACGAAATGACATTTTTGAAAAGTTTATTTACTTAGGTCTGGGTAAAATTTTAAATGTTCTTGTTACTTATTTCATACCTTTTCTCAACCCTAACAATAGCAATATCAAAGGAAGTTTTTAAAAGCTCGTGATGATAAAACAGCTCTTTTGTTATCTTCCTGTAGTTTATTACGATCGAGCAAGTAGGGAAAACTTTGTTTTAGACTGCTATCATTCCCATCCCGACTAGAATAAAAACAAAACGTGAAACACTGATTTGGAATAAGGAGATCTTAGGGTAACTAGTTAAATTTTTTTTGACATCGTGGAGAACAAATATTTCTTATTAAGAAATTCCCCAATTAACCTTTTGTAAAAATCTCATTTTTAATATATGACGCCGTACTAATTCTCTTCTTCTATTTTTTTTTTTTATTTACAGACTGTCCAAACATCTTGGCGACCACAATTGGCCCTACCCAAAGAAGTTCATATCTCCAATGAGAACATACAACGTAATCATCACCATCATTTACAAGACGACAACATCGACGAAATACAAATCATCGAAAGCGATATGGAACGATTTCATTTAAATAGTAAAAAAGACTCTTCCCTTAACGGCTCACAATTATCAAATGCCAGTCAAAATGGCAGCAACTCGAAAAAATGGTCTTTTGGTCGGTTATTTCGGCGTAAAAAAGACATTGAATCGGAAACATCATCCGAAGATGATCGTAAAGCTGGTTTTATACCAAATCAACAAAAATATAATCGCAATAGTAATAATTCAATTACTAGCGCTAATACCTCAACACCACATAAGAAATCGGCAAAAACGGCAAAATCCTCAAATCGTGGTAGTAAATTAATAGGTTCAGGATTTGATCATATCGTTACAAGTCCAGCAACCGGTAATAGTGGACAAAATTTTAGTTCGTCTGCGATGCATGTAGATAATGAATTTTTCTTACCGGTAGAAACTGTGCCCCAGCACGAACCCTATTATCAAAATAATCTTACAGCTCAACAGCAGCATTTGCAACAACAACAACAACGTTTACATCACTCTTACCAGTACCTGCCACATGTACCTCAAACGCAACAACAGCTTATGAGTAGGTCTGCTCATTCTTTAGATCGTCGTTCAACTAGAGCTAAACAGCGTTCGACACAAAAATTAACCAATGGTTTACCCACCACTAAGAAAACTTCCTCCAGTGAAGAGGAAGAGATTATATCATTAAATTCTTCAACTTTTTCGAAATATCGTAGTGATGAAAGTATCCATAGTGGTGGTCAGGGTCAGGCTAATGGGCAGAGTCGTAGATCTCGTGCGGCTCGAAATGAACGTTATTACAAACGTTTGTCACGAGATGGCGAAGTTAGTCATGGGCAGGTGCCGGTAATGTATGCTCAACAACCAATTCAAAGATGGAAAACGCAACCAGTGCCATTATCGATTTATCAAGCACCCCAACAACAGGTTGCACCACAACAACCACAACCTCAAATGCGTACGTCCCAACAAACTACACAAAATCCTAAATTGCGTAATACCAGTAGTTTACAGCACATGGCACCCTATGTGCAGTGGGGCCAAATGCAGCAACAACAACAACCAAAGAATTTGCAAAATTCAGTTAATGATTCAAAGCGTAGCATTAGTTATGACAGTCATATTCATTTACAAAATGCTTCCGGACGCCAACACAGCAAACCTTTACCACCACCTCCACCACCTAGAGATCCAATGAGAAGAGTAAATGTTAGTGGTCTGGGACAAGACGGAAGCTCAGGGGATTTACGACCCGTGTCGTATGCTTTCGATCAAACCGGTGTGCCAGTCTTGCCCACCTCGGGTTTAAATGGACGCTGTGTCTCCGATGATAAGATATGGGCTCAACAACCTCATTATCAATCTATACACTCTTTAAATATAGCACCCCAGCAAGTTTCTGCACATCAACAACAGATTAATCATGCAAACCGCAGATTTATTACCAGAGCCGAGAGAGATGCTCATCCTGGTAAGAAGTCCTTACCTAATGGCTTAGATTTTCACTATGTGGCCGATGCTACACCACGTTCTCGAAAGCCCATACATTTGCTAGATCAAGCCACATATGGTGAGGAAATTCCGGAACCATCTGCAACTGGTATTTTGCGTACCACGAAAAGTGGTTTACCTACATCACCCACTAAGATCCAAGCTACTGAATTTTGGAAACGTTTGGAGGGTTCTGCAAAAAATACTTGTAATAGTGCCACACCTATACCAGCTCCTAGGGGTAGAGATGTACAAAAAATGCCTACTGTGGAGAGTGCAATGAAACCTAGATCAGTTTCTACATCAAGGATTGGAGAATTAAGGGCATATCCTATGCCTATGTATTCAGAAGTTCATAAACCTAAACAAAAGATGAAACCCACACCACCTTCTGTCTCTCCTAATAATGAAGCGGATGAGGTAGATGCAGTAGTCTGTGGTTCGTTGCACATTAAACCTTCTAAGGATAGTGCCAATAATTTTGTGGAAATACGTAATAAAGATATAAATAAAGCCAACTCTATGCCTAATCATTATCAGAGACGTTCGGGAGAAATACCCACTACACCTAACAAATATGACGAATATGTTAATGAGAAACGAGAACAACATCATAATCCGCTCTTTGATGCTCCTCAGCCACCACAAAGAAAACTAAGTGGGGTACCTAATATACCCCAGCTCAGTTTTCCTCGCAAAAAGCCGGCCAACTTGGAGGAAGCTATAAATGAATTGGAAGCTATTTATCGTTCATTGGGTTTAACTGAGCCGGAGCCTGAGATCAAAAAAGAACGTGTTCCCACACCCAATGACTTTGAGAAGTATGCTCTCGCTCATGCTGATGAATACGATGAGGATGACTCTCCCGCTGGAGAACCAGATCCCATTAGAGATGATGTAGCCTATCGTAATATCAAATTGGCTAATTTACAGCATAAATTGGTAGAAAAACAACCACCATTTGGTATACCTATAGGACCTATAGTGCCAGCAGCTCAAACAGATTATCTACATGTTACACCCAAACGAAAAGAGTTACTTTACAATGACTGCAAGGCTCCAGATATTGTAAAGGATGATTTAGCCGTTAGAGCATTACGTAAAGACCCTCAAGAGTATAAAGAAAAATTTCAATATCCCTCCGGAAGTTTGGTTAAGAAAAATCGTGCTACCCGTACACAATCAGCCAATATTTATGCTCTCATACAACGTGATGCCGCCAAACCATCTGGAGGAGATTTACGTTCATATCTTGATGTAACAAAAATCACTGATCGTTCTGGTAGTATGTTCGATCTAAATAAAAATGATTCAGATAATGATATACCCACCACCTTGAAATTGTTACAAAATCTCAGAGAACAAGATAAAGAACAATTACAAATGAAAAAGTCACACCATCAAATACCATTTAGACACCCCAGTCAGGGTGGAGCTATATGTCAGCTTCCAGAAAAACTTTGCTGTACTAGTGGCGAAGAGGATAAATCACACAAACCTATACCTATGCCTAGGAAGTCACTTACTCCCGAACCTCAACATAATGCAGATATACATATAATGGAAGAAGCTTTAAATAAAATTGCTCAAGATGCTCAAGAAAGCAGCATTAAGCTAACCAAAGAATTGAATGAACTGCGTAAGGAAGCCTTTATAACAGCTTACAAACCTAAGAGAACACATAATGAAGCAGACGATGAAAAACTTGAAAAGGAACTACAAGAAATTGAAAAAGTATCAGAGGCTGCCAAGAAATGTGGTAAAATGTTATTAGATACTTTACCTGATGCTTCTGAAGAAGGTGGTGAAGAAGCTGCAGTAAAACCACGAAAATTGCACAAAGAAGATAAATTGATTAAAGCTATAGATCAGGTATCTGAGGCTGCCAATAAGGTGTGTGAAAAAATCTTAAAAGATATAGTTACCACCGAGCCACCAGTAATAGTACAAGAAGCTGTAAAAGTTACACAAAAGTCTAAGGAAGTAATTAAACCCAAGGATGCATCATCTCTAGTAATGCCCACTTTAATCAAGAAATTGGATCCTATACAATCAAATAATATAGAAGCGATAGCTCGAAGATGTATGCGCCAGTTGAGTGATTTGGCGGACAATCATGATTACGATAATCTAAATCAACCGGAATTATCAGTGGCCACTACCTGTAATATGGATATGATTACAAAAGATGAATTCCAAAATGATATGACAACTTCTAATCTTACAGAGACTCGAAAACCTCCTAAACCAAAACCACAACAACCCCACCTTATTGAGGATATCGATCAAATAATGAAGGAATGTGAAGATCAAGTCCGGCAACAAGAAATTAAAGAAAAGAAGCAGCAACCAATTATGACAAAACCTCATACTCAGGCTGCTGCCACAGGGGGTGGTTCTTCCACCACCACGGCTTCTTCTTTCTCATCTTCCAGTGATTGTTTGGCCAAATCATCTAGTCCCTCGGGTAGCCGAAGATTTTCTTCGAGTATTACTTCCTTTAATCCATATTCATCCAGTGATTATATTAAATCACCTAGTAGTGATTTTCATGCACCTAGCACCGATCCTATTAAGACATTTAGCACTACTTCGTATGATGTACAATCGACAACCAGTGCTACACCGAATTTAACTACCAACTCAACCTTTAGTTATTCACCCTCACCGCCGCCGTTAAATCTAACGCCCGTTAGCAATTGCAGTGCTACCATAGCCTCTAATACTCAACGTGGACGCTCATCGTCCCCTTCACAATATAATTCTTCCGAAGAATTGGCCATGATATTTGGCATAGAAGAAAAGTCTAAAATGTCGAAAAAACTACAAAATAACTCAGGTAATCAAGAAAGTACTCCTAACTCCCAGAAAGAGTTATTGCCCGAAGAAAAACTAACCAAAGCTGCATCCCTTAAAATTGCTAATTATGATAATTCCGAATGCTGTTCAAAAACTAATGATTGTTTATTGTTGTTAACCCCAAATACATGTTGCTCTCACACTAATAAAGCTAGTTCTCCTACTACATCATCACCATCATCGTCGTCCCTATCATCTAGACTAGAAACAATACCCGAATTAGGTCAAGAATTTAAAGTGTGTAAAAAAGAGGATAAAGCTTCAATAGATGCGCAGAGTCAACTTAAATTATCTCCTAATTTTAATAGAATTTATGCTAGTAAATTACAAATATTTGTAGATAAATTGCTAGATGATCAACAGTCATCACCTTCACAATTAATAACCCTATGTGATTCCTTAAGTTCTTTAGAGGAAACCTCCTCAAACCCGGACTCGGGTAATGTTAGCTTAGCAGATTTTTCCTTAGCAACACAAAATGTTAATAATAGTTTACAATTAAATTCAACATTCAACACAAGATTTGAGGTTAGAAATTGTTTTAAAACAGAAATATCCATAGAAACGTTTAGTGAGAGTGAATTAGAGTCAGAAGAGGTTACAAATAGTATTGTTGAGCAGGGATATGTAGCAACAGAGGAAAAAGAAGAAGAATTTCCACCTCTGCCTACTGAAGAAGAATTGGAAGAAAGTTTAAAAGAGGTTTCAACAGAGAAATTTATGATAAAAAAGAAATTAGTTACGATAAAACCAAATCATGAGCTTATGGGAGAGAGAATTATATTAGCTAGAGAAGAGATAATGGCTGAGGTAAAAGCTTTAGAGGAAAAAGCTTTAAAAAGAGCAAAGGAAATGAAAGGGGATGTAGAAAAATCTAACAGTATTTTAGGCGATAATTCTTTGGATATTAAGGAAGAAGAGAGTTTTTCAGAAAATTATAATTCTATAAAATCGGATATTAATGATTCATTAAAAAGTAAGGAAATTAAAAATCGCCAACGTAAAAGTAGTTTTGTTATGGAGACTCCTCTTTTGGAAATGAATATTATGGAAGAGAGAATTAACTATGAAATTAATATAAATAATGACGATACCTCCAGTGAGGCAAGTTTACCCTATGATCAAGAATGTTCTACGGTTTTAAGTTTAAAAACTTTAGCTTTTAATTGTTATCAACTCACGAAAACTCTGGAAAAAGATAATGATACACAAAAGCTTGAAGATAAAAAGGAATTTACAGAAGTTTCAAGTTTAAAAAAGCTGGCTCATAACAGTTATGAACTTAATAAAGCTTTGGTTAAAAAAGGACTAAATGAAGCTTTAAATGAAATAAAAACAGAAAAGCATCAACAACTTTCAAATGTAAATAAACTGGATGAAAAAGTTTTAGATAAGAAGGAACAAAAAGTTATTAAAAAAGCTTTAAATGTAAATGAACAAAAAGTAGTACAAACTTGGGATGAACACGATAAACCAAAACTTCAATCTCATCAATTAATAAAAGATGACATTGAACAATCTGCATTAAGACTACGTGTATGGCAAGCCTCACCTAGTAATAATAATGAATTGCCATCTACAAGTTTAAAGTCCACATCTTCCACACCAACAGTGGTTAATGTCTTAGGTGAACAACGCCAAGCGGTGAATGGTTTAACTTTATTAGAGCATCTAGTTGTCGCTTGTACATTGGGTATTATCAACACCGGTGACCTGTTCACACTATGTCTGATAATAATTGGCATTATAATTGTTATAGCAATAGCCTTATTTTAAACAAACAAAAATAAATATATATATAAAAACAAGTTGTTAAATTTTGAAAATATTTAAAACACCGTAATGTGCACTTATTCACCTTTTAAAAAATCAAAAGTTCTAATATTGTTTTCACAACGAATTAATTATAATTTTTTAAAAATTAAAAAAAAAAACAATATTTTAAAGTTTGTTTGACAACGAATTATATGAATTTTTTGAAAATCTCTTTTGTTACCATAATTTTAATAGTTGATTTAAGTGCAATTATTTTTTTTTTTATAAAAAAAAGTCCTCAATAATAATTATAATACTAATATTCTTTTTCTTTAGTTTTCTAATAATATTTTTATATAGCTTTTTTTTATTATATATTTTTTTTTAATTAATTTTATAGTTTAAATATTAGACTGCAACTTGTGCCAATGATTTTTATTATTCTAGTTTTTTTTTTCTTTAATTTTCTTCTCTTATATTATTACGATTTTTTTTAAAGTATTTAATTTTTTTTAAATGTTCTTTCCATATATTTTCAGCTAAATATGTAGTTTAAGCATTTAAGTTTTGTTTTTAATTCGAAATTATATATACATTTTTGTTTGCATTGAAATTACTTTCATAATTGACTCAAAACAAGAAACAAAAACGCATTTGTTTTTCATAAATCACTTGACATATATTTTGAAAATTATTTAAGATTTTTGTTTTTAAATTTTTATGTATTTTCTTAATTTTAAGTTAATGAACATCAAACGATTTTAAGTTACAATTATATTTAACAAAAAATATTGCAAAAAAAAAAAAACAAAAAATTCAATAAAATATTTATAAAAAAAAAATACTTAAACCAGTTTGAATGATTTTTATTTCTAAAAATTTTTCTTCAAAGTAGATGTAGTTTTGTTGATAAATCTTTTCAGTTTTTAGGATATTTCAAGGTTTTTGTTTTAAAAACTTTGAGGATTTAAGATTTTTGTTCTCTAATGAAAAATTTGTTTCACTTTTTTTTATAATTTAGCATGTTTTTTTTTGTAAAAAAAAAAATTCTACATAATTTTTTATCATTTATAGCCCACTAAAAAGTCATCAATAGGTTTTTGGTTTGCCAGTTTAAACATGGTTTTTTTTTGTTGAGTCAGACATATTTGATTTTTGTAAAATGTAATTTAAATTTTATTTTTATACTTTAACAATGAAAATTTTAATAAGAAAATTTGTGGATCTTTTAACCGACAAGCAGACTACTTTAAGGCCCAACTAGAATTGCAGGGTTTCCAAACAAAACGAGCAATATTATATTTCCAGCAGACCATTTTTTTCGTAATTTTTTATTTTCTGTATTAAATTCAATTGCAAAGAACAAATTTTAATGAAAAAACTCTACAAATTTGAAGATTATATGTTTTATGTTAGAAAATTATTTTCTAAAGCTTTGTTCATTTCGAAAAATCTAAAAAAACAGTTAGTTTTAATAAAAAAAAACAATATACAGAAAAACTGCAAACAAAAGTTTTATTTTGTTTCGTAAAATTATTTTGTAAAATATACGAAAGTTTAGTATATTCTACGAAAAAAATAAATTCGATAGTTTAGTGCATTTTTATCCCAGATTTCTGCATAGTGGCGAAATTAAACTTTTTTTAACAACTTTATTTAACGAATTTTCGAAAAAAAAAATCATAGAGAATACAATTAAGTTGTAATATATTTCGTTTATATGCCACAAATTTAAAATTGTCTAAAACACGATGTATGACGATGTATTTTAAATAGAAAATAAATTATTTTTAAATATCGGCGATAAGGAAACTATCCGCAATTTAGTCAGCTAATTTTAAAAATTTTATTATTTTTAATTATTTAAAACTGTAAGCTGTGCCGAATCTTTGAATACCCTCCACCAAAATCCTAAAAAGATGTTCTCTTCTGTTTTTGATACAAATAATATAAAAAAAAACTTTAAAAGTAAAATTATGTAGGTGAAAAAATTTTTTGAGGTGAAAAACAATTTTTGTGGTGGAAAAATGTTTGAGGTGAATACAAAATATTAACTGCTAAGCGACTGGTGAAAAAATATGAGAAAATATGTTATGTACCAGTCGCTACTATAAAATTGTACTAAATTTGTATAGGCAATTTAGAGGCACCTTTACATTTTCACTAGTTTTTTTAAACATGGACTGCACAAAAAACACATTTTAAAGCATAGTTTTTGCCAAATACTCGATTTCGTTCCGGCTAATGGGAACTAGCTCTGCAGCTGAATATGCCTAATGGAGAGAATGCACTTTCTGATGTGCCACGTACTGATAAATAGTTGCAACGAATGTTCTTTCTTTAAAAAATTGAAGTGTGTTTGTCTAATGGAGAGAATACAGCAAAGAAATTTATTTGTTAATAAAGAACATGAGTTGTAACTATTTGTCAATAGATGGCCCACCAGAAGGTGCATTCTTTCCATTAGGCATATTTTGCTGCAGAGCTAGTCTCCATTAGCCATATTGTGCTACAATATTCAGTAGAATATTATTGATTTTCTATTTTCTTTGTAACATAAATGAATATTTGACAAAAACTATAAAAATATATGTTTTATGTGCATATTATACCTTAATTTTTTAAATCAATATTCATTTAGATGTTTAAGAGCACAATATCTCACTTTATTCATCTGTATTTTTTTATAAAAGAAAAAATTAACATAAATATACATTTGTCAATCCCTCAATTCTCAAAAATACAAATGGAATTTAAAAAATACTATTTTTCTCTATGAAAATTTCTTTTTTGACATAAACATGTAAAACAAATGCTTTTATTACGTCAAACATATAAAAAATTGACTTTAAAATTATGTAATAAGTCTACTAGTAACATCTGAATGCATTATAATTTAAAGTATGTAGTTAATTTAATATTTTTGGTAAATAAATTGATTGAAAGCCTAATCCAAGGCTATATGGCCATGGGGCAGGATATAGTTTTAATGTGATTTTGCGCCACCTTTTCAAAAGTAGCGGCACTAAACCAATTATGCATTTTGCTCTTTCTTTATATATAAATTTCTTTGGACCTAGCCATGGGGCCAAAGACATTTATACATAAAGATAGAGCTAAATGCATAATTGCTTTAGTGTCTATACTTAGCAGTAGATGGCGCTTAAGTAAATACATAACAATACCCTGCGCCATGCCTAGGTCGCATGGCCCTGATTTGGCTTTCAATTGTCTTAGTAACCACAGATATGAGATTTAATACATATTTAAAATTCTAGTACATTAAGCTGTCACTAGCAGACTTATTTCAAAATACTAAAGTCATTTCAAAATACTAAAAGCATTTGTTTCACATTTTCTGTAAAAAAAAACACAAATTTTCATCGATCAAAATGGTATTTTTTCGTTAAATTTGTATGATTTTGAAGTATTGAGGCATTGGAAAATCCATATTTATGTTAATTCTTTCTTTCAAAAAAATAAATACACATACGAAAAATTGCAATACTGTGCTCTTAAACATCTAAATGAATATTGATTTAGAAAATTAAAGTATAATATACACATAAAACATATATTTTGCATAGCTTTTGGCAAACATTCTTTTATGTTACGAACGAAAAAGAAAATCAATAATACCCTGTTGTATATTGTAGCAAAATGAAAAATTTGTTTCACTTTTTTTTATAATTTAGCATGTTTTTTTTTGTAAAAAAAAAAATTCTACATAATTTTTTATCATTTATAGCCCACTAAAAAGTCATCAATAGGTTTTTGGTTTGCCAGTTTAAACATGGTTTTTTTTTGTTGAGTCAGACATATTTGATTTTTGTAAAATGTAATTTAAATTTTATTTTTATACTTTAACAATGAAAATTTTAATAAGAAAATTTGTGGATCTTTTAACCGACAAGCAGACTACTTTAAGGCCCAACTAGAATTGCAGGGTTTCCAAACAAAACGAGCAATATTATATTTCCAGCAGACCATTTTTTTCGTAATTTTTTATTTTCTGTATTAAATTCAATTGCAAAGAACAAATTTTAATGAAAAAACTCTACAAATTTGAAGATTATATGTTTTATGTTAGAAAATTATTTTCTAAAGCTTTGTTCATTTCGAAAAATCTAAAAAAACAGTTAGTTTTAATAAAAAAAAACAATATACAGAAAAACTGCAAACAAAAGTTTTATTTTGTTTCGTAAAATTATTTTGTAAAATATACGAAAGTTTAGTATATTCTACGAAAAAAATAAATTCGATAGTTTAGTGCATTTTTATCCCAGATTTCTGCATAGTGGCGAAATTAAACTTTTTTTAACAACTTTATTTAACGAATTTTCGAAAAAAAAAATCATAGAGAATACAATTAAGTTGTAATATATTTCGTTTATATGCCACAAATTTAAAATTGTCTAAAACACGATGTATGACGATGTATTTTAAATAGAAAATAAATTATTTTTAAATATCGGCGATAAGGAAACTATCCGCAATTTAGTCAGCTAATTTTAAAAATTTTATTATTTTT